>CM040124.1:39646723-40200333 GCA_022559845.1 Amorphophallus konjac
GGTGTTATTCTTCATGCATTGGCTATATTTTCTTATCTTTTCTTTTTGATGTTCCCATGTTGTAATTCTTATTTTTCTAGTGTGACCTTCCACTATCATCTTAATGAAATTCATCATTTGTGAAATTGTGTTTCTCTCTCTATCTCCTCTAATTTTTCTTCTTAAACCCTCTCATGTTCTTTAAATAGTTTTCATGCAATTTGTCTTTCCTTAGATTAATCTCACTCAAAATTTGATTTTCAAAGCATAAGGTGTTTTTCCAACTTGATAAAATAAGGATTTTTCCTCCTCGTGGGATCGACTCCGCTTACCACTATATAATTTGATTTTTCAATCTTTTAAAGTGAGTGAGTGTGAATATTTTAAAATTATGGCACGACTTTCTTAACGACACTAGTCGATGCGCATCAATTTTTGGCGATGTTGCCGGGGAGGAAATTAATTTTTATGTTGGGAAATTTCTTGTGTTTGATTTGTATATAGTTTTACTTGTTTTTCTATTTTACTTTGCAGGAAAAAGCAAAAAAATCAGAAAATCAGAAAATTCAAAGAAATTCGGACCTGAAAATCTAAGGAAAAAAAGTTGTCACAAGAAGCGTCGCTAAAGCCCAGATCTGTCACAGAAAGCAGAAATTCAAAAAAATCTGAGAAAATCAAGCGTCGCTGAAAGGTCAGAAATGTAGGTAAAGCTCATGTTTTGCTAATTTCTGAAAAAAAATTCCGAAAAAATCAAAAAAAAATTCAAAAATTTCAAAAAAGTCAAAAATCCAGAGAACACAAAAAAACATGCTTTTAGATTTTATTTTGCAGTAGTATTGCATATTATGTGGTATTTTTAGTTTATAGACTATTTCATTCATATCTCTATTTGAAAATTAAAAAAAAATCTAAAAATTCTCTAAAAATAAAATAAAAATCAGAAAACATAAAAAAAAAATTCATCATGCTAGCATATCTCCATCTTAGTTGCATTACTTTCATGCATTTGTGCATTTAGTTGCTCTTTTTGTTTTTCATTCTTTATTCACAACATCTTTTGAAAAAAAATTCTCTTCTCATCTATTTCCCCTCCTTAAGGGCATTAGGATCTTTACACCCCTCTTGGATTTGGAAGGACACTCCATTGAGCATTCCGTCTCTTTGGACTTGAAATTCTATTTCTAAGACCTCCATAAGTCCTCGTACCCGTGGATTCCCTCACGAACGCCGGGCAGGTTGTACCACGAAGCACCTTGGAGTTAGAGTGCCCTTAGAGGGTTTTTCCAAAAAAAAAATCATCATTCTTGCATTCATATAGTTAATCCTTGCATTTGCATAACCCATTCAATAGGAATTCTTTGCATTTTGAAGAAAAAAAATCATCATTACCTTTTGGGCCCTTTGCATTGCATGCAAGGTAGGAGATCCCTCCACCCTCATTTGATAGGACCCATTAGTGAAGTTGAAAGTTTAGTGCATTCTAAGTCCCAACCCCAACCTAACCTCATGGAGAATCAAAATCAAAACCAACAAGTTCCTAAGCAAATGAAGGACTATTGCATTTCTAATCAATATCAGCCGTCCTTCTATATTCAAGCACCTCAGAACCAGGCGGTTCATTATGAAATTAAATCCAGCACCATTCAGATGTTGCCATCCTTCTATGGCAATACTAATGAAGATCCATATAAACATCTCGATGAGTTTCTCCAGATATGTTCAACTGTCAAAATTTAAAACTTCTCAGATGATGCCCTTAAGCTTACTCTCTTCCCATTCTCCCTTAAGGACAAAGCTAAATATTGGTTGGGAGCCTTGGGTAGAACAATTGACACATGGGGAGAGATGCAAAAAGAGTTCTTGAAGAAATTCTACCCCATTGGTAGGACTAATACCATGAGAAGGGCCATCACTGGATTTACACAAAATTCTGTGGAACAAATTCATGAGACTTGGGACAGGTTGAAAGATCTATTGAGAAAATGTCCCCATCATGGCCTATCTAGATGGCAAATCGTTCAAGCCTTTTATGAGGGATTAACAGAAAACTATAGACAAATGGTAGATGCCTCATGTGGGGGTGCTTTCATGAGTAAAAGTGAGGATGAAGCTTATGATTTATTTGAGATGTTAAGTGAAAATTCTATTAGTCATGCTTCACTTTCCTCCTATGAAAGGTTGATTGGACCTTCCAAGAAGGGTGGGCTATATGAAGTCAAAAGTCAAGGAGAGTTGGAGAATATGATGGATATTAATGCACTTACTCAAAAGTTGAATAAAGTGGACTTGTTGGCGCAAAGGATGGAGAAGGTAGATTTGGTAGCACAAAAACTAGATCAATTATTATCCATGAATAAACAAGAACCTTCTTTTCCTTCTATCCAACAAAATCAATCTTTCTCAGATTCCAACCTTCAAGAACTGTGTGCTCTATGTTCTAGCCCAAATCATGCTGTCATTGATTGCCCCACGGCGGCCCAACTTCCCCCTTTTATCCAAGAACAAGTCTTTGCTGCTCAGGGTGTCTCTAAGCCCACCTATGATCCATATTCCAATACCTATAACCCGGGCTGGAGAAATCATCCAAATTTTTCTTGAAAATCACAACAAGGTCCATCTACTCAAGTCAATCCCTCAATTCCAAAACAATCTTTTCAAGTTCCAAACCAGTCTCACCAACATCTTCAAAATCCTTTTCAACATAATCAACAACAACAACCTCCATTTCAGCCATCGTCATTCCATCATGCTCAGGCCCCATATCAACAAGCTTCATCATTTCAGGGCCAATATAATCAATTTCCATCACATCGTTATCAACCTCAAGCCCCATTTCAAGCTCCTTATCAACCGCCTCCTCAACCCCCTCAGCCTCATTTTGAGGATAAATTTGACCAACTTCAGCAACTTATTCTCTCTCAGCAACAATCAATTGCTAAGTTAGAAGGTCAAATAGATCAGTTGGCGGCTAGTAATATTAGGAGAGATGTTGGGCAGCTACCTAGTCAACCCATAGCTAATCCCCGCAATCAACAACCTCTGGGTTTTCATCAAAGAGCTCCTATTCTTCCTCCTCCAAATCAGCCCAATCAACCTCAGCCACCCCTTCCTATCGTTCCTCAATTCGAGAATGCCAAAGCTATCTCTACCCTTAGGAGCGGGAAAGTTCTTAATGATCCATATCAGGCTAAGGATGTGGGTAGTAGTTCGGGCCAAGATGCCCGAGAGGAAAGTGATAATGAGGAAGAAGAGCCGATAATTGTTCAAGAGAAAAAGAAGCCGGATGGGGGAGAGAAGACAATGGACAAAGGAAAGGTCAAGGTTGATGAAGGTTTGCAAGGATATGTTCCTAAGATCCCTTTTCCGGATGCATTAAAGCCAAAAGCTCAAAAGAAGCGGTCCAACAAGAAGAGATGTTAGAATTATTTAAACAAGTCAATATTAATATTCCACTCTTAGATGCTATTAAACATGTGCCGGCGTATGCTAAGTTTTTGAAAGAGCTTTGTACACCAAGAAGGGAGCCGAAGGCAGCAACACAGAAGATCCGTCTATCTGAAGATGTTAGTGCTGTTTTAATGAATTCTTTACCAAAGAAGTTGAAGGACCCTGGTGCTCCATTAATTTCATGTGATATAGGTGGGGTGACATTTGATAAAGCTTTGCTAGATCTTGGAGCAAGTGTTAATTTGTTACCCACCTGCATTTATGAGCAATTTGATTTAGGGGAATTAAAGCCCACTTCTATTATCCTTCAACTAGCGGATCGGTCTGTTAAAACACCAAAGGGTTTGTTGGAGGATGTGATAGTAAAAATTCATGAATGCTATTTCCCAGTGGACTTTTTAATCTTAGATATGGCCTCATCCCAAGAGTTAAAACATATACCAATCATTTTGGGACGCCCGTTTTTGGCTACGGAAAAGGCCAATATTAATTGTGCCACAGGGATGATGGATATTACCTTTGGAGGAGAGAAGGTCTCACTGAATGTTTTTAAAGCTTCACAATACCCGGATCATGAGGGAGAATGTAATGTCATTGATATTTTTGATGAAATAATTGAAGAAAATGCGGATATGAATGAGGATGTGATTGAAGAATGTAGTTTGCTTCAAGATTCACCTCTTTCTTATGCACCCTATTCTAGAGTTGAACCACTCCCTCCACTTCAAGTTGAACCTATTCTTCCATCTCTTGATCAGCCGCCCATTTTGGAACTTAAGCCTCTACCGGATTCATTGAAATATGCTTATCTAGGCCCAGATCATACCTTGCCTATTATCATTGCTTCTAATCTTACCTCTGCTTAGGAATCTAAACTCTTAGAAGTTCTTAAGGAGCATAGGGGGGCGATAGGATGGTCTGTGACAGATTTGAAGGGTATAAGTCCAGATGTTTGTATGCATCATATATATTTGGAGGACAATGCCAAGCCGAGTAGAGAGATGCAACGTCGGCTGAATCTAAATATGAAAGAGGTGGTGAAGAAGGAAGTTGTTGAGTGGTTAGATGCTGGGATAATTTATCCTATTTCTGATAGCAAATGGGTTAGCCCGACACAAGTGGTTCCTAAGAAGTCGGGGCTGGCAGTGGTTACAAATGAAAAAGGAGAAGAGGTGCCCATGCGATTACAGACGGGATGGAGGGTTTGTATTGATTACAAGAATTTAAATTTAGTAACAAAGAAAGATCATTTTCCACTCCCGTTTGTTGATCAAATTCTGGAAAGGCTGGCTGGACAAAAATATTTTTACTTTTTGGATGGCTATTCCGGATATAATCAAGTTGCTATCTATCCAGAGGATCAAGAAAAAACCACTTTTACATGCCCCTATGGCACGTTTGCATTTAGAAGGATGCCGTTTGGACTGTGTAATGCCCCTGCTACTTTTCAAAGATGTATGATGTCGATATTTTCTGACATGGTGGGGGAGACTTTGGAAGTTTTCATGGATGATTTTTCGGTGTTTGGCGATTCTTTTGAGGGGTGCTTAGAAAATTTGACTCAAGTTTTGAAGAGGTGCATTGATGCTAATCTTGTGCTGAGTTGGGAGAAGAGCCACTTTATGGTGAGGGAAGGCATAGTTTTAGGCCATGTGATTTAGGAAAGGGGAATAGAGGTCGATAAAGCCAAAGTAGACTTGATTTCCAATCTTCCTCCCCCTACATCTGTCAAGCAAATCAGATCCTTTCTTGGCCATGCTGGATTTTATAGAAGATTTATTCAAAACTTCTCCACCATTACTCGTCCCCTCACACAGTTGCTTGCTAAAGATACTCCATTCCATTTTGATGATTCTTGTCTCAAAACCTTTAATTCTTTGAAAGCGGCCCTTACTCAGGCTCCGATTCTTCAATCTCCATATTGGTCGCTTCCTTTCGAGATTATGTGTGATGCCTCAGACTATGCTGTTGGAGCTGTCTTAGGTCAGAAGATAGAGCAAAAGCTCGTGATAATATATTATGCAAGTCGCACCCTTGTTGATGCTCAGATGAATTACACCACTATGGAGAAGGAGCTTCTAGCTGTTGTTTTTACCCTAGAAAAATTTCGATCATATCTTTTAGGGGCTAAGGTTATTGTTTACTCCGATCATTCTGCCTTAAAATACTTACTCTCCAAGAAGGATGCTAAGCCCCGTCTCATTAGATGGATTCTTTTGTTACAAGAGTTTGATCTAGAAATTAGAGACAAGAAGGGGTTAGCCAATGTGGTTGCTGATCATTTATCCAGGATAGTGATCCCTGAAAGTACTCCAATGTCCGATTCTTTTCCCGATGAACAGATTCTTTCCCTCTCTCATTCTTCAACTCCTTGGTATGCTAACATTGTTAACTACCTGGCGGTAGGTCAGATCCCGGGAGGGTGGACTAAGCAGGAGAAGGATCATTTCTTTTCTAAAGTAAAACACTATTGCTGGGAGGACCCTGAGCTGTTTCATATGGGTCTCGATCAGATCATTAGAAGATGTGTCCCTGAGGAAGAACATCAATCAGTATTGAATTTTTGTCATAACTTAGCTTGTGGGGGACACTTCTCTGGAAAGAAGACAGCGGCAAAAGTGCTACAAAGTGGATTTTATTGGCCCACGTTATTTAAGGATGCTTATGAATTTTCTAAATCATGTTTGAGATGCCAAGCTGTGGGCAATAATTCGAAGAGAGATATGATGCCGCTAAATCCCATTCTAGTGGTTGAAATTTTTGATGTTTGGGGAATAGATTTTATGGGACCGTTTCCATCTTCATTCGGTAATGAATATATCTTGGTGGCGGTCGATTATGTTTCCAAATGGATTGAAGCCATTGCTACTAGGACAAATGACCATAAGGTGGTTATGAAGTTTGTGAAGAAGAATATCTTTTCTAGGTTTAGTTGTTCTAGGGCTATAATTAATGATGGGGGTTCTCATTTCACTCATTTTCAATTCCGAGCTTTATTTCATAAGTATGGTATCACTCACAAGCTTGCTACCCCCTATCATCCCGAAACTAGTGGCCAGGTTGAAGTGTCAAACCGGGAGATTAAAAATATTCTGCATAAAATTGTTAGGCCGGATAGAAAAGATTGGTCCGAGAGACTAAATGATGCATTGTGGGCCTATAGAACTGCATATAAAACTCCCATTGGTATGTCCCCTTACCGTCTCATTTTTGGTAAAGCCTGCCACTTGCCCGTAGAATTGGAACATAGAGCTTATTGGGCCATTAAGCAAGTTAATTTTGATCTTAATCAAGCTGGTGCCCAAAGAGCTCTACAAATTAATGAACTGGAGGAATTAAGGAATGAAGCCTATGAAAATGCGAAGATTTACAAAGCTAAAACCAAAGCATTTCATGATAAACACATTCACAGAAAGAGTTTTCAAGAAAATCAAAAGGTTTGGCTATTTAATGCAAGGCTGCGTTTGTTCCCCGGTAAGCTAAAGTCCAGATGGGATGGACCGTTCATTATTGTTAAAATTTTTGACCATGGTGCTGTTAAGATTTTGGATCCTAAAAATGGTCACATTTTCACTGTCAACGGTCAACGATTAAAACCTTACGTGGAAAGTGAGCAGCTGTTAAAAGAATCAATTGCTTTAAGTGATCCGGAGTAAGACTTTTCATGCGTCTGGCTGAGGATGGAAAACTTAGCGCTTTTGGGAGGCAACCCAAGATTTTTGTTATTTGATGCTTTTGTTTCAGTGTGTTTTAGTTATTAGATTCAAGCCAAGGAGAGGAAGTTGTCGCCAAAGGAGATTCTGCCCCGCACACCAAGTTGTCTCTTTCCTGCTCAGCAAATTTTATTATTACATTATTCTTTCATTTCAACTTTCCATGCCATTGAGGACAATGTCATTTAAGTTGGGGGGGCAGAGAAAAATGTCATCATTGCATATAATACAATTTGGTAGGGTTTTTACATGAAATTATTACAATTTGCATGAAAATAAAAAAAAAAGATTAAATTCCCGACTGAGTTTTATTGTTTCATGCTTGAATTGAAAGTAATTCTGGATTAGAAAAGGCTAGGGAGAAGGTTGAAGGAAAATTAAGTTTGATCTAGCCATGGAAAACTGATATAAGAATCTCTTTAAAGTTCATGCGCACTATTAGAAAAAATATTCACTATGCACTCTGATGAAGCAAAATAAGATAAGCCCTCTGTTATTTTGGGAACTGTATCTGATACTCTGCATTTCTTGAGGATGAGATCTATTTCAAGAAAAAGCTTTCTGCCAAGTTCTATAAAAAAAAGAAGAAAATGCAAAGGCATATTGTTGAAGAAGAAAGAAATGGTGAAATATAAAGATCACGCCATGAAAAATGCCCCTGATCTGAGTAACCGGGCCTGCTTCACCTAAGACGTGTTGAGGTTCACGCAAAAAGGTGAAGGATAGTGCAGCATTATGGTTGTGCAAATGAGAAAAAAAAGTTCCAAAGGAACAAAAGAAAAAGGCAGACAAAAGCTAGTATGCTTAAATGCTCTGATCTAAGAGGTGCAGGGTTGAAAGGTACTTACTTGGAATAACAAATGGGGGGTGCCATTGTCTTAACTGCAGATTTAGAATTACACATGCACAAGTGCTATTGAACTTTGATTTGTATTCTTAAGTCATGTGCTTTAATTTCCAATCTAAGGCTAATATGAGCATTAATGATTCTGGATTCCTAATCTTTGGTTGATTCTATAAAGGGAGAGCTGGATATAAGAGTATGATCTTTATGAATTCTTGTTGGTCCTTAAGATTGATTTAATTGCATTGCTAAGGGTCTAGCAATGAGTAAGTTGGGGGGTGTGATAAGTGCTATATTTTACATCATAATTTACATCACATCCATCATCTTTGAGCATTATTTGAGTATATTTGTGCAACATGAGCATTAATTATATTCTCACACATTATTTGAGTCTTCATGCATTTTATCATCTTTTTGAGCTTAAAAGACCATGTGAGAAATATTTAAATATTTGCACAATTATTTTGGAATTAAATAGATTGATATTTTAATTTTCAGGAAAAAGAGACCTAGATCAAGGCGCTATTTAAATAACGACAGATTCAAGAGCGCGTCTTCAGCAAGAAGCGGCAGCTCCAAGGGCGTCAATTCAGTTGATAAAAGAAAGTGGAAAAAGAATAAAAAAAGAGAGAAAAGAATTAGCACCCGAGAGGAGGTCGCTAATCATAGAAAGGACGCCCTAGATTAAGGCGTCATTTAAAGAAAAGACGCCCCAATATAAGTCGCTATTCAAAGTTGAACCAGAAAAGCCAACTGCAGTTTCCCGATCGAAGTCTCCTTTCAATTTTCAAGCTTATCCAAGCCATATTCAAGGAAAGGAGGACTCCAAGGATGGAAAGAAGTCTAATTGGATGAAGTTGTATTGCTAAAAACCTAGATTTGAGTGGATTTGGGAAGTCCACGATCGTGAGAGACCAAAAACCCTATAAAAGGATGCCATGGTCGCAGGGTTACGAGGAGGACAGTTTGGAGATCTGCCTTAGGGTTTAATTTCGAAGCCTTTCTTTTCATCTTTTATAGTTAAGTTCTTCATCACAGTTCTTCGTTTTTAAGTCTTCTCCAACTTCTTCTTCTTCCTCTTCTCCTAATGCTTTCTCATTTTTATGCTATAATTAGTTTTTCAAAGCTCTATCTACGGTTTTTACTGTTCACCCGATTTTCATACTTTCTGTTCTTCATCATTTTTCTCCCTCTTATAATCCTCATCTCTTTCTTCTGTCTTCACAAACGTTGTGCGTTTTTAAAAGTTCTTCAACTTCTTCTTCTACCTCATCTTCCAATTCCTCACCCTTTTAAAGCTATAGTCAATTTTCTAAAGTTCAGATTTTTAGAGTTCTGCACTGTTCATCCGCGACCACCTCCTGTTCATCCTCAGTTTTCTTCATCTTCCTCTCATTTTTAAACTCTGAAGTCTTCATAAATCTTCTTCATCTTCGCAATCTCTACAATTTTCATGTTTTCCACATTTCCTAATTCCTTCTTATTTTAAAGTTATTCTTCCTCCAAATCACTCTCTGTTTTCAATCTAGTTTTTCACTGTTTCTTCTCAAAACACACCAACACACACACACCCTTTTGCATTGTTTTCAAATTTCCTCCATCTATTTCTTTCTTCCTCTATTTTCCTCTCATATCCCAAGGCGGATCTTCATCTATTAGTCTTCTCACGAGGTCGGCATCCAAGGCGAGGCGATCTTCATCCAAGGCTTGGCAAGGAGGCGACGTTATTCTTCATGCATTGGCTATATTTTCTTATCTTTTCTTTTTGATGTTCCCATGTTATAATTCTTATTTTTCTAGTGTAACCTTCCACTATCATCTTAATGAAATTCATCATTTGTGAAATTGTGTTTCTCTCTCTATCTCCTCTAATTTCTCTTCTTAAACCCTCTCATGTTCTTTAAATAGTTTTCATGCAATTTGTCTTTCCTTAGATTAATCTCACTCAAAATTCGATTTTCAAAGCATAAGGTGTTTTTCCAACTTGATAAAATAAGGATTTTTCCTCCTCGTGGGATCGACTCCGCTTACCACTATATAATTTGATTTTTCAATCTTTTAAAGTGAGTGAGTGTGAATATTTTGAAATTATGGCATGGCTTTCTTAACGACACTAGTCGGTGCGCATCAACCACCGGGGTTCATCAGCCAGCGGTGGAGTTCCCTACGCTTGAGAAGGGGGGGGAGCGGGTGACCAGGAAGACACGGGGGCTCGGTGACGCGTACGACTGGACAGCGAGGAACGCCACCCAGATCGTCGATTGGACCGCACGAGGGCGAGTGGTGACCGCCCGAGCTGAGAGCGACAGTGCGTACTACACCGCGTACGCACAGCACTACCGGGACCAGGTGTTCCGGGGTGCTCACCGACCGGTACGACTTCTAAACTTGAATTCTTTCTATTATGCTTACGATTCCTATATGATGATGCACTGACACATGGGCTTCTAAATGCAGCTGGACCCTGCGGGACGAGTGGCGGAGTTGCAAGGACTTCTTGGTGAGGACACACGGCGCTATCCTCGACGGAGCACCCGGCACACCGCTACTTCCTTGTGGCTCGGCGATGGCGGCATCTTCTAGCTATCTTCTCTGCTTGCTCAGGCCATGTGGGCCTTGGATTAGTCCCTGCGTGGACATGTTATCTAGTTTTATTGCTATCAGACTATGTGTAGGGATAATGGGTCCTTTTTTTTTTTTACTATTGGGCTTGGCCTTGGCCCATAGTGTTTGGATTAGGGTTAGGGTTTGGGGCGCATTCCCCCTTCCCCATCCAAGGTGGCTGCGCCACCTTCCCCACCTTGCCTCCTCTTCTTTCCTTTTTGGGCACACCCCTTTCCCATTCCACCTCCCTCACCTTTCTTCTTTGGGCGCCCCCCTCCCCTTGATCCCTCCTTGATTGGAGGAGGCTTGGCCGCCCCCCCCCTTGAATGGGGAAGGTCCTGGTCGCACCCCTCCTCCCTTGGCTGGGTGAAACCCTAATTCCCCTCCCCCGATATATAAGGCATGTAATTTCCTTTTGTGAGAATTAATTGAATGGAATAGAAGAAAATAGCTTGTGCTCTTGAAGGTGGATGCGACTTCCTCCTCTGTCCTCCTTGCTCCTGCGACGGGAGCAAGCTTGGGGTGTGACTCCCCATCCCCTCGGTGCGACGCCGAGGTTCCCCTCTCTTCTATCTCTTCTCAGATCCGAGTTCGAGTGCGTCCAGATTTTGTCTCCAAGAGCTGCGACGACATCTGCTGTTCGTGGTGCCATTCTGCGTCCAGCCCATTTTTGTGGGATTCTTCTACGAGTCGCCGACGCGTGCGAGGTGGTTTCGCCTCATTCGGAGATCGGCACCACCCGTAGTGATTTTCCTTGTGAGAGCGCGCAGGACCCCTCTCCCTGTGCGCCCAGATTCTGTCCGCCCTCTTTCAAAATTCGCACAGGGCGGACGTCTGCGAGTTTGGACGCGGGATCTTCACCGGACGTACCTCTCCTCGTCCTCTGTCCAACGCCACCGATCTCGCCTCGTTCCGACATCGGTGCCGAGCGTGGCGTCGATTCTCGTGGGACCACTCAGGTCTGTCTGCACAGTCCGGCCAGCGAACTAACACCAACTTCCAGCGGCTCCTGCGACTCGTACCGGCATCGTCTGCCAGCGCCGTTTGGCCGGGGGCGACCTCTGCCAGTTGGCTTTCACCTCCAACCGGCCGGGACCTGTTCGGGCACCAGAAGTCCGACTTCCTGATTTTTTCGTCGGTGTGCGCAGTTCTCCGACCACAGAACCTGACCCGAATTTCAGCAGCGACCACGGCCACCACCGGTGGATCCAGCGTGCCTCCTTTGGCCGGAGCGTTCCTCCAGCAGTCAGAGACGCGTCCTCTCTGACGGCGCCTCGATCGGACGTCGCATCAGCCCGTGGGACCCGTCTCCGTCCAGGCGCGCGCGACACCGATTCTGCAGCATTGTGCCCGTCACCGAGTGCGGCCCGTCAGCCCGTGCCCGGCAGCCCCGAATGCGTCGCTTGTAGCCTTTTACCTCCCTGCGAGGAGTGGGCCGCTATTGGGTTGTATTTTATTGGTCTTCAGTGTATCGGGGTTGTTGGCCCACGGCCGGGGTTCCTTCCCCACGCCTAGGCGTGGAGGTACGCGTTCCGACTCCTCTCTTGTGCTTGCTCTTTTAGTATGCTTTTGACTATGCCGCGTGAGAGAGAGTAGGCGCCTAGCTACTTTGTTACCATCACCGCGGATCGCGAGTGAGAGCACCCATCCTTTAGCACCCTTAGAGCATCGAGCTAGGACTCGACTCCCCTTGTCTTTGGAAGTCGACTTTACGCCTAGACACGTGCGCTTCCCTCCTTGGGACGGCCGAGGTCGGAGTTTCTGTTGAGAGACGTCCTTCACTCTGTGGGGTATCACGGTGGTCAGCCACTTGGCGACCCTTGAGCGTGCTACTGCTTGCCTCAGTTAGAGTCCTTGAGAGTCTTAGTCCGTGTCGGTCCCCGTCCCCCATCAAATTTTGGTATCAGAGCTTAGGGAACCAGTTTGTTCTGACAAATTGGGGTCTTAGGTGATTTGAGTCTTTAGGTTGTCTAGGTTGCATTGAGTCTCTTAGTCATGTAGGTAACCTACCATTGCATTGTCATTTTAGGTTTGTGTCTAGTTCCCTTAGTCGTCCCGCATGTCAATTCTATAGGTTCCCCTCATAGTTTCTCATGAATTCCCAATCGTTTAGCCCATATGATTTATGGCATATCTCTCAGGGGCATGGGTGCCACCCCATCCCATTCCGTAGGCCCGAAGCGCCTACATTTGACGGCTCCCATGACCCGAGTGTCTACCAAACTTGGGAAGCCGCCATGGATAGATATTTTGACTGTTATCCTATGTCCGGAGCCACACAAGTCTCTTTTGCTAGAGAGAAGCTTCTGCATAAGGCCAAGGATAAGTGGAGACATATTGAGGGTTTGAGAGGCATTAGGTGGCAAAAGCCCATCGAATCGTGGTGGGATATGAAGAAAGAGCTTAGGAGGGTCTATGTTCCCCAACCGATCACCTCCAACCGACCCCACCCAATTACATACGAACAAGTGGGTCCTAGTCGGAGGCAACGAGCCCCACACATAGATGAGCCTAGACCCAAGCCTAAGCCAAATGACTACGGGCAAGTCCACCATGATCTTCCTACTCCAACCCACACCATTGCCCAGCTTGTGCAAATGATTTCAGGTCGGTTGGATAGGAGGGATGCTTATATTGAGTCTCACAACCCACAGTCCGCTCCGCCTCCGAGCTCTCACCTACCACCACCCCCGGAGCTTGCCCCTCGGTTCTCTGACCGATGCCCTTCACATTCCCCTATCTTGGAGGACTCATATTCGGAGGATGCCTCACCCAAGTCTATTCTAGTGAGTTATGAGGCTGACCAAGAGCTGGCCAATGCATACCTAGCTGAGGTAGAGGAGCTAGAGAGTGACCCCATGGAACTCTCGGTCGTGCCTGAACCTATGGAGGTTAGAGCTGACACTCTCAGCCTAGCACCCTTGATAGAGAACCAAAGTCCCATTTACGACATAGAGGACTCCTTTCCCTCACTTGAGGAAGATGCTTCACCCTTCGACACACATCTAGAGTTGATCCTACCTCTCAAGGGTGAGCTTGTCATTGGGGAGTTCCTAGCTAGCTGGTTAGGGAGGGGTCCACATCTAGATGTCTCGATTCCCTACTACCCCTCCATGGAGCCCGCTCTCCCAGTAGTACCCCTTAACTCCTTTCACACCACTTTTCGGTCCTTCTGCTTTCTTGAAAATGTGAAGGACTTCCTTAGGAGTTTAGATTGTCAATGGGAGTTGACTTATATGTTGACCTTAGGGTCTGACCAACCCTATAGTCATAGCTTTACACTCCCTGCTTTGGGGTCTATTACCTCGGTCTACACCATCAGACATATCACATCCGAGGTCCTTTTATTATTTCCCATACCCGTGGAGGTTGATTTTGTCCCCGCTTATGGTTTCACGGTCCCGAGGGAGGAACCTTGCCTTCCTTGCCTTCCTCATGAGCCTCTTGCCCCGTACATGAGAGTGCCTGAAGGTGATTATCTGCACCTGGGCGAATGTCGCACATGGGCAAGTATAGTGAAGGGACCTGTCGGGAGGGGTCATCATTTCTTTGACCCTTTCGATCCCCTCCCTAGTGAGCCTCTCGACCCATATTCTTTTCCCCACCTTGTCGAGGAGGTCCACTATCATACACTACCTAGGCCTTCTAGTCAACACCTCACCTTACCGGCATCCAGATGCCCGAGCTTAGGAGGCCAGGGACACATGTCTCTTCCCCATGTTTCTTCATGTCCACCATCATATAGGGGTTTGTCTCATATAGGGAATGTCATGAGTGAGTTTGGGCAATTTAGTCCCCATGAGTCTACCACATTCCGTAGGACACCCATGCATGATAGATACAACTTTGGTTGTCCTGGTCCTCCCCGTGTTGTCCAGTCATGTAGGAGTCATAGGCATGCTAGGTCTGTGTTTGGATGTCCAGGACCACCACTACATTCACATAGGTATGAGTCAACACAGCTAGTTCGGAGTTTGCATCATCACCACCTCGAGGCCAGCAACGCACGTTACAAGGAGTTAGCTGACGCGCACAGACGCACACGTGAGTTCCGCGAGGGAGAGTACGTCATGGTCCGGGTTAGACCGGAACGGTTTCCTTCGGGAGCCGTAAAGAAACTCCAAGACCGCGGTGCAGGACCATTCAGAGTGTTGAGGCGTATTGGGCCGAACGCGTATGAGATCGAGCTTCCAGACGACTACGGGATCAGTTCGACGTTCAATGTTTCTGATCTGGTAGCTTATAAGGATCCCGCGGTGATACCCAGCGAGTTATTTGGGCCTGACCCTCCTGTTGTGAGTGATACACCTACTGAGAGTCCACCTCCTCCAGCCCCATTACATACACGCGAGCATATAGATTGCATACTGGATGAGCAGGTGACTACTACCAGGAGCGGAGCCTACCAACGCTTCCTAGTGCGTTGGAGAGGGCGCCCCGAGTCGGACAACACCTGGATTACACGTGGAGAGCTGGAGCGGATCGATCCGGACTTGCTGGAGCGGTACCTCAGCGACCGTGACCCCTACTCGACGGGGTCGAGTTCTTCCCACCCGGGGAGAATTGGTGAGGACACACGGCGCTATCCTCGACGGAGCACCCGGCACACCGCTACTTCCTTGTGGCTCGGCGATGGCGGCATCTTCTAGCTATCTTCTCTGCTTGCTCAGGCCATGTGGGCCTTGGATTAGTCCCTGCGTGGACATGTTATCTAGTTTTATTGCTATCAGACTATGTGTAGGGATAATGGGTCCTTTTTTTTTTTTACTATTGGGCTTGGCCTTGGCCCATAGTGTTTGGATTAGGGTTAGGGTTTGGGGCGCATTCCCCCTTCCCCATCCAAGGTGGCTGCGCCACCTTCCCCACCTTGCCTCCTCTTCTTTCCTTTTTGGGCACACCCCTTTCCCATTCCACCTCCCTCACCTTTCTTCTTTGGGCGCCCCCCTCCCCTTGATCCCTCCTTGATTGGAGGAGGCTTGGCCGCCCCCCCCCCCTTGAATGGGGAAGGTCCTGGTCGCACCCCTCCTCCCTTGGCTGGGTGAAACCCTAATTCCCCTCCCCCGATATATAAGGCATGTAATTTCCTTTTGTGAGAATTAATTGAATGGAATAGAAGAAAATAGCTTGTGCTCTTGAAGGTGGATGCGACTTCCTCCTCTGTCCTCCTTGCTCCTGCGACGGGAGCAAGCTTGGGGTGTGACTCCCCATCCCCTCGGTGCGACGCCGAGGTTCCCCTCTCTTCTATCTCTTCTCAGATCCGAGTTCGAGTGCGTCCAGATTTTGTCTCCAAGAGCTGCGACGACATCTGCTGTTCGTGGTGCCATTCTGCGTCCAGCCCATTTTTGTGGGATTCTTCTACGAGTCGCCGACGCGTGCGAGGTGGTTTCGCCTCATTCGGAGATCGGCACCACCCGTAGTGATTTTCCTTGTGAGAGCGCGTAGGACCCCTCTCCCTGTGCGCCCAGATTCTGTCCGCCCTCTTTCAAAATTCGCACAGGGCGGACGTCTGCGAGTTTGGACGCGGGATCTTAACCGGACGTACCTCTCCTCGTCCTCTGTCCAACGCCACCGATCTCGCCTCGTTCCGACATCGGTGCCGAGCGTGGCGTCGATTCTCGTGGGACCACTCAGGTCTGTCTGCACAGTCCGGCCAGCGAACT
Source organism: Amorphophallus konjac (assembly GCA_022559845.1). Taxonomy (NCBI): domain Eukaryota; kingdom Viridiplantae; phylum Streptophyta; class Magnoliopsida; order Alismatales; family Araceae; genus Amorphophallus; species Amorphophallus konjac. The sequence goes on from CM040124.1 coordinate 39,662,974, forward strand.
AACACCAACTTCCAGCGGCTCCTGCGACTCGTACCGGCATCGTCTGCCAGCGCCGTTTGGCCGGGGGCGACCTCTGCCAGTTGGCTTTCACCTCCAACCGGCCGGGACCTGTTCGGGCACCAGAAGTCCGACTTCCTGATTTTTTCGTCGGTGTGCGCAGTTCTGCGACCACAGAACCTGACCCGACTTTCAGCAGCGACCACGGCCACCACCGGTGGATCCAGCGTGCCTCCTTTGGCCGGAGCGTTCCTCCAGCAGTCAGAGACGCGTCCTCTCTGACGGCGCCTCGATCGGACGTCGCATCAGCCCGTGGGACCCGTCTCCGTCCAGGCGCGCGCGACACCGATTCTGCAGCATTGTGCCCGTCACCGAGTGCGGCCCGTCAGCCCGTGCCCGGCAGCCCCGAATGCGTCGCTTGTAGCCTTTTACCTCCCTGCGAGGAGTGGGCCGCTATTGGGTTGTATTTTATTGGTCTTCAGTGTATCGGGGTTGTTGGCCCACGGCCGGGGTTCCTTCCCCACGCCTAGGCGTGGAGGTACGCGTTCCGACTCCTCTCTTGTGCTTGCTCTTTTAGTATGCTTTTGACTATGCCGCGTGAGAGAGAGTAGGCGCCTAGCTACTTTGTTACCATCACCGCGGATCGCGAGTGAGAGCACCCATCCTTTAGCACCCTTAGAGCATCGAGCTAGGACTCGACTCCCCTTGTCTTTGGAAGTCGACTTTACGCCTAGACACGTGCGCTTCCCTCCTTGGGACGGCCGAGGTCGGAGTTTCTGTTGAGAGACGTCCTTCACTCTGTGGGGTATCACGGTGGTCAGCCACTTGGCGACCCTTGAGCGTGCTACTGCTTGCCTCAGTTAGAGTCCTTGAGAGTCTTAGTCCGTGTCGGTCCCCGTCCCCCATCACTTCTGCACTCTACCATCAGGGAGCTGGATGAGGCCCGGCAGGCCCTGGCCTTACTAGTGAGTCTTCTACACCTTACACTCTTTAAATTATGCAATTCTATATGATTATGATTATGCATGTGACCGACCTGGAGTATTTGGATGCAGCGTGCCGAGGGTGCTCAGAGGGTGAGACCAGACGCCCCTTCCTCCTCTACGACCCGGACTCCGGCCGACCGGGCTGCGAGAGATGAGGAGTTTACTCGGATGGTAGCGCGGGCCAAGGCGGCCGAGGTGGCGCTCACTGAGAGGGTACGCAATTCTAAACTTCCCCTTGCTTATTGTGCTTATGAACGAAATGCTTATGCAACTGCCTGACAATGATATGCAGACGGCCGAGCTGACCCACCTCCAGACAGAGCTGGAGTAGAGCCGGGTAGTGGCTAGGGAGGAGGTGGCCCGGGTGCGCGAGGAGGCTGCGCGGAGCCGACCGGCAGACGCAGTGGAGACGCACTCCTCCGGGCCGAGCTAGAGTGACTACGATCCGGTGCTACCGAGGCGGACCGTTACCGGGCAGAGGCAGAGCGTTACCGGACTGAGGCAGAGCAGGCCCGGCTACAGGTTGCCAGGTTGGAGGGCAAGGTGGAGGGTCTGAAGGAGGCGAGTCGGGAGCACAGCAGGGCGACTGCGAGCGGTAGCCACGGCACCCACGGCTCCGTGAGGAGTTACTTCACTAGTTCCTCCGGCCATCGGAGGAACGAGGAGGAGGAGCGGCGCCGGCGACGGCGTGATGAGGCGACCTCAGCGATGCCTCCCCCAAAGAGGCATGAGGGCGGTGGAGATAGTGACGGGGGCCAGGGAGAGGGACAGGCTTGACTGTGTACTGGGCCCGTCTTTTGTACATGACATGATATGATATGATAGTGGTATGCATGTTTTTGTTTTGATTTTTGTGGGTGACTGTATGTATGCGTGAATGAATGAATGTGACTTACCTACTCGGGAGGGTGATACAGACAGGTGAGATCGAGAGATGCGCGCGTTCCTGAGAGGGGGATGCTCACGCCGACTTGAGTGAGATGAGTGACGCACACGCCGACTTGAGGGAGATGAGTGACGCACACGCCGACTTGAGTGAGATGAGTGACGTACATGCCGACTTGAGTGAGATGAGTGATGCACACACCGACTTGAGTGTGATGAGTGACGCACACGCCGACTTGAGTGAGATGAGTGACGCACACGCCGACTTGAGTGAGATGAGTGTGCCTATTAGTTAGGCAGGTGGATAGAAAGGGCGGACCCGATGGGCGGTTCTCATAGGGCCACTCAAAGTGACAAACGGTTCACAATAAATCGCTCTAATAGGATTTGAACAGTTGAATACTAACCGTGCTGATGAAGAACGGTCTGTAATAGGCCGCACAAGCTGTTGGATCTGGGTTCTCTAGTAGGACATGAACGGTCAGTTAGGGACCGCACAATATGATGGGCGGTCTATCGTAAGACCGTCCAAGTGGATACCCTGCAAGCCTTAAAGGGGACTCTCTGGAGAGTCCTCAACCCGGGGATAAGGTGATTTGAACCTATCCACACCTCATCCTAATCCGTCCTGAACCTATGCAACCCTAATCCTAAGAGGCCTAGGCTTCCTAACAAGCCCTATAAGTGGGGGAGGAGCCTAAATTCGTAGCTCACACATCCCCTTCCTTCCAAACCTTGAAACCTTTGATTCTCATCACCAATTCATCTTGAAGAGGGTTCTAGAGGGAAGTTCTATGGAGGGAGCATCCTTTGAAGGGCCAAAGCCTGCCAGAAAGGAGCGGGGAATGCTCCAACGGCTAAGCTCAATCCCTCGGCATCTTAGTGCTGCTCCTACGAGAGAAGTAAGTTCATCATGAGTTCATTCAATTTCTTTTCCCTCAACTTCACTTATATCTCCTCTTACCCTTATGCTCTCTCTCTTCTTCTTTCAGCTCCTTCCGGGCCCGAGGCGCTATTCTGGTTTGAAATGGGTGGCTCCCATGATCCGTGCTTTGCCCCTAGGGGTGACTTATCTTCTCAAATCCTGGCATCTACACTCCCTTTTAGTCTTAGGCCAGAACTACCCTAAGCTCTCATTAGATTGGCATAGCATTTCAGCTTTGATAGAAACATGGCATCCTTAGACCCATACCTTCTTCTTTCCATCCTTTGAGGCCACGATCCTATTAGAGGAGGTAGAGACCTACTTCGGGTTCCCTAGGTCCAAGGTGGGGGAGGAAGACTTGATATGCCATGCTGTTGCCCCTATAGACCCAAAACTCATCCTAGGAGGGTTCATACCAGATAGCAAAGACATTCGTACCTTTGTAGGTCCTCGTCATATTTACCTCCTTCCTCTTAGTCAGTGGGTAGTAGAGCATTACAAGAATAAATGTGGGTGGACCGAGGCCATAGCCAAAGCTGCATCTATTTGCCTGTGCGGGGCCATCCTCTTCCCTTCGGCTGACCATGTCTTAGAGATCCCCTTGCTTAGCACCATCAGTGGCCTGTGGCAGGGGCTTTCCATCTCCCAGGCCATCTTAGCCTATTTGTATGAGGGTCTCAGCTCTGCGGCCCTAGGAGGTCCTCTCTTTGGCTCTATGATTCTATTGGAGTGTTGGATGGGAGTCAGCATGAAATTCATCCCGAGAGAGGATATTCCTTCTGTCAGCAGGATCTTCGGGAGCCACCCCCTTTACTTCATAGGAGGCGCCTTCAGGTTCTCCCCACAGGTTGAGTACAGGACAGCCGAGATGAAGACCAGGGATGAATGGCACCCGTACCTCCACAGACTGCCCCTGGATAGATTTGTGATGCGCCCGGACTTCCTCCACGACACCACCATCAGGCTACTTCGGAGAGTGGGCTTGGACTTGAGGCTCATGAGCGATACTGCATTGGCGATGTACAGCCCACACAGGTGCTACCTACAGGTTGGACTACCCCGGACCGTGCTACCGATGCTACCCCACCTTCCCGTGCTACAGGTGAGGAGGATCGGGACAGAGGAGGACGAGCAGGCGGTCAGGAGCGCGCTGATTGTGTGGGAGGTGAGCAGGGTGCGCACCCTACCAGCAGAGGTTGAGGAGGTTCCAGAGACACGACATGCTTACCTTAGGGAGCTGAGAAAGATACGTCCCCGCGGGGATGCCCAGCGGCGGACATAGTGATTCTTTTACCCTTTTTATGATGATATGGATATGGATGTTTAGAGTTTGATATGAGAAAGAATAAGATTGATGATCGAGATGTTTTTTTTTTGAGTTTGGATATTGTGATTGCGTGCGTCCATGGCTTGGTTGTATCTTCGATCTTCTGTCTGCCCCTGTGCTTACACGAAATGAATAGAGAAAAACATGTTAAATCTGTTTTAGGCTTAACCCCTTGCCCGCAGCAAGTTTAGAAAGTGACCAATCCTTGATTTTGGTCAAGGGGGCAAGCCTTATCAACATAGGCAAAAAGACACAATGACAAAGTGCAATGCATGCGATGCATATGAGAAACCAAAATCTTTTTTTGGAGGTTTTGAAATATTTGATTTCTTTAAGTTTTGAAAATATCTGATTTTTTTGGGTTTTGAAATATTTAACTTTGGGGTTTTGAAATATTTGATTTTTTTTGGAGTTTTGAAATATTTGATATTTTTTTGGAGTTTTGAAATATTTGATTTTTTTTTTATTTTTGAGTTTTGAAATATTTGATTTTTTGGAGTTTTGGAATCAGCTCAAGCTTAAATAATAGGGACCCTCTCATCTCGCGATGGACTTTCCGGACCCAGCATGTGCGAAAAGGGGGGGCCGCCCGTGGCCGGGGTCAACTTTGCTCAACGGTGTTTCTGCCGAGGCCATACCCGGGGTGGGATTCGTTCCTTGGAAAATTGAAAAAGATTGAGTAGTGAAGATGGTGGTAGGTGTAGAGGTTTTAGGGCTCGAGTTCTTCCCAAGACACTCCTCTTTTCAAAGAATCCGGTCTGTTGCGCTGTGACTTTGTGTCGGTTATCGAACCTACATCCACTCTAGGCACGCATACGACCGGGCTCATGATGTCCCGCGGGGAAACTATACTGCCACTCTTGCCATGCCTAGTTGTATTATTTGGGGATTTTGAGAGCTTCGAGCCTTGTGCTCTCAGCCTTGACTTTTTGATTTTGCCCCTCTTCTTCCCCCCCTTTTTTTTGCTTTTCTTTTTCCTTTTTCTTCTTTTTTTCTTTTTTTTGTTTTTTTTTGCAGAATAAGGTCTTAACGGGCTGCCCCTATTTGAGACCTCCTTTAGAGGGGGGGTCCAGGTCAGTTCTTGCCCCCTTATTCACCACTTGCCCCTATTTTCAGCCGAGAGAGAGGAAATACAAGGACCTTCACTTTCCCCAGGCATGGCCAAAGGAGAAACGATGTCGGGCGGGAAAGCGGGAAACCGAACCGCGGGCGGCCGTGTAGTGTGTGAGATGCTGGATGAGGGTCCTCCTTTCACGGTCAGGTGGGGTGCACCCCGCCATCGAGCCGTTGCTGGTTTCGACTCTATGGATAGAAACGTTTTAAATACAGCCCATTCCACGGGTTTGGCAATTCTTCACCCTCCGCGTTGATTAGACGATACGCGTTACCTAGATAAGCTTCCCTGATTACGAATGGCCCTTCCTAGTTGGGTTGTAGTTTAGACCTGGGACCTGCTGATCTGATGAATTTACGTTTCAAAACAATATTACCCACTTGAAATTTTCTTTCAATGACCTTCTTTTGAAAATAGCAACGCCTCTCGACGTTCGTTGGGATTAAGTTCTTTGTCCAGCTGCACTCTTAGGGAAGGGATCAAAATCTCATACGGGAGTACTGCCTCCATCCCATAAGTGAGAGCAAAATGAGTCTGCCCTGTGGGGGTGCGGACGGAGGTGCGATAGGCCCATAGAACTTCTATCAGTTTGTCAGCCCAATCAGCAAATTTATGCGATTCGCAAGTTTTCTTGATAATTTTGAGAAGGGTTTTATTTGTGGCCTCAGCTTGGCCATTATCTTGAGGGTAGTATGGTGATGAATGATGCAAAGCTATATTGAATTTCTTACAAAAGTCCCAGAGTTCTTGTGATACGAATTGAGGGCCGTTGTCGGTGACGATGTCGCCTAGTACTCCAAACCGCGAGATGATGTTCTTCATAAAAAGCGGCATACTGTGGTGGCTTTGATCTCTGCATAAACTTCAGCTTCCGCCCATTTGGTGAAGTACTCCATAGCCGTCAAAATGAAGGATTTCTGCTTGACTGCGGAATTCGGGTCACCGAGGGGTCCGATGATATCAAAGGCCCACATGGAGAACGGCCAAGGAGCAGAAAGAGGATGAAGAGAAGAAGCAGGAGCATGGATTTTGTCAGCATGGAGCTGGCACTGGAGACACCTATGGACATAGGTGGAGCAATCTTCTTCTAGGGTCGGCCAGTAATAGCCCTGCCTAAGAATCTTCTTTGCCAATGCATGTCCATTCACATGCCCTCCACATTCGCTGGAGTGAGCTGCTTCTACTACTTTACAAGCCTCTTCGTCATCTAGACACCTCATTAGAACTCCGTTCAGAGCCCACCTATATAACTCACCAGCAACAATCTTATATCTTGCAGTGACTCTTCTAATGGCCTTTCTCTGTTCAGCATTCGCAGCCTCCGGAAATATGCCATCCCTGTAATATTGCTCAATTTCATAGAACCATGGCAATTCTTCTTCTTCGATGATTTCCTCAAGCTCAGTCAATGATACTTCTCTCACCTCCTCCCTTTCTATCTTCTTCTCTACAGACTTGCTAAGGTTGTCGAACCAGGGATGCTGCGGGGAAGGAACATCTAACCGCTGGACCACAATGGTCTCAGTGGCACGACTGAGGGGGAACGCGAGGGAAGAAGCGAGTGACGCAAGTGCGTCAGCCAAGATGTTCTAAGAACGAGGAGTATGAATATAGATAAGTTTCCGGAACTGCCTAGCCAAGAGCGTGACCAGATCTTGATAGGGCTTAAGCTTAGGGTCACGGGTGCGGTAAGTTGACAGAACTTGACGCAACACCAATTGAGAGTCTCCTATGATGTTAAGGTACCGCACGCCCATGAGGTAGGCGTGTTTCAGGCCGGCAAGGAGAGCCTCATACTCGGCTATATTATTAGTGGCAGGGAATGAGAGTTGATAAGCAACATGGATTGTTACTCCCTCCGGAGTGAGAAGAACGGCGCCAACTCCGCTGCCCTGGGAATTGAGAGCACCATCGAAATGAAGAGACCAGAAAGGAAGATGAGTAATTACTGCCAAGTGTTCATCAGGGAACTCGTCCTGGATTGAATTAGTACGAGGGATAGGAGAATGAGCGAGGTACTCAGCAATAGCATATCCCTTGATTACTTTCTGAACGATGTAGGTGATGTCAAACTGGGAAAGAAAGCTCTGCCAGCGAGCTAGTCGGCTAGAAAGGACAAGCTTTTCCAAGAGATAACGAATGAGGTCCATTCTAGAGATCAGCCTAACCTCGTGGGCGAGGAAATAGTGTTTAAGCTTCTGAGCTACCCATACTAGCGCCGCACTGGTCTTCTCCATGGTAGTATACTTAGATTGAGAAGGATTAAATAACCTTAAGAGGTAGTATGCTGCCCTTTCCCTTCCTTTGTCATCTACCTGTGCCAAGACAGCTCCTAGGGAGTTCTCAATCACAGAAATGTACAGTATCAGGGGTTTCCCAGAGACGGGTGGTTGTAGAACCGGGGGATTAGAAAGGTAAACCTTAAGCTCCTCATAGGCCCTTTGGCATTGTTCATTCCATTCAAATTTCGCGCCTGCCTTTAACAGTTCATAAAATGGGCGGCATCTTTGCGAGTGTTGAGATATGAATCTCCTAATAAATTGCAAACACCCAATCAAACCTCGAAGTTCAGTAATGTTCTTTGGCGGTGGCATTTCCATGACAGCCTTTGCTTTGTTTGGGTCGATCTGAATCCCCCGTTTACTAACTATGAACCCGAGCAATTTCCCCGATGCAACTCCAAATACACATTTCTTCGGATTCATCTTTAACTTATACCCCCTAGCCCTTTGCAACACTTTGGCTAGAATGGCGGGGTGTTCTTCTTGAGACCTCGATTTGACCAAAATATCATCCACGTAAGCTTCTAAATAGACGTGCATCATATCGTGGAAGATAGCCATCATCGCCCTTTGATAAGTGGCACCTGCATTTTTCAATCCAAAGGGCATGACAACATAGCAGTAAGTGCCCCAAGGCGTAGTGAACGAGGTCTTTTCTTGGTCTTCTGGAGCTAGAAGGATTTGGTTATATCCAGAATAACCATCCATGAAAGAGAGAGCTTTGTATCCAGCTGTATTGTCAACTAAGACATCGATGTGAGGAAGTGGAAAATCGTCTTTCGGGCATGCCTTATTCAAGTCCCTGAAATCAATGCAAATCCGAATTTTACCATCCTTCTTCATTACTGGGACTATGTTTGCCACCCATTGTGGATATAGCACACCTCTAATGAACCTAGCCTTGTGCAATTTATCAACCTCTTCCTTAATCCTCAAGGCCATCTGCGGGTGAAACCTTCTCGCTTTTTGCTTAATGGGTGTTGCCCCTGGTTTTAGGATCAATCGATGTTCAACCAGTGCGGGGTCAAGACCTGGCATGTCCTCATAGGACCAGGCAAAAGAGTCGATGTACTCCCTCAAAACCTTGATAAGCTCCTCTTCGACCTGAGGAGGGAGGTTAGCAGAAATAAGTATGGGCCTGGGATCCTCTTCTGTTCTGAGATTAATCTCCTTAGTGGGTTCATCCACTGCCGAGGAAGGTTCGTCAAACTTCTTTAAGCCTTGTGCGTACAAATCAGCAGTGTCGCCCACCTCACTTTCCTCATCATCAGCTGGGTCCTTCTCGTTCACGATTTCATATACCCCTAGTTCATCATTGCTCCATACCCCCTCCAATTCTTCATCATCTTCCAAGACGATCGCGGTTTCTACAAATTCAGGGCACTTCAGAAGGGCGTGGCATCTTTCAGCCAGATCTTGCAGAAACCTATCGAGAATGGCTTTGGGATGACGCGTCACGGGGCACGCCACAAACGCGGATGGGCCGACTAGACTCGAGCTAGACTCCACTCCCACTGACTCGACTAACCTAGAAGACTCTGCACACTGTACATCTACCCTAGGAGAGAGGAAATCTACTGGAAGAGAAACAGGGGTCTCGTGCCCCTGGGAACCTGAGCAGAACATAGCGTAATCTTCCATTGAGACCTCTGTTTTGAAATTGACATTTTTTTTTGGAGGCCGGAGGTGATCATGCAGCAGGAGGAGGAAGAAGACGGAGGAGGAGGTAACTGCATAGGGAACAATTCCGAAAATATGCAATCAAAGAAAGGATCAGAAGAAGAAAACCACATTTCATGGAGCTGAGCTCCGGGGGGAGGAGGAGTAAATAGTGTTGACAGATCAATAGGCGGGCAGTGCCTGCAAGCACAGGGAACAAATAAAATTTCAGGTCTCTCCGTGAAGCACGGTTCGACCAGGATCGGGGGAGAACAGGGAACAAACCCCAACTGTTGAAACCAAGAGGCGAGACGAGATGGGGACATGGAATAAGTAATGACAGAGCTCCCCACTTCCCGTGGCCCCTAGCGGACCAATGGCATCGGAGGCCGCTTCGCTAGCTGCGTCTCCTTCTTCTTCGGCTGGCCTTCTCTTTCATGAAACAACTTCTCAAAACAACTAGATAAATCTTCTAGGTCACCAACCAGCCCTTGCAGCGACAGTGGTGGATCAACAACAACACAGGCCTAATCTGCCTTTTCTTTGAGACTGGACGGCGATTCCTTCAAGGTACCCGGCTGTAATGGCCCTTTTACAAAATGTTGCCGGTAGTCCCATGTTAATGGCCCAGAGTCTCCAAGTACTGACATTGAGGATTCACGGTAGCCGAGGCCTCGGTGGCCCATCTTCCTTCCTTTGGGAACGGGGTTGGTCCGACCCTGTAACTATGCACCGAGACCCAGACCCGGTCGATAGCCTAATTTTAGAATCATGTGCCACCCTTTGGAATATCTCATTTTGGACTTGACTTTCACATTGACTGGTGCCGTGGTGGGCTTGCGTGACGCATATGCCCATGGGTAATTCAGGTCCATTACTGACAGAACTAGCCTATTACTTGGCCACAATGTAGGCAGAATCTTGGCTGCTATCGCATCAACATTCTGGACTGTAGAGATGCTCTTTACCTTGACCACCCGCCCTTGGAAGGGGAACTTCAAACATTGGTGGGTGGTTGAGGGGACGGCATTTAAATTGTTCAGCCATGGACGACCCAGGATAGCTTTGAACATCGGGTCTATGTCTAGCACATAAAATTCCACATCCATAACCAAGGGCCCTAGCTCGGCCTGTACAGTCACGACCCCGTGACAAGCACGTTTGGAATTATCATAGGCCGCTATTGTGGTCGGTGTTGGCTTAAGCATGTCTTCTGAGATGTTGCAGGAGCGGAGGGTACTTAATGGGCACACATTTATTGACGCTCTTGTATCCACAAGTGCAGATTCTACGGTCATTTTGTTCAGAGAAATGGTAATGCATAACGGCATCTGCCGTGCCTCCGGGGGTGCTAGTTCTGATTCAGAAAATGAAATGGAAGGCCCCTTGGTGATTGTTGCCAACACCGACGGCAAACTATCCACTGCCACGTCCTCACTGACCAAGACCTTCTGCAGGAAAGTCTTTAAGGCATCCTAGTGTAGTGGCGACCTCTTGATCAATTCCAAGACTGAGATTTTGGCCGGCATCCGGTCCAAATGCTGCAATAAATCATATCTTGTGCCCGGCACGGGGTCTACCTCTTCTGTCTCAACTGTGGCGGAAGGAATTTGGAGGTTGGGTGCCGACGCACCGGAAGGAGGAAACATTCTCTGAAAGGGACGCCCGCTCCGAAGGGCGCACTGTGATGCCGGCACGGCCTGAGATGGACCCCCGCTTGGCCCTATGGGGTAGGTGAAAGGAGTAGAAATGGGGGTGAGGATGGCGGAAGTGGGTTTAATGGGCCCTGGTGGAGGGGAAATGGGTGAAGGGTTAAGCGGGGAGGTAATGATGGAGGGTACAGTGGATGGTGGCGAAAGGAATGCTGGAGCGGAGGGGAATGTGACGGGTCTAAAGGGTGATGTGGAGGGAATAATGAGTGGTGTAGTGGTCAGAATGGCGGGCCTAAGGATGGCGGTAATAGCAGGGGCGGGGGAATGATTGTGGTGGAAGGCCAAAAGGTGTACGGGGGTTTCATCATCAAAAGTCCACCCAGCACTGGGGGCTGGGTGCTGGACGATATTCACTTGTGCTGGAGCCGGTGCCGGCGACTGTTGTTGTTGCTTAGGAGCGGGTTGATTTACTGGCATGGGATTCTGATGGATCCCGAGGTCTTGTTGCTGCTGCTGGGGTTGATGTTGCTGCTGGGGTTGCTGCTGCTGCTGCTGTTGCTGGGGCGCCGCCTGCTACGGCCTGCCCTGTCTCTGTCTCTGCTTGATATCCTCAATCAACTGGTGCATCTGGGCCCAATCAATCCTCTGGCCCTCATGCAAGTCATACACCAGGTCTCTGAATTGATAGCACCGTTCTATTGTGTGCCCGGGTTGCCAATGGAATATGCAGTATCGAGACTGATCGGCTGCCGGATTCCAATTTGGACACTTAGGAGGCAACTGAAGATCACCAGTATACATTAAGGCAGAGAAAATATCGGGCAAAGTTTCAGGAAGAGGAGGGTAATGGGCCCTCTTTGGACTCGGTCGAGCAGATCCATAGGCGGCGGGTGGCGGAACATTGTTGTATTGTGGCGGCCGCTGAGGCTGTTGGGGTGGCGGAGGTGCTTGTTGCGGATATTGCGGGACTTGGAAGGCGGGCTGGGGAACTTGTGGAGTGGCAAACTGGGGGTTGCGTGAAGACTGAGGGAAGCGGGGTGGAGCGGCCTGGTGGGGGAACTGAACAGCGTGGACCTGCTCATTAATCTGTACTCCCTCGGTGACGGGCCCCTGGGATTTTCTGGCGGCTTTGGGTTTCTGGGCCTCAAATAAAGAATGGATGGGGGAGTCCTTGAACTGGGTTTGGATAAACCGAGCCCTGCTGTATAACTGGTGCATATTGGAAATGTCATTCATTGCCAAGATATTCCTGAATGTTGGCGTGGCATTGGAGATCAGCAACTTCACTTTCTCTTCTTCCAGGATCTGCCCGGGCACACGCAAGGCCATCTGCCTCCATCGGTCTGCATAGGTTGCAAAGTCTTCCTCCGGCTTCATCTTCTCAGCTACTAAGTCAGTAAAAGAATACTCGGGTCCGACCCGATCTTGAAATCTTTGAATAAACCTTTCTTTAACAGTCTTGAATCTCTAGGCCTCCTCCATTGGCAAAGTATAGAACCACTCTAGGGCGACCCCTTCCAGCGATCGGCGAAATAAATACGCCATCAGGCGATCGTCTTGCTGGAACTGTGCTGACTCATATAAGAACTCCCGAACATGAATGAACGGGTTGCCATTCCCGTCATATTTACGGTACATGGGGAGCTCAGACTGAGAAGGAAAATGAATGTCCCTGAAGTTAGGGATAGGGACATCAGCAAGAGATTGCGGGCCAACCCGTTTGTGGAGAAGATCAATTTGTTACTGCATAGCAGCCCATTTATCAAGAATCTCCCGTTCCCGGGAAGGAGGAGAAGGAGCAGGAGGAGTAATACCGGGGTAGGTGGCCAAAGGATAAGCTGATTGAGGGGGCGGCCCGTAAGACGGATAGTGGGCCGAGGAAGGGCCCATATCCGCATGAGCCAGCTGGGCGGCCCCTGATTGCAACCTAACAAAATCCGCCGGGCTACGAGGGCCTGCGGCGACGGAGAAATCGTGGCGTATGGATCAAGGTAAGGAACTGAGGGGATTGGAGACTTTCCCTTATCGAGCTGCTGATGGGCCGAGGTGGAAGCCTGGCCCATTTCCATATTGGAATAGCGAAGGGTCTGACGGCGGACAGAGTAAGGTCGATGGGATCCACAGAGGTGGTCCCAATAATAGGAGATGTGGTGACAACAGTAGTCGTGCCATGAGGAGGAATTGAGGTCGGGGCATCGCCCCCTTGCAAAGCTTGCCTGATGAGATGGAGCTGGGTGGGGTCCAGCTGGGCCATCATATTGAGGATTAGATTGGCTGAATTCTGATTGGACGGATTTGAAAGAGAGGGTTGGGAACCCTCGCCAAGAATCGTCGGGAGTGGAGGAGCAGTCTCCTCTCCTCCCTGCAGGTGGGCGACCCTGGGTGGGTCCTCAAGAAGGCCACGACGAAGGGAGTCCTCGTGGGACTGAGAGAAGTCGTACGACGACATGGAAGATGATGAATCAAACAAGGGGTTGTAGTATGAATGGAAATAAGAACCAACCCTAGGAGGTGATCATGAGGGAAAGAGACAATCCCACATACACCAAGACACCTAGGACTAGGACCAACAAAACTAACCGACCAAACCTACAAAGCAAATAACAAGCATGCAATGGAAGGAAGAGATGAGAGCAGAATCACCCAATTATGCAATCAAGTTATTAAATGATGCTTGTCAACTTCTTATGATTCCCTCTTCGAACCTTAGTGAGTTAATGAAAGTATAAGATCTCTCACTCGCGGATGCAAACCCTAGACTGGGGGTGGATGCGGTACAACCTACCCGGCGTCCGTGTGGGAATCCACGGCTCATGGGGGCTTACGGAGGTCCTTGGCAAGGTCCCTAGTCGGCTCCAAGGAATATGGAGATGAGAGGAAACCCTACCTCGGTAGGAATGCAACTACTATGAGAAGAAATGGATGCTCCTATGCGCACCGGAGTGCATGCATAATCTAGCCTAGCAACTATCAATCAATGAGCAAGTATACACATGAACAACAAAGAGGATGATAACGCAACAATGATAAGAGAGCAGGGGCGAAATCAACAAATAGCACCAGGAGCAGTAAATCGCATAGAATATGTGATGTGAAACGACCTCGGACTTAATGCAAGCAAGCACATTCGCAATCTAAATGGGCCAATTTGGGCCGCCGCTCTCTCGTCGCTCACCCAAGCCCGGGGTAACTTGGCAATGCCAAGGTGAGGTTGAGGGGTTGGGCCCTTGCTGGTAGAGGGCCAGCAAGGCCAAGATTTTATTCCCAAGGGATTTGGAAGCCCAATTCAACGGGGCCGACGAAGTGCCGAAGGCACCGGTTGCACTCTTCCCACGGTGATCACTCAAGACAACGGGGCTTGAGGATCGGGCTCTCACTCGCATAACCAGCGGAATTAAGAACTAATATTGAAAGACAAGCACTAAGTGGAGTGAAGGTTTGAGCACTTACTCGACCGGTTTGAAGAAACCGGTCCCGGTCGGAGACGAGGGCGAGCGGGGAGGCGAGTGGATCCCCACACGCCGCGGCGGTGTCGCTTGACCAACCCAAACAAAGTACACCACTACACCTCTCGCAGGAGGGGGAACTTGGGGTGGGGGTTAATGATATTACATCAATACGACCTCCACGCAGGGAGGGGCCTTCAGCCGGCCAAGCGGGGTGGGGAAACCAAAGCAAAGAACGAGGAACAAGGGTGGACGCCAAATCTGCCTGCTGTCTACGAACCAAGACAGAGGGTCGGTGTTGCTATTGTAGATCTTGCTCAGGAATTTTTCTGATGGCGACACTGACGGAGAAATCTTCGTAACAGGAAGGGGAATGCCTCAGAATTTTTTTAATTTCTTCTGGAGTCCCTGCAGGTCGGGGCAGAAGCTTGAACAGGGCCTCTGTTTCTTGGACTAGTAGGGGTAGGTCACCAACAGTAGGATGCAGAGGCTGTCCTGGCCGTTCCCGAACTCCAAATTTGATGCCGTCAGTGCCGTTAGAACCGTGGGTGAGTCCTCTTTGTAGCAAAAGAAACGGGGATGCCAGAAGAGAACGGAGACGATCTGTGGAGCCAGAAGAGTGAGGAGGTGTCGATGTAGACTGGGGAAGGCAGAGCCACGCGACCGTGGAATAAAATTGGTAACTTCTGTTCCCCGATGCTGAATGGGCTTCCGCTTCTTGATTCTAAAAGTAGACAGGCCGATGAAGAACTTTAAAGAAAGACTTGAGGACTGATTCCTTCGGGGCTGGTCGTGGCAGAGCTTCTAAGCCGGCTTAGGTCCTCAGCCAAGGCAGAGCTGCGC
Organism: Amorphophallus konjac; assembly: GCA_022559845.1. NCBI lineage: Eukaryota > Viridiplantae > Streptophyta > Magnoliopsida > Alismatales > Araceae > Amorphophallus > Amorphophallus konjac. The sequence goes on from CM040124.1 coordinate 39,678,090, forward strand.
AGCTGTGGGATAATGGACCTCTTGGACGACTCGGAGATCGGAAGAAAATGAAGCCACTTCGGTTACGAAGGCGACTGGTAGACGCTTCCGACGATGGCTCTTGGGTCTTCAAACTTGTATGGAGGAGGTCGTGGTGGCCGCTGCAAGTTGCGGGTCTGCTGTAGATCTTCAGTTGAGAGCTGTAGGTTGATGATGATGGGGGGGAATGGGGTATATGGGAGGGGAAATGGGGGTGGATGAGTGTGGGGAAAGCCCGGGCTGTGAGGGAGTCTAGGAGGGGGTGTTCTAAGGTGGGGGAAGGGAAGAATGGGGTCTGGAAGGGGGTCTAACAGGTGGTGGGAGGAGGAGCTACGAATTTGGGAAGGTGGGTGAGAGGAGAAGGTGAGGGGGGGCACAAGTGAGTGGAGGGAAGGGTGGATTTCAAATTTGAAATGGCATTGGAAGTTGTGGGGTTGTGTGGGGAAGGGGTTGATTGTGTTGGAATGGGGAAAGTGGTGTTGGAATGGTGAGGGATCTCCTTGGGACTAGGGGGGTGGAGTAATGGAGGCCATGGGGAAGTGGAGGGCTTTAATGATAGTAGCTGTGGGTTGAGGTGGTTGGGAAGGGAGGAGAGAGAAGAAAATTCGAAATTGGGTGATGAGGAGAGAGAAAGTGGAGTGAAAAAGAGAGATTAAGAGAGGGAAGGGTGGGGAATCTCTCCCCTAGGGTTTCTCACCCAAAAAATGTTGGAATCACTCCACTAAACTAAGCTTTGGACTCTCAAATGGCAATTTTTTCATTGATTGATTCATTACCTCCAAATGAAGGAAATGGGGCCCTATATATAGGAAACCCACATTTTATAATAAGACCCTGACAAAAGACTCATTGACAAATAACCGAAGGGGTAGGGGAGCTCATTGGGCCAAGCCCGAAGAAATGGACCCAATTAGTACATTACACACTCTAATGACACTCAAACATAGGAAAATAAATGCAAGACCTAGGGACATGATGCAAATTACATCAAATGACTCAAGTAAAATTACATAGGACTCAAAATTAAATGACTAAACCATGCCGGATGCAACCTGTGCGAGGAGACGAGCTGTGAAGGTGGGCATGGGAGGTGATGTCCCCATCACACTCCTGGGGTGCGGAGAACTCGACTCTGTCGAGTAAGTGTCCTTCCCTCCTTGGAGGGTGTAGAAGTGGTACTGCCTTCAAGCCTTCCGAACGAGACCGATCCATCCACCTGCCGAAATAACGCTCGTATACCTTACTCCGAGTGGTAGTGATTTGTTCATCCAATATTTGTTCAATTTGTTCACGCTGGGCTCTCTTGGCTGGTGGTCTCTCCTCACGGGTGGGTGCTCTCTCAAGGGAAGACGTAGGCTCAATCTCCTCACTAGGTACCACCGTGGGTCCCTTATATGACACTAGGTCGGCAACATTGAATGTGGGACTTATTCCATACTCCTCGGGGAGATCTAACTTATAGGTATTTGCACCAATGCGCCTCAGGACCTGGAAGGGACCAGCCCCACGTGGCCTCAATTTGGAGATGGCTCCCGGGGAGAGCCTCTCAGTCCTTACCATCACAAAGTTACCCTCATGGAAGTCTTGGTGACGCCGATGAGAGTCGGCCCGCCTCTTATAAGCCTCATTCTTTTTGCTTATGTGCTTGCAAAGGCTTTCATGCAATTTCGTGAATGTTGACATTCTAGGGGTGATGGGTGGACCTGGGCAACCAAAAGTAGACCGATCATGCTTTGATGCCAAGAAGACTTTGATGGATTTTGGAGGGCCGGGGTAACCATATGTGGACTTATCATGCAATGTTGTCATGTAGACTTTGGTGGGCTTGGGTGGGCCGGGGCACCCGTAGGTGAACCTATCATGCAAAGTGGTGATGAATGTGGGGGGGCCCGGACATCCGTAGATGCTTTTGACATGCTTACGATCCATAATGAATGAAGGAGGACCATGACATCCGAATGTGGCCCACTCTTGCTTTCTACTAGACATGTGGGTGATATGAATGAATGGACCCAACATAGTGTTCATGCCAAAGGGGGTGGAAAGCCTAGACACATGCATAATTTTCCCAAAAGTGACTTCCATGTGTATAGGTGTGGGACAACCTTTGAACTCCCATTGGAAAGGATCGAATGGATCTAAGAAGGTGGTCATCATGGGGTGGGGCACCACCTTATTACCTAGGGATATATGGTCCAAGGTTATGGCTCCCAAGGTGCAACCCGGGTCATGGATGAGGTGGGTTTGGCCGAATATGGTGGGTGAGGGTAGGAAAGGGTGGGTGGTTGGTAAGATGGTTGGGTCATATGAGTCCCTTGACTCCCATTGGAAGGGATCATATGGATCATAAAATAGGTCACTTTGGGGGAGGAACTCCATGTCCTCAAGATCCTTAAAAGGTGCTAAGTCATCCTTCCCTATGATAGTTAGGCCAATGTTCTTGACAAGTGGGTCGGCCATGAGTGGAGGGCTTGGCTTTCTACCCGACATAAGAAGCTCTAAATCGAGGAGAAGGTTGGGCTCATCCGGTGTAGGGAGGAATAGAAGGAGGTCGCTAGTGTAGCAACCATTGATGCAAACCGAGGTGATAGACCCTATGCATAGGTGTAGGAGGCTAAGGCTCCTAGGTTGTTCGGCCATAGGGGTCAACATGCTAGTGAACTCAATTTGCCATGCTAAGCCCCTAAGAAAATCCTCCAAGGTCTCCACTTGATAGGATGCTTGGATTGTGGTGTGATAGGAGAAGAGGGGCACTAGGGGAAAATTTTGTTCTATGGGAGGGCAAACATGGGTCGAGGTCTCTCTAATTAGGCTCTCCCTTAGCCACCTAACAAGGGACTCTTCTAAGATGAATTCAGCCTTATCTAGAGGGGGTGGTGTAGGGTGAAGATCCTTGTGCGAGGCTTCCTCATCAATTGGGACATGGGAGCTCTCTATGGAGGGGATAGGTTCCCGAGGGATATTTGTCTTCATGTGGCAAAGCGGGTGGACTACTTCTTCCAAAACTAATGGAGTGGGAAGGTTCTTTGATGGTGGGGTGATGATGGCCGGAGTATGGTGCACCCGGGGTGGTGAACAAGGGTGGGATTCCCGCGGGTGGGAGAATAAAAGGTTGTTGAATTTAAAGGTTCCCGAAAGGTGTGGCGGATGCACTAGGCAAGTCCGACGTGTTGGGTCGATGTCGGCATTCCTTTCATCTAACCATTTCTTACCTAGGATTATACATGGACCCACCAATGTTCCCTTTTGACACCAAGCCCCATCCAAATACTTAGTCTTCCCGAACCATTTATGGAATTCAACGAAGACTAGGTCTCCGTTGTGCACAATTTATCCAGTCGTAGAGAGGGTGGCTATAATTTTGGGGGATACCCAATTATCTTCTTCCATGTCGATGAAGTCAATTTCTGTGGGGCTCCCATTAGGTAGGTATGCTTGGGATATGATGGGAATTGGGGCCTTTTGGTCGGTAGACTCAATGACAATGGGAGGTGGATAATGCATAGAACGATCCGATGAGAACTCTAATGCAAGCATGCCCATGGACTTGACTTGTGAGAATAAATCAAAGACTTGCTCTGATATCACTTGATGTGAAACGACCTCGGACTTAATGCAAGCAAGCACATTCGCAATCTAAATGGGCCAATTTGGGCCGCCGCTCTCTCGTCGCTCACCCAAGCCCGGGGTAACTTGGCAATGCCAAGGTGAGGTTGAGGGGTTGGGCCCTTGCTGGTAGAGGGCCAGCAAGGCCAAGATTTTATTCCCAAGGGATTTGGAAGCCCAATTCAACGGGGCCGACGAAGTGCCGAAGGCACCGGTTGCACTCTTCCCACGGTGATCACTCAAGACAACGGGGCTTGAGGATCGGGCTCTCACTCGCATAACCAGCGGAATTAAAAACTAATATTGAAAGACAAGCACTAAGTGGAGTGAAGGTTTGAGCACTTACTCGACCGGTTTGAAGAAACCGGTCCCGGTCGGAGACGAGGGCGAGCGGGGAGGCGAGTGGATCCCCACACGCTGCGGCGGTGTCGCTTGACCAACCCAAACAAAGTACACCACTACACCTCTCGCAGGAGGGGGAACTTGGGGTGGGGGTTAATGATATTACATCAATACTACCTCCACGCAGGGAGGGGCCTTCAGCCGGCCAAGCGGGGTGGGGAAACCAAAGCAAAGAACGAGGAACAAGGGTGGACGCCGAATCTGCCTGCTATCTGCGAACCAAGACAGAGGGTCGGTGTTGCTCTTGTAGATCTTGCTCAGGAATTTTTCTGATGGAAACACCAGTGGCGAAATCTTCGTAACAAGAAGGGGAATGCCTCAGAATTTTTGTAATTTCTTCTGGAGTCCCTGCAGGTCGGGGCAGAAGCTTGAACAGGGTCTCTGTTTCTCAGACTAGCAGGGGTAGGTCACCAATAGTAGGATGCAGAGGCTGTCCTGGCCGCTCCCGAACTCCAAATTTGATGCCGTCAGCGCCGTTAGAACCGTGGGTGAGTTCTCTTTGCAGAAAAAGAAACGGGGATGCCAGAAGAGAACGGAGATGATCTGTGGAGCCAGAAGAGTGAGGAGGTGTCAATGTAGACTGGGGAAGGCAGAGCCGCGCGACCGTGGAATAAAATTGGTAACTTCTGTTCCTGGATTCTGAATGGGCTTCCGCTTCTTGATTCTGAAAGTAGACAGGCCGATGAAGAACTTTGAAGAAGGACTTGAGGACTGATTCCTTCGGGGCTGGTCGTGGCAGAGCTTCTAAGACGGCTCAGGTCCTCAGCCGAGGTAGAACTGCGCAGCTGTGGGAGAATGGACCTCTTGGACGACTCAGAGATCGGAAGAAAACGAAACCACTTCAGTTGCGAAGGAGACTGGCAGACGCTTCCGAAAATGGCTCTTGGGTCTTCAAACTCGTCCGGAGGAGGTCATGGTAGCCGCTGCAAGTTGTGGGTCTGCTGTAGATCTTCGGTTGAGAGCTGTAGGTTGATGATGATGGGGGGGAATGGGGTATATGGGAGGGGAAATGGGGGTGGATGAGTGTGGGGAAAGCCCGGGCTGTGAGGGGGTCTAGGAGGGGGTGTTCTAAGGTGGGGGAAGGGAAGAATGGGGTCTGGAAGGGGGTCTAACAGGTGGTGGGAGGAGGAGCTACGAATTTGGGAAGGTGGGTGAGAGGAGAAGGTGAGGGGGGGCACAAGTGAGTGGAGGGAATGGTGGATTTCAAATTTGAAATGGCATTGGAAGTTGTGGGGTTGTGTGGGGAAGGGGTTGATTGTGTTGGAATGGGGAAAGTGGTGTTGGAATGGTGAGGGATCTCCTTGGGACTAGGGGGGTGGAGTAATGGAGGCCATGGGGAAGTGGAGGGCTTTAATGATGGTAGGTGGGGGTTGAGGTGGTTGGGAAGGGAGGAGAGAGAAGAAAATTCGAAATTGGGTGATGAGGAGAGAGAAAGTGGAGTGAAAAAGAGGGATTAAGAGAGGGAAGGGTGGGGAATCTCTCCCCTGGGGTTTCTCACCCAAAAAATGTTGGAATCACTCCACTAAACTAAGCTTTGGACTCTCAAATGGTAATTTTTTCATTGATTGATTCATTACCTCCAAATGAAGGAAATGGGGCCCTATATATAGGAAACCCACATTTTACAATAAGACCCTGACAAAAGACTCATTGACAAATAACCGAAGGGGTAGGGGAGCTCATTGGGCCAAGCCCGAAGAAATGGGCCCAATTAGTACATTACACACTCTAATGACACTCAAACATAGGAAAATAAATACAAGACCTAGGGACATGATGCAAATTACATCAAATGACTCAAGTAAAATTACATAGGACTCAAAATTAAATGACTAAACCATGCCGGATGCAACCGGGGCGAGGAGACGAGCTGTGAAGGTGGGCATGGGAGGTGATGTCCCCATCAATATGACAATCAAAATATACCGTAAGCGCACTGTGACAGCTGATGAACGGTCCTGATACGACCGCTCAGAAAGTAAAACGGTCTGTATTGGGCCGTATAATCCAGGGAGAAAATAAAATGGTCACAAAATGCTGGAAATACAAGGCCGCGGTGACAGGAAAATACCAGAAGCGCGGTCTGTGACCAACCGCGTAATCTCCTGAACGATCCTCCAGCAACCGTGTGCCTGCAATCGAAACACCGTGACGCGTACCTGTGCCGAAGCGATGGACGGCTATATTCCAGCCGCTTAAACTGATGAACGGTATACCAGGCACCGTGTGAAACAGGGAACCGAAGCAGGACTGGCTCTGGTCGCAGGGGATGGACGGTTGAGTATCAGCCGCTCCTGAAGATGGATGGCTCTGGGAGAACCGCTCACGTTCCAGGAGGCAGAAAACGCATCCAACCTGCAAGTTACTCCAAGAAGAAAGCTTGCACAACGAAGGGGGGTCAGCAACTCAAAAGCATGATGGGCATTAGGGGTCCCACCGTGATCGCCACAAAAGGGGATGTAGATATATTTTTCTCCTCGTACTAAATATCAATATGCGTCATGAATGGAACAATATGCGATGAGCAAATAACAACGTTCAGAGGAGAACAGAAAACAAAAGACCGTGATCGCCACCAAGGTGCCGTACGTGATGGACACGACGTACCTTGGAAAGAGGGGGAGTACTCGCCTAAGATGCAGCGTTGGAGAGATGAACGGCTCCTGAAGAACCGCCTTATGATGTACGGTCTTACGATAGACCGCCTAAGTGCGCTGCAGAAGGTGCGAGAGGAACTACTACTGAGAGATGAACGGCTTTATTCTGACCACACGAACATGAAGAACGGCCCTAGATGAGCCGCACGTACTGTTGAACGGCGATAATGAAACCGCATATATCTACCACGCAGTAAGTTTCAAGGGGTCGAACCTCCACCCTCTCCGGCCGGCCAGAGGGGATGGGCCTCGTGCTGATGATTGCTGACCTGCGAAACAACGTAAGAAACACACAGAAAAGACCTAGATTAGAACTAAACAGTGTAGTAAATGCCAAACTGATAAGAGATGAATATTAACGAATGGAAAGGAGGGTACCTGGGGGGTTTTAAACCCCTAGGGTGACAAAAACGTGGGTGGATGTGTGCATGGTAATGAGGAAGAAGGGAACGCAGAGAAGAAGTGATGCATGCAATGAAGGGAAAGTGATGAAAACTATAAACGAAAAGACTCAAAACCAAACTACTCCCTGAACCGGAGGCTAGTATGGACGTAGAAAGCCTCCCTCCTTGGTGCTAGGTCGCTCAAGAATGCGGCAGGGCTTCGCCGTCGACCAAAATCTCCCCCCTTTTCAAGTCCGACCTTTAGGGTCTATTTATAGAGCCTAGAAAGCCAGCCCCGAAACTAGGGTTTAGAGCTATTTTTAGGTCAAAATTATAAAAGATAAATCATAGATATTATCATAATATCTTATCCAGTCGAAACGGCATCAAAAATGGTTGATTATCCACAGAGAAATTGACAAGAGAAGTCAGGGATAAAACCATGCACAAAAGGGATAAAAATCTGTTAAAAATCACCAATCGAAAGGATGAACGGTCTTACGATAGACCGCTCAACATGATGCGTGGTCCCGTTAAGACCGTCCAACACTGTCGGTGGAAATTCAGAAAATCAGGAAATTAACCCAATTATCACTCGAACTGACCGAAACGTCCGCCGTCGGACCCTCCAAGATGAACGATTCTAATAAGACTGTTCAAATGTAGGGCCACCAACAACTAACCGTTTTAACCCTGTCGGTGATAATTCCAGTAATTGGATAATTATCTGAGAAAATTGGCACGCGTAGGACTCTGAGATATAGGCGGTTGGAATAAGCCCGTCCATTTAGTTTGAACGGGCCTAATAGGGCCGCACAAAAGCTTGTCGGTGAATATTCAGAAAATCCTCAGAAATTAACCAAAATGTATGAACGGTCTATCTTCAACCGCCCTAGTCGTGAGCGGCTGATGTTGGACCGTGCATGCTCCTGGACACTTGATTTTCATAAAACACGTTCAATTAATCAAGGCCAAAGCCCAATAAGCCCTGAACCGATACGGTCTTCACCAAGGAGGGAGGCTACCCATAAAATGGGCCCAGGACGTGCCACAAAAAATGGCCCAATGAATGATGGACAACTTAGGGCATCAACTAATGGGAGTAAGAGAAACGACTCAGCTTATCGGCATAAAACGGGTGTCAACAGGTGCATCACAGGCTGTATCAAACCAACTCTGGTGCGTTACAAGGTGGGAACGTGTCCGCTCTGACGCACCCACACAGGGGCATTACAAGGCTGTGACGTGCAGCCTTGGTGTGTCACAGGCCATGACCCCGAACAGTCAAAACCAACGACCGAAAGCCAACGGTCAGATCATCCCTGACGGTCCAACCCAAGCGCGTCACAGCGCCGTGGCGGTCTATCGTGGGACCGTCACACCCACAAACCACCAGTTGGCTAAACGGGCCCTGTGACGCACCCACCTTGGTGCGTCACAGGCTGTGACGGTCACTGGAAGGACCATCACACCTGTCCGAGAGCAAAACGGCAGGAAACGAACCAAAAATCCGATCCACGCCCCGATCACCCCTGGGTGATGGGGAAACGAAGGGGAATCCATCCCCAAGCCCCTAGGCATGCATCTAAACCCCTGGATTGGCCCGAAATGCCGTAAAACTAGAGATCCGACTCACTCCCCCCAAAATAGGGATTTTCCCCAAAATGCGAAAGTAAACCCGCTCGGCTCAGCATGGCCTACAAAACTCGCAAGAAAGGGAAAGCACGAGCTGGGGGTCCATCTCCCTGCCTCCACCGAAGAAACGACGCGCCGTGGATACCGATCCACGAAGAAAACGCCGTTGAAGCCTCACCGTTCCACTAACCCACGGTCGAGCTTCCACGCGCCATCGGCCCTCGATCCTCGACCCGTTCCCCGTTCCTCGCCTACCGCCATCGCCGCCTCGCCCTCCTTTGCCACCGTCGGCCGCCCGGGGAGAGGGGGAGAGAAAGAGATGAGAGAGAGTGAGAAAGAGAGAATGAGAGGGGAAGAGAGAAAAGGGTTAATATATATAGAAAAACCCCAAAAATCCAGAAATTCAAAAAATTACAAAAAATTACCTTCGCGGTCCTCGGGAGGAGCACAACGTGCCGGTACTGTCCCGGAGTCGGAGAACACCACGGTTTGCCCTGCAAAGAGTTTCGAAGGCACATCAGGGAAAAACACGTGTAAAGCACAAAATACACTCCGAGACCCACTAAAAAGATCCGAAAAATATCCAGAAAATCCGGGGCATTATAGCCCTCCCTCCTTAAAAGAATTTCATCCTCAAAATTCAGGACCTAGCACAAAGTCACAGGGAAAGAACACTGAACCAACTGACAACGCTGTCAGAGCCCCAGCATAAACAACCTTGATTCTCACAAAAGCTCTCAACCTGAGGGACACAGCTAGACTACCATCACGAACGGCACCTCGCTCCATATGCCACATACACCGGCCATCAGAGCAGACACAAACCAAAGGACACAGTCCGACATCACCTCAGACAATGCGAGAACCAATCATGGCACCGCTACCACAATCTCGCCCCCCGAGGAGACACAACCCTCTACATGAGCAACAGCTACCGATCCATCCTATGGTCGGCAGACAAAACACACATCACCTTCACACTCAGCTGACTGGTCGCACACCCTTCTCAAGAAAACAACCAATATAGAGCCTCCATCAGCTCATGGAGCCATCTCAACAGACCGCAATCAGCTCATCGGCTCAGCGCCAAGAATCACCTCATACCTTGCAAGCCGAAAGCCAACAATAGCATGGGACCAACTCTGTCAGGACTCAGAAGACAAACTCTGACAAAGCCCAGATCCCATCCGGAAAGGCACACCACAGAAATGCATCTCTCACCATCCCGATGCGCAACCACCAGCATCTCCTGTCTGTGAAAGACCACACGCTGGTCACCAAGGCTTGTCAATGGGAAACCTCCACCGGCCCAACAGTCACGATCCAACTCACGACATGCCATCCGCTGACTCACATACAGACCGATACCACATCTCGAGCTGCACTCCTCCCGGATACCGTGCTAACTCGACCCTCTCAGGGGAGCACGGTGAAACAAAATAACAAGATCCTGGTGTCTTCGGTCATCACCTCAGTCGACTCAGACTTATAGAGAACCACTTCATGCTGGCCACGGACTAAGGATAACCATCGCGACACCAACGTCCCATCAAGGACCTCCACGTACAGGCGTCACTCTTCCGTCTGGTCTCATCAATTCCTTCATCTCAATTAATCCAAGTGGACACCTGCCAATCCCGATTCTGCCCTCATTACAGAGCCATGGGACACCACCTGAATAGTGCTTGGCACACATCTCTAGAGCAGGAAAGTGCCAACCATTCTCATGACAACCTGGTCGCCAACACCACGACCAATACATACGGGTCCCCAAACAACATACATCTCACCATGGTCGACTACGGGACTAGCCTTACCAGTCACTCGCAGACACCAACAGGAACCCATAATCTGCAAGAGATCACTTCCCCAAAACACGATCTCATCCGAGGACACGACTGGGAATACAAGTCGAGCGCCAAGCCACCGACTCTGACCAACATGTCCTCGACCTCCGTCAGGCAACATCCTCAACAACCCCTATCCGGGTCTAACACTGACGCCTGACACGGCTTCCATCACAGGAACAGGGTACTCATGCGGCACACTTGCCAACATTTTTCCTCAAAATTTCACTTGCCAGTGCCAAGAACCACGATATCTTGAGCAACGACATGGCAACAACACGTCTCTGATAGGGACATCGAAGCAAGACCGTCCATATTTTATTTACATTTATGTCCTTTTATATTTGTATGTATACCCTTATGTTATATGGGTACACAATTGCAAGTCTTAGTGGGTTTATATGCAAAATGTCAGTAGGTCCAAGCAAGGGGGCCCCCAGCCCTTCCCCATTGGGCCACCTAAGCTATGTGGGGCTGGTCAACCATCCTAGGTGGCCATCTAGAAGGTTTGAATGTCAATTGACACATGAGTAGACAAGTGGGTTAAAAATTCAAAGGTAGGTTACCTACCTTACCACCCTTGTCTCCCCTTGGTCAAGGGGGCGCCCCCCTCCCTATTTTCCATTTTTATTTTTTGTAAAATATGGATTAGAACTAATTAGTTCTAACCCTAGATCTGAGGGTATTAGGTGTCATTTTTCAATTAGTATATAAGCTATGTATTTCCATTATTTGTGAATTAATGATAGAAGAAAATTTGTTGAATTGTCTTGAGCCTTGGAGCTTTATGCGCCCCTCCCCTCTCCCCTCTGGTTTTCCATCCCCATCCTCTGTATTTCAGGGTTGTGACCATTCTATCTTAGCCCCTCCACATCTAATTTCATTCTGTGCCACCGCCGCCGCCGTTCGTGCCGCCATCGAGCCGCCGCGAGTGATCTATCGAAGTGTTGTCAAGGTTCTGTCATGCTGGATAGAGATCCACTACGAAAATTTCATCTCTCCACTCCGACATCTTCTGGAGCTGACATTTTCAGGGTTGGTTCTTATCTTGATTCCCCATCTCAAAAAAAAAATTCACATCCAAAATCTTTTTTTTTCTATTTTTACATTTTCGGTCTTCAATTCATCCCAGATCTATCAACTTTCTGTTCACTGTAATAGCAAGCCTGAGTTTTTCATCTTCGGACCTTTGAATGATTTTTACTTGAATCATCAAATTTACTAGAGGTTTTGGCCACCATCCTCTCCATCCAAAATTTTTGTGGAATTTCTCGAGCCCTCTACATATTTTTTAAAATTCTATCTTTCTCCCAACATCTGTTCAGTCCCTGCTGTCCAAATCCGATCTAGAATCAGTGTAAAAACCACCAAAATTCGAAACTTTCTCGAAACTTTTCATAAAGCATATCCCCGTCTTCCTTGTTCATTTATCCACAACTTTCATAAAGAGTGCATAGTCTGAATCTGAGGTCTACCCCTCGGTCGAAGGCCGTTCTAAGGAAACTTCCCTGCTGCCCTGAGATTTCAGGCACTGTCCAACAGCAGCTTCCAAAATCAACAAAGGCCAGATCCGTGCAGATCCAGTTAATCTCTCTAGCGCTAGATTGAACTACTTTGAAAGAGCTTTCCAACGATACCTTCTATGCATCGATCCGACATCAGGATTGATCGCAACAGTGATTCTTGTCGGGTCGCGCGGTGAAAAATAGAAGTGCAGATCCGTGGGAAGCAACTCCGGCGAGTGACGATCGGAGCCGCCCGGCCTCCGACCGGCGAACCAGCACACCGCCATCCTAGGGAGCGCCCCTCCAGGTGTCCCCACCACAGTGGTGCTACCCCGGTCCCATACGGCCCTATCGACCAGCGCTTGGGCCCCACAACCAGTAGCATACGCCGTCCGAACCGTGCCGACGGGGTGATCAAGTGCAGCCCGTCAACCCGAGATTGGTCCTCCCAGGCCCACTTGTGTAGCCCTTTACCTCCCTGCGTGGAGTGGGCGATATTTCATTGCTGTAATCTAACTCATTGTTGTTACCGGGAGTTACTGAATTCAGCCGGGACCGTCTTCCCCACGCCGAGAGCGTGAAGGTATCGTATTCGCTCCTTGCTTGGCACTTTGTTGTATTTCATATATACTTGTTTATGTCGCTGCTAGAGAGCATGTTAGGTTAATCTAGCTCTCTATATATTGATATTCACCGCTGCTGCGAGAGAGAGCGAGACCGTCCCATGACCCGATCCGGGCACAAGAGAGAATTGACCACCCTAGCTCTTGCCGGTTTCTTAACCGCGCACGTCCGACGCTTCCCTCAAAAAGGGACGATCGCGAGCTTTTTTAGAGTCCGAGGGTTGCATTCCTAATTGGAGTCGAGTCCGTGGTCCATCCCGCATCAGTCTCACACCGAGGAACCAATCCTTCAATGCTCAACGCGACCTCAGGAATCCGCCCGTAGCAACCAACGCTACTATCCTGAACCAGTGGGTTATGAGCCCACCACGCTTCCGCTGCGCACTCTGATCCACGTGCGCACAGCCAACACGGCAACTCGGGACTCGCCATCCCGATAATCCACAACTCGGCTGGTCAACTTCAGAAAAAAAGGTAAGGAAAAGATCCCTTACCTCGAATCCCCAAGCACAGATTCTCCCAAATCTGGCAATCCTCTGCAACTCTGCAGGCTCCAAACTGCCACGCATCGGAAAGTTTCCAACACCAGCCAAGAATGCGAACACCACCCAACCTGCACCCGTCATTTAGGAACAGCGCCAGCACCCTCACACAACAAGGGAATTTGGCATGACTCTCGTAGGCAATCACCTTGCCAAAACATAGGCCGCGTCTCGCACGGACTTCATGGCACACAAGGCCAACCTATTGTGTCCCTGTGATTTTGATGATAGCAAACACTATAAGTCATCATATGTTTGAATCTGCATATAAATCTGTTTGTGTTGCATTGTGTTGCATATGCATGTTTCATTGAACATATTATCTGAATGACATAACCAACGAACAGGCTGAGGCTGTGTGGTATGTGCATTGGTGCATTTCATAGTTGTTGATGCATTTTATAATTGCATTTAATCTGGATTGTTTGATGTTAGATGCTGCTATACCCTTTTAGCATTGTCTGGACAGTAGTGGGTCGACCCCCCTTTCCTGATGGGTCGACCCCCCAGATCTGCAAGTCTATACAACGCCATTCGGTTCATGCATCATATCTCCATGTCTACACACTGCATTTAGGCAAAGTCTGCACATTGGTAGAGTTTGTACATCGCCTTCAAAGCCTTCCAAGTCTATACATCCACAATTGAACCTCAAAGTCTACACATCGCCTCATTTCTTCAGAGTCTATACATTTTCAGTGCTTGAGTGTCTTACAAGTCTATACATTACCTTTGGGCATCCAAGTCTGTACATTGGGCTCTTCATTCAAAGTCTGTACAAGGCCATGTACATATTCTTCAAAGTCAATACATTGCACTGTAGATGCATCGAAGGGAAGTATGCACATCGGACTGTTCATGAGAAGTCTATACATTGGAAGTGTGTACATTGTTCAGCTGCCTTGATCAAGTCTGTACAGCGAGCATCGTTTCTGTGTCTCAAGCCATTCTCCAAGTCTGTACATCACTTCAGGCACTCCTGTGCAAAGTCTATACATTGTATCTTTTACCTACGTTGCTCGAAACAAAGTCTATACACAGTTGGATGATCAAGTCTGAACATTGGCGGCTTTCCCTACGTTCTAGCCAAGTCTATACATTCATACCTTTCCCTACGTTCTGGCCAAGTCTACACAACGCTTGCCTGACTTCTGTTTCAAGTCTATACATTCGTTTCTAAGGCAAAGTCTACACATTGGCTCAGGGTCTTCAAGTCTGTACAGAGTTCAAAGCCTATACATTATTCACTCAGCTTCTTCATGTCTATACAGAGTCTTCATCTTCTGAAGTTTGTACATTCGTTTGGGAAGTCTATACATTCCTTCATCTGAAGCTTCATCAAGGCTGCACAACGCTGCTTTGTCAAAGCCTGTACATCACAGCTGTGTTGAAGTCTATACAGCCAGTCTTTTGCCAAAGTCTATACATCGTGAATCTTCAAGTCTGTACAGACTTTGCTTGTTCAAGTCTATACACGGTTCAGTTGTTTTGGCATGTCTACTCATCATGAAGTCTATACATCTGATTGCCTTTGCATTGCTCAAGTCTGTACAGCCCTTTCCCTTTTCAAGTCTACACATTGTGCTTTGTAGCTTACCAAGTCTATACATTGCTCACATCACACAAGTTCAGGCAGAAGTCTATACAGCCTTGGCAAATGCTCCTAAGTCAATACATCACAATGTCTGTACATCGCTGTGTCAAGCCTTCCAAGTTTGTACAGCCCAAGTCTATACAACCACTGTCTCACTTGGACTTGAAGTCTATACAGTGGTCTGTCTCTGTAAGCGTCTCAAGCTGTAAGTCTGTACAGCCTACAGTGCATCGTCTCTTCAAGTATGTACAACCTTGGCGTATGCATCTTAAAGTATAAACATTGTGGGGCTTCGAATCTTCAAGTCCATACATCCACGCATCATGCGTTGACCCCTTCCTTTGATGCATCGACGCCCCCAGACTACCAAGTCTATACATCAGCCTTTGCATTACAAGTCTATACAGCGTGCATTGTTCAAAACCAGTCTGCATAGTCATTGTCTGTTGGCATCACGAAGTCTATACATTGCTTGTGCATCATAGTCTGTACAGTGTCTCAAGTTCGCTAAGTCTATACACTCTCTCACATTGAACACACTTGCTTCATTGCTGTTTCTAAGTCTATACATTGGTTGGGTCGTTAAGTCCATACAATGCATATGTTCATCAAAGTCCATACATTGCATTGTCTTCAACCAAGTCTATACATTCTGTTCCTTTGATCAACAAGTCTATACACTCTTCAGCATATGTGCATCCCCTTCAAAGACAAAGTGTATACATCCTTCCAAGCATTCAAGTCTACACACTCGTTGTTAAGCCTTTGCATCGAAGTCTATACAGCATGTGTCTTGTATGAAGTCCATACAGCCTGTGGCTTGTACTTCAACTGAACGTTCTTCAGCAGAGTATATACTCTTCAGAAGTTAAAGTCTGAACATCCTTCTGCGAAGTCTGTACACTCAGTTAACCTTCAAGCCTATACACTCGATTGTTAGGCCTTCAACCCTATACACTCGATTGTTAGCCTTAAGTCTATACACTCGATTGTTAAGTGTTCAAGTCTATACACTCTATCCTTTACAAGAAGTCTGTACACTCGTTTGTTAACCTTCAAGTCTATACACTCAAGCTGCATCTTGCCTGTACACACTTTGTTAACAGCCTGAACCATGTATATACATCCAACTGATATCTTCTGATGTCTGTGTGACGGGTACTGTTCGTAAAGCCTTGAAGTGCACGTGTTCCGAGGTTGGCACCTGGCACGTGATCTGAGGATAACGCCCTAATTGCTGGAGCTATAAATACACAGCCGCCTCCATCTGGAGAAGGATGATAAGAGATCAGATAAGAAAGAGAAAGAGTGAGATCGAGATAGAAGATAGAGCTGCAGAAAGGCAGTGAGCAGAAGAAGAAGAAGAAAGAAGAAGAAGAAAGAAGAAAGAAGAGACAGAGAGAGAGCATGAGAAAGAGAAGAAAAAGAAGAGTGAGAAGAAGAGAGAGCTAAAGCAAAGGAAGCTTCAACTGAAGATCAGTTTCTGCTAGACCGTGGATCAAATCCAGGCCAGCCAGCTCCTACGAGAGCCACAGTTTGATTTTATTTTTCCAGCCTTCTGTTGCTGCGGTTTTGTTTTTCCTTTTAACCATTCAACAGTTGTTCTTCCGATTCTCTAGTGTGAGGTCGGGTTCCCTCCGGTTAGGAGGTAGAGTGGTCCGAGACCTCTAGTTTGCAGGTGACTTGGTGTCACCTGTGCTTCCCTCTGGGTTTCAGAGGAAGAGAGACTTAGGTCTCTAGGTTTCCCTCTGGTTTGGAGGAAGGGAGGATTGGTCCTCCGGTTCTTATCTTGTGGTTGCAAGACTAGGTGTTCCCTCCTGGTCTGGAGGAAGAGAGACTTGTGTCTCTGGTTTCCAAGTGGCTGGGAGTCACTTGGGGTGTCCCTCCGGTTGGGAGGAAGAGGGGAGGTTGTTCCCCTGGTCAAGCTGTGTGGCAGCAATTTGTTGCAGACTGAGTCTGCAGTTTCTAGCCTAGCTAGTGGAAGCCTCACTCCGATTTGGAGTGAGGGGTGGACATAGGTCTTTGGACCGAACCACCTAAAAAATCTTGGTGTTCTCTTGTGGTTTATTTTTCCTTATTGTTATTTTCTCTGCTGCGATCTTTAGATGTTTGCTTAGGAGCGTGTGAGGGCTAATAGAGTTGTGTTGTCTTGCTGAGTTGCTTCTAAGCATTTTCAGCACATTTCATCAACTGCTTTTAATTCCGCATACTTGAGTATTAGAGTTTTAATTGGGCGATATTTAGAGCAGGATACATTCACCCCCCTCTGTATCCAGGCCTTGCATCCTATCAATTGGTATCAGAGCGGTTCTCTGTCTGATCAGATCCAACGATCTGCAGAGGATCATGTTGCCCTTGGTGCATTTCTGAATTGTCTCTCTGCTGCATTAATCTGCTTGCCGATTTAATCAATGGGTTCTCCACCGGTTTTCAATGGCTCTAACTTTAAAGTGTAGATGGACTATGTGAATTTCTGTAGACTCCGGATCCATTAAATTCACATAGTTATGTAGACTGCCGGATCCATTTCTGTAGACTGCCCGGTTTTCAATGGCTCTAACTTTTAGTCTACATAACTATGTGAATTTAATGGCTCCGGATCTGTGGAAGTTAATTTCACATGGTCCTCATAGACTGCCACAGGAAGAGTCCAAATGGACTAAAAGTGACAGATCAAGAAATTGAGAGAATCAGAAAGTTTTGAAATTAATGAAAGAAGCTACTGACAAGGCTCTACATTCTTGTTTTTATGACTGCAGGTCCGCTAAGGACATTTTGGATCAGTTGAAGCTAGCTCAGAGGATGAATGGGGACAATTGCCTGATGGCTGATAAGAGCGACCATAGCACTGATCAAGATGAATTTGAAGATGCTGAAGAGGTAATCAACCATTTCGATAGTTACACTTTAGATGACTGGGAAGATGCCTATGCTAATCTGTTACACTCCCATGAAAAATTGAGGAAGAAGAATAAAAGTCTGATAAAGAAGTTAACAAGTCAAGGGGATCCTATTTCTGGAACTGAAAATCTTGAAAATCCTGAAATTCTAAAAACTAAAAACGAGATACTCAGAAGACAAGTGTCGAAACTAGATGGAATCTAATCAGAACTTGATCATGTTAAATCTGAAAACACTAAACTCAGAAAATAATGTCAGGAATCTGAACAAAAACTAATCAGTCTTGAGAATGAAAACATATTGATCAATGAAGAGTTCAAGGCTGTTAATGTTGCGAACTTAAAGTTTCAGGAAAACTTTGAAAACTGTAATTCAGAATATCCAAGTTTCCTAACTGATGTTTTGTTTGATGATGATAAACTTGAGCAGGAGAACACTAGTCTAAAGGAGGAAATTGAGAAACTAAAACAGTTGAACTCCACCATGTCAGAGAGATTGCTGACATTTGAAAAAGGAAAATCTGTTGATGAAAATCAAATTGAGCTCAAACTGAAATCAGAAATTGATACCCTTAAAACTTTGAATGATGTGATGCATCAACAAATTCTGGTCTGTGAAGAAGATATAGTCAACTATGAACATCAGGTCTCTTCTCTTCAATCTGAAATAAATGATATGAACAATACTTTGTCAAAATTCGTAAGTGGGCAGAAAAACTTAGACAAGCTACTAGGTGTAAAAATCAACACTAGGAAGGAATGGCTGGGCTACAATAATACTAACAAGAAAGAATTTCAGAGCAAGTTAATGACATCTTTTGTAAAAGCTTCAAATGTAGCCACCACTTCAAAAGATAAATAGCCCATTGTTCAGAAAACCAAAAAACAGAACAAAAATCAGAAAAAGATTGGAAAACAGAAAATAAATAAAAAGGGTTCACTAGGGCATGTTGATCATAATTCTCACACACTTTCACATACATCTAAAAAGATAATGGCATGCCATTATTGTCATAAATTTGGTCATCTGATGCATGAATGTAAATTGATGGAGAAGGATGATATGATTGCTAGGAAACTTCATGATAGAAATCCTTCAATTCAGAAAAAGAAAATTGAATGTTTCCACTGTGGTAAATTAGGACACATAATTGCACAGTGCTGGTTTGCAAGTGATAAGGAAAAATCACATTCATATCATGCTAAATTTCATGCAAACAGTCATGCTGTTAACAAGAACAAATTTGATTCAATAAACCAGCATATGACATGCTTCAATTATGGAAAATTGGGTCATAAGAGATCCGAATGCTCGCTGAGGGCTGTTGGAAGAAATTCTAACTCATGTCTTCACTGTGGCAAGATGGGCCACACTGCAGCCCAATGTTGGCATGCTCAGGGAAGGAAGCCTAACTATAAATCTGCTAAATTCTCAGTCAATAGAAACATTTCTGGTAGAAATAGATTTGTGTTTGAAAGGAAAACACTTACATGTTTTGAATGTGGGAAGCCAGGCCATAGAGCTGCTGACTGTTGGCTGGCTTATTTTGGTAAACAGAATTTTAATTCTGTTAACAGAAATTTTCATGCATATGCACATAGAAATCATGCTAATAAGAATGTGCATAAATCAAATCTGAAATCTGCTCTGTAGCAACCCTGGTAAATTAAAAGAAATAGATCCAAATAGATCCAAATAGATCTGAATAAATCAAAGTAAATCAAAATAGATTAAAAGATTTAGTAAATAAATGATAAAAAATGAAAAGTGCATAACTAATAAGCCAAAAGGAAAATAACGCCTCTCATCAAGGCGTGATTTAAATAAGAAACGCCTTCACCTGAGGCGTTAATTTAAAAAGAGACGCCTACACCAAAGGGCGTCAAATCTAAAAGGAAGGGGTGAAATAAAAAGGAAAGGGAAAGAAACGCCCTCTTCTTGGGCGCGAATTACAAAAAATAACGGCCCAGGATACGGCGTCAATTAAAATTAACGACCTAGTTTAAAGCGTTAATTCTAATTGTGTTCCGTTCGAACCAGGACATTATCTAGGGTAAGTTTCTGGATTAGCACGCGTTAGTAGAATTATAGTAAGGACTCTAACGGGGAAATAGATCTTCCAATCAAACTCTAACTCCATTAGGGTTCCTAAAACTCTATAAATACACTTCTAATCAACCTTGATCGCTATTTTGGCGATCTGCTGCTGCTGTCATCCGTGAAGAACACAGGTTTGTTCTTCCTTGTTCCTGCCTTACCTTCGGTTATGTATGATGAAGGAAAATTAATGATCTTTAACTTTTCCTTCTGTAGGAAGTCTGCAGTAAATAGTAACTCTATTGTCGAAGTGAAGAACGGGGGTTCTTCATCAAAACCGTCTTCCTCCGTTACAGAGAAAGCTGGGGATTTCTCTACAGACGGAGCATTAGTGAAGTCTGCTTCCGGACCATCAGAGGGGTGTTGAAGTTCTTCTCATTCGGTAGTAGCTAAATACATCGTTCTTCCAGAAAACCCTATTTAGAACAGAGTTCTCTTCACAACCTTCACGTACACTCACGAAGATCTGATTAATCAAGTAGGTTTTCTCAAGAATTTTAGCCCCAAACCGTCTTAATAACATGATGATAATATATGTATTTCATGCACATCGTTTCACTATATTTTATGAAGTTTTCTGTGAAATATGTAAGAGGCGACCCTGACCAGGGCGCTAATTCAAGAACTGACGCCCGACAGAGGAGGCGTCAATTTCAGATAATTAGTAATTACTTATGTTAGAAATTGAATATCTATGAAACCATAAATCTAATTTAATGCATGATCATAGATTTGGAATCCTGGTATTTTTCTCGTCCTATCCATATACTTGTTCCCTGCAAATTATTTATCATGAAAATTTGTTACTATTCATATCCTTGGAAAAACATTGTGAATTAACGACCCTCAGTAGGTCATCTTTTATGAAAGAGACGCCCTTGGCTAGGGCGCGTTTAACCAAAATTACATAATAAAGAAAATCTCAGCAATAATAGAAATTTAAATGGACGACGGTTACAGAAGTCGTCAAATGTCAAAATAACGACCCAGAGAAGGGCGTTAATTTACTAAGTAGTGACTTGTGTTAAGACGTTAATTTCCTGTGTACATATATTATGTTGTTTACTGTTAACCGAGGGCTTTATATAAATATATATGTATATATAGGCACTATATTCCATTCCGTGAGTATAGTCCCACGTTCCATGATGTTTTATCGATTACCCCTCAATTCTCGGTCACATACAAGCTCTCCATTGGACATTCCGTTCCTTTGGACTAGCAAGTTAGTCATGGAGACCTCCGTAAGACTCCTCGAGCCTTGGATTCCCTCAAGGCCGACTGAGCAGGTTGTACCATAAAAACCCTTTACACTATTTTGCCATGTCACTATGTAGAAACATGTTATACCGGCCCTCATGATATGCTATGTGGATATCATGAGAATATTCTTAAAGGAATGTGGATATCATGCCATTATTGTGGACCTCAATTCTATATCAAATAAGTGACCATCTACATATGAGCACTTATTGGTTATGGTACCCAATTAAGGAACCAAACTCCACCCAGTTTATCGACATGTCATGGTTTATATGCTTCGCGTGGATTTTATCGCAAGAATATCCTTACTCAAGGGCCTTGCCCTTGAATTCCATGAAAATCTTATCTTATCATCCTATTAAAGTTTGTTCTTGAAACTCTTTATTGGCTATAAACTATCGTGGATGTCTAGATCTATCTTTAATGCTGTGCATATAGGGCCCGATCTGGTCCTGGGAGGAGCACCCAAAAGTACTAGTGCCCATGGGAGTTGTAATGATCACGGTGTCTTGCATTACACCGAAGTACTTTTTCTCTTGATCTTTGGCATTCCACACACACTCTCTCTTTCTTGCGTGCGTGACTCGACTTGCGTGACTTTACTAACGTGGCCTGACACGGGCAAAGTACTTGCGTGAAATAGCCAATAATCTATAAAGTCTCTCATGAATATCTCTTGTTTAAGACTCGCTTGGATGTTTTATACGACGTGTTATTCTATTGATTAGTTATTTCTACATGCATAGCCATATTACCTTTGCATGTGAAAAATTGTAATTTCTTAAACCCATTGCTAGTTCTTGAGATATAATTTCCTACTGAGCGTTCGCTCACTCAATGTTTCCTTATTTTCAGGTAAGTCCGATGATGAGACTCAATCGGATGGGGAAGGTCAAGAGTGAAGAGATTAGAGCTCTCCGTCTATCCAAGCGTCTACTAGTCTTATCTTTCAAATTTCTTAAGTCAATCATTGTACTTTTCCTTTTTATTGGGTCTTAGTACTTTCATTAAGTGAGTTGTAATAGAAGTACTTTTGAGGTTGTGATTGAATAAAAGGATTGGGTTATCTTTACTTGTGCGCACTATGTCTTTGTGTTGAATACACTAATACTCTGATTGACATGATCGATATAAACTCGTCACGCATCTCCGGGTTCCTTTCGCACTCGGGGCGTGACAATTTTTGTGGTATCAGAGCCTAGGGTATTCAATTCCTAGGAAACCCAAGTCCAAGGATAAGTCTGAACCTCTAACCAGTGAGATTGGGTAGAACCAAGGGTTAAAGTCAACCTAGAATGAAAAGCCTTTTTAATGCCATCACATACTAATATAGCTATTGTAATTATAGGACAATGGCTGCCGAACGTGCTCAATGGCGCAACATGCAACGCACTCTTCAAGGCATGACCCAGGCACTTCAACAAGTGGCACAAGGAGGTGCACATCGTGGAGCAGGAAATCTCCACCAAAGCTTCAAGAACATGAACCCTCCTAAGTTCATGGGATCCACTGATCCATATGATGCCGAGCACAGGATCCGAGAGACGGAACGTGTCTTTAGAGTCATGAAATGTTCGGACCAAGAGAGGGTCCTATTAGCCACATTTCAACTAGAAAGAGACGCCCGATGCTGGTGGGAGTCGGTAGAAGCCACATTAGATCAAGGACAAGTTACTTGGGAGGAGTTTGTTGAACATTTCAACAATAAATATTTCTCAGATCGAGTTCAAGAGAAGAAAGCCGCTGAATTCACCGCACTTAAGCAACGATCTTTGTCGGTGGCTGAATATGAAGCGCAGTTCTCAAGGCTGTCTCGGTACGCTAAACACTTAGTTAGTACTGAGAAGATGAAAGCTCGAAGATTCCTTAATGGGCTCAGGCCCCAATATATCACACAACTGGCACCAATGGACATACAAGTCTATTCGGAGATGGTTCGACGAGCCCAATTACTAGAAGATGCCACGGAACTATCTGATAGGATCCGTGGAAAAGACAAGAAGGAGAATGTTACTAGCTCCGGCACCTTCAAACCCAATTTCAAGAAAAGGCCAAGTAATGCAGGTACTCCCTCCCAGGAGCAAAAGTTTAAGAAGACCAAACCTTTCTCCATTACCACTACACCTTCTAAGGTGGTATGTAAGCACTGTGATAAGGCCGGGCACAAGGCCAAAGAATGTTGGAGGAAACTTGGAGCGTGTCTCCGTTGTGGGAGCCATGATCATTGGATTCCCGACTGTCCCCTACTCAATGATCAGGCCGGTGACGGAAAGCACCCAGTGACAAAGAATGCTCCTCTCCAAGCTATTAAGGAGGCGGAACAAGACGAAGGCGGACTAGTAGAAGGTACACTAAAAGTTTGTTCCAAGTCTGCACATGTCTTATTTGATACGGGTGCATCACATTCTTTTATTTCCAAGAAGTTTGCTGACCCACTACCTATGGAACCGGAATGGATGAAAATATTTTTATCTACTCCTCTCGGAAACGAAACCGATATTACTCACCATTATCAAAACTATGAAGTCTTGGTAAAAGGAAGAAATCTTCCTATCAACCTCATATGTTTAGACCTAAAGGAATACGACGTCATATTGGGAGCAGACTGGTTATCTAGGTATCAGGCAACTGTGGATTATCGTAACAGCAAAGTTACTTTCAAGGACTTTCCAGAACTAGTCTATTCTAGCCCTAAGAGTCAGAGCGAGTCACCTCTTATTTCGGCTCTCCGAGCTAGCAAGCTAATAAGGAAAGGATGTGTATCTTTCCTCGCATTTGTCACCATTAAGGAGACTAAGGAGACTAAGCTAGAAGACATCCCAATTGTGCAAGAATTTCCAGACGTGTTTCCGGAGGATTTGCCTGGATTACCCCCACAAAGAGAAGTGGCCTTCACCATCGACTTGGTCCCTGGTGCTGGACCAGTTTCTAAGGTACCATATAGGATGTCCCCTGCCGAACTCAAGGAGCTGAAGGAGCAATTGATGGAACTTCTCAAGAAGGGATTTATTAGACCAAGCGCTTCCCCGTGGGGAGCACCTATGCTATTTGTAAAGAAGAAAGATGGATCCATGAGGTTATGCATCGACTATCGACAGTTGAATCATCTCACTATCAAGAACAAGTATCCATTGCCGAGAATCGATGAGTTATTCGATCAAATATCTGGATCCATGTATTTTTCGAAGATTGATCTCAGGTCGGGATATCACCAACTAAGGATTAAAGATGAGGACATCTATAAGACCGCGTTCAGAAGCAGGTATGGGCACTATGAATTTGTTGTTATGCCTTTTGGACTAACAAATGCCCCTGCTGCCTTTATGCAGTTGATGAATAGTATATTCAGGCCTCATCTAGATCAATTCATAGTGGTTTTTATTGATGATATACTGATCTATTCAAAGACCAAGGAAGAGCATGAGGAGCATTTGAGAATAGCATTACAAATATTGAGGATAAATCAGTTATATGCAAAGCTCAGCAAATGTGAATTTTGGTTAGAAGAAGTAGCTTTCTTGGGGCATGTTATATCAAAAGACGGTTTATCCGTAGATCCATCAAAGGTTGAAGCTGTAAGGAATTGGGAAAGACCGACCAATGCTAGTGAGATCCGTAGTTTCTTGGGTCTTGCGGGCTACTATCTGCGATTCATCAAGGATTTCTCCAAGATAGCCGTACCACTCACTAGGCTAACTCGCAAGGAGATACATTATGAATGGAGTGAGGAATGTGAAGGAAGCTTCCAAGCTCTCAAAGATCATCTAACTACTGCCCCGGTTTTAGCTTTACCAATTGAAGGTGAGAGATTCGAAATATACACCGATGCATCTGGCATTGGCCTCGGATGTGTTTTAATGCAACAAGGGAAGGTTATAGCCTACTCTTCTCGCCAATTGAAGAAGCACGAGGAGAACTACCCAGTTCATGATTTAGAATTGGCTGCGGTAGTATTTGCACTGAAGATATGGAGACATTATCTGTACGGAGTGCAGTTTATTGTATACTCTGACCATAAAAGTCTTAAGTATCTCTTCTCTCAGAAGGAATTGAATATGAGGCAAAGACGTTGGCTAGAATATCTTAAGGACTTCGACTTCACTATACAATATCATCCTGGAAAGGGTAATCCTGTAGCTGATGCCCTCAGTCGAAAGCCGAGAGCACTATTAGCCAATTGTATGATTCAGGAGTGGAAGTTGCTAGAACAATTCTCTAAACTTAATATAAGCATGGACAAGGACAGTAGATGTGTCACATTATCCCATATGAGCATACAGCTAGACTTGCTATCTGAAATACAAGGACTTCAAGGTAATGACCCCGTACTAGTGGAAATCAAGGGCAAAATGGAAGAACAACCTGCTTTCAGATTAGCTTCAGATGGAAGGTTGTTATTCAGAAATAAAATATGTATACCGAATTGCCCAGAGCTAAAGAAGAAAATCTTAGATGAAGCTCACAGATCAAGGTACATGATTCATCCAGGATCAACTATGATGTACCAAGATTTGAAAAGGACCTTTTGGTGGCCCAATATGAAAAGAGAAATAGCGGATTTTGTGTCTCGCTGTCTCACATGTTAGCAAGTCAAGGCAGAACACCAAAAGCCTGCTGGTAAGCTACATCCTCTAGATATTCCCAAGTGGAAGTGAGAGGATATCGGTATGGACTTCATTATGGGTCTGCCCAAATCAAAGGGAGGATATGACGGAATATGGGTTATCATCGACAGATTGACCAAATCGGCACACTTCTTGCCAATCAAGAGTCAATGGTCAGTTGATGTTCTTGCTGCATTATACCTTAGAGAGATAGTCAGGTTACATGGAGTACCTGTCTCAATCGTGTCTGACAGAGATCCCCGTTTTACTTCTCACTTTTGGAAGGGTTTACAACATTCACTGGGGACGAGACTTAACTTTAGTACAGCTTTTCATCCTCAAACGGATGGTCAGACTGAGAGAACTAATCAGGTGGTTGAAGATATGCCCCGAGCTTGCATCATTGATTTTGGTGGAAGCTGGCATGATCACTTACCGTTGGTTGAATTTGCATACAACAACAGCTACCGGGCAAGTATACAAATGGCACCTTTCGAAGCTTTATACGGAAGGAGTTGCCGATCGCCTTTGTGCTGGGACGAAGTTGGCGAAAAATAACTATTAGGTCCAGACATGGTAAGGGATACCACTGAAAAGATTCAATTGATTAGAGAAAGACTTCAAGTTGCTCAGTCTAGACAGAAGGCTTATGCAGATATACGAAGAAGAGACATCGAATTCCAAGTGAGAAATCACGTATTTCTTAATATATCACTTGGACGTGGAATAAGGAGATTTGGTGTTAAGGGAAAACTTACACCAAGGTTTATCGGACCTTTTGAGATACTAGAAAGAGTTGGCGAGGTTGCTTACCGCGTCGCTTTACCTCCTCAATTATCCTAAGTTCATAATGTATTCCACATATCAATGTTAAAGAAGTATGTGCACGATCCGTCACATATCATTGATTATGGAGACCTGGTGATTCAGAAGGACCTTACTTATGAACAAAAGCCCATGAAGATCCTCGATCGCGAGGTACGAACATTAAGGAATAAAGTTATTCCCATGCTAAAGGTACCATGGAGTAAATGTTCTGAACACGAAGCCACATGGGAGACCGAGGTATCCATGAGGAAATGATTCCCAGAATTATTTTAAGATGTATGTACTCTACACTCTCCACACATATATATATGCGATTGAGTTTGGGGACCAAATTCTTTTTAAGTGTGGGAGGGTGTAGCAACCCTGGTAAATTAAAAGAAATAGATCCAAATAGATCTGAATAAATCAAAGTAAATAAAAATAGATTAAAAGATTTAGTAAATAAATGATAAAAAACCAAAAGTGCATAAATAATAAGCCAAAAGGAAAATAACGCCTCTCATCAAGGCGTGATTTAAATAAGAAACGCCTTCACCTGAGGCGTTAATTTAAAAAGAGACGCCTACACCAAAGGGCATCAAATCTAAAAGGAAGGGGTGAAATAAAAAGGAAAGGGAAAGAAACGCCCTCTTCTTGGGCACGAATTACAAAAAATAACGGCCCAGGATACGGCGTCAATTAAAAGTAACGACCTAGTTTAAAGCGTTAATTCCAATTGTGTTCCGTTCGAACCAGGACATTATCTAGGGTAAGTTTCTGGATTAGCACGCGTTAGTAGAATTATAGTAAGGACTCTAACGGGGAAATAGATCTTCCAATCAAACTCTAACTCCATTAGGGTTCCTAAAACTCTATAAATACCCTTCTAATCAACCTTGATCGCTATTTTGGCGATCTGCTGCTGCTGTCATCCGTGAAGAACACAGGTTTGTTCTTCCTTGTTCCTGCCTTACCTTCGGTTATGTATGATGAAGGAAAATTAATCATCTTCAACTTTTCCTTCTGTAGGAAGTCTGCAGCAAATATTAACTCTATTGTCGAAGTGAAGAACGGGGGCTCTTCATCAAAATCGTCTTCCTCCGTTACAGAGAAAGCTGGGGATTTCTCTACAGATGGAGCATTAGTGAAGTCTGCTTCCGGACCATCAGAGGGGTGTTGAAGTTCTTCTGATTCGGTAGTAGCTAAATACATCGTTCTTCTAGAAAACCATGTTTAGAACAGAGTTCTCTTCACAACCTTCACGTACACTCACCAAGATCTGATTAATCAGGTAGGTTTTCTCAAGAATTGTAGCCCCAAACCGTCTTAATAACATGATGGTAATATATGTATTTCATGCACATCGTTTCACTGCATTTTATGAAGTTTTCTATGAAATATGTAAGAGGCGACCCTGACCAGGGCGCTAATTCAAGAACTGACGCCCGACAGAGGAGGCGTCAATTTCAGATAATTAGTAATTACTTATGTTAGAAATTGAATATCTATGAAACTATAAATCTAATTTAATGCATGATCATAGATTTGGAATCCTGGTATTTTTCTCGTCCTATCCATATAATTGTTCCCTGCAAATTATTTATCATGAAAATTCGTTACTATTCATATCCTTGGAAAAACATTGTGAATTAACGACCCTCAGTAGGTCATCTTTTATGAAAGAGACGCCCCTGGGTAGGGCGCGTTTAACCAAAATTACAGAATAAAGAAAATCTCAGCAAAAATAGAAATTTAAATGGACGACGGTTACAGAAGTCGTCAAATGTCAAAATAACGACCTAGAGAAGGGCGTTAATTTACTAAGTAGTGACTTGTGTTAAGACGTTAATTTCCTGTGTACATATATTATGCTGTTTACTGTTAATCGATGGTTTTATATAAATATATATGTATATATAGGCACTATATTCCATTTCGTGAGTATAGTCCCACGTTCCACAATGTTTTATCGATTACCCCTCAATTCTCGGTGACATACAAGCTCTCCATTGGACATTCCGTTCCTTTGGACTAGCAAGTTAGTCATGGAGACCTCCGTAAGACTCCTCGAGCCTTGGATTCCCTCAAGGCCGACTGAGCAGGTTGTACCATAAAAACCCTTTACACTATTTTGCCATGTCACTATGTAGAAACATGTTATACCGGCCCTCATGATATGCTATGTGGATATCATGAGAATATTCTTAAAGGAATGTGGATATCATGCCATTATTGTGGACCTCAATTCTATATCAAATAAGTGACCATCTACATATGAGCACTTATTGGTTATGGTACCCAATTAAGGAACCAAACTCCACCCAGTTTATCGACATGTCATGGTTTATATGCTTCGCGTGGATTTTATCGCAAGAATATCCTTACTCAAGGGCCTTGCCCTTGAATTCCATGAAAATCTTATCTTATCATCCTATTAAAGTTTGTTCTTGAAACTCTTTATTGGCTATAAACTATCGTGGATGTCTAGATCTATCTTTAATGCTGTGCATATAGGGCCCGATCTGGTCTTGGGAGGAGCACCCAAAAGTACTAGTGCCCATGAGAGTTGTAATGATCACGGTGTCTTGCATTGCACCGAAGTACTTTTTCTCTTAATCTTTGGCATTCCACACACACACTCTCTCTTTCTTGCGTGCGTGACTCGACTTGCGTGACTTTACTAACGTGGCCCGACACGGGCAAAGTACTTGCGTGAAATAGCCAATAATCTATAAAGTCTCTCATGAATATCTCTTGTTTAAGACTCGCTTGGATGTTTTATATGACGTGTTATTCTATTGATTAATTATTTCTACATGCATAGCCATATTACCTTTGCATGTGAAAAATTGTAATTTCTTAAACCCATTGCTAGTTCTTGAGATATAATTTTCTACTGAGAGTTTGCTCACTCAGTATTTTCTTATTTTCAGGTAAGTCCGATGATGAGACTCAATCGGATGGGGAAGGTCAAGAGTGAAGAGATTAGAGCTCTCCGTCTATCCAAGCGTCTACTAGTCTTATCTTTCAAATTTCTTAAGTCAATCATTGTACTTTTCCTTTTTATTGGGTCTTAGTACTTTCATTAAGTGAGTTGTAATAGAAGTACTTTTGATGTTGTGATTGAATAAAAGGATTGGGTTATCTTTACTTGTGTGCACTCTGTCTTTGTGTTGAATACACTAATACTCTGATTGACATGATCGATATAAACTCGTCACGCATCTCCGGGTTCCTTCCGCGCTCGGGGCGTGACATGCTCCGTCTTGCTATTATTGTGGTACATTAGGTCATTCACTGAACAATTGCTATTTGATGAGATCTGATGACCTACATGCTAAAAAGTTGTTTAGAACACCTGCCAAAGGTGTCACTATTAACCATGCAGGGCCCAAGACTGTTTGGGTACCTGCCCATGCAGAATAGTGTGTTAACATGTAGGTGTGCCTTGGAAGCTGAAGAATAAAAAAAGGGGGGGGGGGGGGAAATAAACCAAGGCACCTAAGTTGATAAAACCCCATTCAGGTAAATTCTTCACATCTGTTCAAATGAAATTTATGGTTGATCTGATAAGTCATAGTTTCATGCATGCATGTTTTTTTGGTTTGATTCTTGCATTGAGCCTTGTGGGCTGTCTTGTTTATACTTTGAGCTGAGTGCATATATGAGTATTGCATAATCATGCACTTGACATACAATCATTGAAAATCTGATGCATATAGGACTGTTGGTATTGCATTGTCATGCATGACCACTTTGGTATATCGAATGGTAAGCTACTAAAGGGCAGAAAAAATCTGTCTGGAGGTTCTTACTTTGTGTGAGATGGTCTTTTAGACCAAGTTCTCCGCCAAGTACCAAGGGTCAAATTTGCATATCAGAGAATGTCTGCATCTTCATGTGAATATTTTGCTTCATGCCCGTGCATACATGTAATTAATTGCATTGCATTTCATTACATTGAAAATGCCAAAAAGATAGATTGAATGCATACATTTAGGGGGAGCATTATTCTTACTCTTGAAATCATACAATTGTTTTTAAATTTACTGCATAGCATGTTAAATCTGTTCTTGCATAGTCATTCATCATCTGCATTGTCTTCATGACATATAGGATGTTTCAGTTTTTTTAGGTAGGGGGAGTCATTGCATAGCATGCTTAATCCGTTCAGTAGTGTCTTTGTCTGAACTCTTCTTGTCCATCTATTTGACTCATCTAGTCATATTTGTAATGTCAGTGTTTCCATCAACAAAGTGGTATCAAATGATATTTCTTGACTACTTCTGAAGTTGTTCAAAATATGAATTCATACCTTATAGGTATCTGTCTGTCTCTCCTAAATCTGCAGCTTCACTTCTATTCAGTCATCCTTGAACTTCTATGCTCAAGAGCAGCTCCTTTGCTACAATTTTTCAGAATCCATGCTGTCTGTTGAATATTCTCACTTGAATTACTGAGCTGAGATATGAAGTAAACCTTCAGCCTGAATACTACTTCATAAATGTTAAAACATCTTTAATGAGGAACCTTCCATTATACATGCTTAAGAACATTTGTTAACTGGAATTGGTTTAAGTCTTATGTACTCTTGGTTGGTCACAAGGAACTTGAAAATATCTGTTTCAACCTCTTAATAAACTTTAACTGTCTGCTTCATGTAAATTCATGTAAGACTTTCTGAAATCTAAAAAGTTGATATCCATGTCTACGTTGACTGAGATATACAATGTATGTGTTTGTTCCTAATCATCTAACTTGTTCTGAATCCATTTTGAGTAAAAGTATGGACAGAGCAATGACTGTGGTTACTGAGAAACCTGTCCAAAGGATTATGTCATGAAGTACCATGGTTAACTCTGCTTAAAGAGATGATTGGAAATTATTGTGAAAATATGGCAAAGCAATGGCATAGTTGTATTGAGTAACTGGAGATTCTGGCCTCTGATCAAGGTGTATCCTCATGCCAAAGATAATTTTAATGCTACCTCTGTTCTCTAAATTGGAAGAAACAATACGGTTGTCACACTGAATAACTGGGGATTCTGGCCTCTGATCAAGGTGTCTCCCCACGTCAAAAGGTGCTGATAAACCAAAATTATTCATTAAAAATTTAAACATGTGTAAATCAATTTCTGAAAGAACAATTGAAATTTAGGTGCATTCACTTATGTTTCTCTTAAAGCTGTCATGGAAAGTAAACTAAGTAAGATGGAAGTTGGTTGAACTAGAATCTTATATGAGCTTTTAGTTCCTTTTTATTAAGAGTTGGTTCATATATGAGTACAATTTCCCTTTGAAAAATTTCAGTTTACATCATTCTTAAACCACATCTGACAATCAAGGTTTCATAAGCTTCTATAATGGAGGAATCTAGAACTTAAAATTATGCTCTATGAAGTTGGTATCTTGCTGAAAAGTTCAATATCTCAATTGTCACTAATTGTTGAATTTGCTCATCCTATGGTTCTTTATCACTGTGTTTTGATTCAGACTGGTTGTCATTTTTGAGAGGCACTTCTCTCAGTTTAAACCTGTGTACTTGTAGTTCTTTGGATAACCAGAGTTCATCCTTGTAGAGTGCTACTGAAAATCTGTCCTCCTCACTTATCCACTGTGATTACAGTTTGTGGTAATTCTTGGATACCCATGTGTTTTGCTGATGGATGCTCATCACTTCACTCCATCCAATCAGGGGGAGCTTCCATGTCATGATGAGTGCTTCTCTTATAGGGGGAGATCTGGTCACCTTTCTTGAGTGTCCCTGTGCTTTTGCTGATATTCTCCCTTCATCACAATTGGTTCTATCCATCAAAGCGTTTCTGATAAGGGGGAGCTTAGTCAAAGGGGGAGTTTGTAATTCACCCATCTTATGCAATCTTATTCTTCCCTCTTCAATTCATGTCTTTTTGCTGAAGTCAAAGGGGGAGAAATATTTGGATCAAGTCAATATGACTCATAGTGTTGCCATCATCAAAAAGGGGGAGATTGTTGTGTCCCTGTGATTTTGATGATAGCAAACACTATAAGTCATATTGACTTGATCCAAATACAACCAATCCGGGCACACAATGCAAGACGACGAACCTTGGCCGAACACAATCTCTCCAGCTAATGGAGAAACCAACACACCTCCGACCAACGAAAAACTCCACGCCTGAACTGATCTCGAACCTAACGCATGCTGGGAACAGCACCTTCCAGCACCGAGAAAACCATCACTGCGTCAAGTCAGCGCCTCCGACACACTCGACGAGTGTCACGTCGGACCATGATCACAGCATCTCTCGATGCACCACCGCTGCAATTCCTCGAACTGCAACATGCCATGCCAAGAGCCGCAACACGAGCCATAATCAACAACCGTCAACGCTCACCCTCGAGTCCCGGAACTCACCAAGGAACCTTCACATCTCAAACCAACTCAAGACGAACACAACCCATTCGTACGCAAGGGCACAAGAGCAAGACTTATTGGGACACCACAGCTCAATCCTGCCTCGAAATCCATAAAACAATCGGGGCTGACACGTCATTTATGACGCCATAGAGCATGACAAGAACATCAGGCTCGATGAAACAACAGCTCACCGAGAAGATCCTCCGCTCACCCGAGCACACTTCTCGACCAGAGCACCCGCTCTGCCACCTCAAACCACGACTTTAACACATCAAGGGCTAGACAAACTTCAAGCTGCAGTGGCCCAAAACTGACAGCAGCTCCCTCAGAGCACGTTCACGGCCACTTAAACACGAACAATCCTCGCCAGCCACCTGACCTCGCGGCAAACACCTCGAACGCAGCACCGCGAGTTCACGCCTACCAGCAACCTCTGCCCAACGCAGCACAACTACGGCCACCACCGATGGGGGAGAAAGCTCTCGACCTCAATCCACAGACCCCACGCTGGCACGAAAGTCGTGAACAGCAACCACCTTCACAGTGCCGCACAGCTCACTCAAGCTCTCAAGCGAGAAACAAGGCAGAAAACAAACATAAAACCCTATACCAGCTGCCGACTGTACTGAACCTTATGGACTCTGATCACTGCAATATCTTGAATTCCTATGTACGTCCACAACCTGGCTCTGATACTAGCTGTAATGACCTGAGAATCCAATCACCGGGAGAGACCCGATAACCCGAGACTAGAACCGCTGCCCATGAGCCGGGAGGGCTCGGAAGGGCTAAAAGGAGTGTGGAGGCACAAAGAAATAGGAAATAAAACAGGACAATTCAACAATTAACATAAATAAATAAACAACTATAGCTACAACAGAGTCCAGTCCAATAGAAAGTACAGTCTAAAGTAGTAAAACATACCCCAAGTGAACACTCAGCCCGGCAAGCTGGCAGTTAAGAACCTCTACTCCGCACCCTCGCACCACGAGGAAGAACCGCCGCACCCGAAAAGCAGGGAATGAGTCTCCAAAATAGAGACTCAGCAGGGATCCCGCGGAACCCCAACCGGAAACAACGGCGGTAAAGGAAAGGAAAGCTACAACAAGAGTAACAGTAAAAGCAGGAACAGTAAACCCGGTGGCCGGTCAAAACTCAGCACTACAACCACTCCTACTGTACCGGTCGAAATGAAAGGAAAGTCTCGATCTCACAATCAGGAACCCGGACCACTCTATCACCAGACCTACCAAGGAAAACACTCACGACAACCCTGCCGCGGAAGTCCGCCCACACAGGCACGACAGTCAGGACTACATAGTCCCACACGGCACAACGAGGTCTTGGTAACCCCACCAAGCACCCCTGGCCACAACCTCAGGAAAACACAGTAGAACGGTCCAGAAGCCATGTCTCGGGTGAACCAACCCGAACTCACCGGTCAACACGACCAAAACCGAAGGTCGGAACCACTGAAACTGACAGTCTGTCACTCCCTGTCCAGAACAAGAGTACCTACCACTATAAGGAAGGCTAAATGCATCCACTGATGTCTTAGTCCGCGCCTCAGGTGTCTCCCTTCGGCCGAGTGGGAATTGAGACACCGTACAAGTAACCACAAACAAGTAACTAGCTGGGGTCACGCCCGTCGGCATGGGTCCAACCACCCCCAACCACGTGTGCACACACAAGCCGTCCGTCCTTCGCCTGGCCTCTAATTAGTTTTCCCCTCAGCCGGACTCTGGCTGATAGACGCGGGCCCCGACAGAAACTAGTCTAAAAATTATCTCTAAGGGTAGCCTCTCCACTACTCTCTGGTGGGACCACACGTGTGTAAGTAGGCTACGACTAGTGGAGGGTCACTGAAGGAGTAGACTCTCAAGTCAGCAGAAAACAACGTCCGAACCTAATGAAGTACGGGGACCGTCCTACATACCAGCACCGTCATACGGTGACCACAGTCAGAGAAGGAACGGGACTCACAGTCCACGGGCCACACACCCGACCCTCACAGAAAGTGCAGAAGCACGACTCCCAGGGCAGCACACAATCCGCCACGTCGATTTCCCATCCCAGGCAAAGCGGAAAACCTCTAGCGCTAGGCCGGATAATTGCACTCGCAGTCCAAGGCCAAACACATGGCCAACATGGGAATCGCCTTCCAAAGAAACTCACGACATGCGGGGGAGACCCCACCGCACACACACCGATACACGGTGACTCGATCGAGCGTGACACGAAAGCCCAGAACACGCGGGGTCACCCGAACCCACCACACCTACGGTCACGCTAATCTAGATAGTGCGGTCCTCCCGACACCCTCAAAACACGGACACAGAATCTCACAGGTGTCTGGGACACTCTCAAGACCGCAGGTCGACCACTGGGTCTCAACCGGGTCGACCGAGGATTAACACATCGCGGAACGACGGCGGAGAACACGAAAACTCACCTCGGTGCAACACAGTGCCTGATGGTCTAACCTTGGGCCATCACAGTCTGTAACAGTCCAAGCCTCGACCGTCACAACAGCTCTAACGCACCAACACAGGGCCGTCAGACGCTCGGTGCAAACCAGTTGTGACGCGCCGACCCTAGTGCGTCACAGTCTCTGACGCGTCAGCCCTGGTGCATCACAGTCTGTGACGCGCCAGCCCTGATGCGTCACAAGACAAGATGAAACCAACTATGACGCATCCCGCTTGGTGCGTCACAGGCTGTAACGGATCAACTCTGGTGCGTTACAAGGTGGGAACGCGTCTGCTCTGACGCACCCACACAGGGGCGTTACAAGGCTGTGACGCGCCAGCCTTGGTGCGTCACAGGCCTTAACCCCGAATGGTCAAAACCAACGACCGAAAGCCAACGGTTAGATCGTCCCTGACGGTCCAACCCAGGCGCGTCACAGCGCCGTGGCGGTCTATCGTGGGACCATGACACCCATAGACCACCAGTTGGCTAAACGGGCCCTGTGACGCTCCCACCTTGGAGCGTCACAGGCTATGACGGTCTTTGGAAGGACTGTCACACCCGTCCGAGAGCAAAACGGCGGGAAATGACCCAAAAATCTGATCCACGCTAGTGCGGACACCGGAACGAGCGAGTAGCACGAACCGGCGAACCGACGGTACCATACGCAGAGCGCCAATCAGACTACTTCGGCTTTCCTTTGAAATGGAGGTAATTTGGCTTAAGATTGGATACTTTTTACATTAAAATTGGGCTTGTAATGTGTCATTGTACTTGTGTTTTCATATTGGGCTGGTTGTAAGGCTCTTAAAGGGCCATCTTGGTAAAGCCCCTTTAGAATTCATTAAGAAGGAGTGGCCTTGGACCATTATGATGGATCCATAAGATATGTAAGGCCCAATTGGGCTTCCTTCTTTCATGGGCCATCTAGATTGGGAAGGCCTTAAGCCATACATGGTTGATTGGGCTTGGGTTGGCCATGGACCAAGCTTGGCCCAATGTTGGCCCATGAAGGGGGCGCCCCCTTCTTTGTTTGTATTAGGCTGAATTTTCTTTTGTTTTCTTTTCTTCCCCTCCCCATTTACCACATGGGACAGAGAAAATGGCTGCTGGTCTAAAAGGAGGGCTGCCACCTACCCCCCTTCCCTTTGAAATTCAAAGGTAGGTGAAGGTAGGTGAAGTATGTTCCCTTGTCTCCCCCTCCCTTCCTATCTTAGTCAAAGGGGTGCAGCCCCCTCCCCTCCCCTTGGTTCCTTCGAA
This sequence comes from Amorphophallus konjac, assembly GCA_022559845.1. Classification (NCBI taxonomy): domain Eukaryota; kingdom Viridiplantae; phylum Streptophyta; class Magnoliopsida; order Alismatales; family Araceae; genus Amorphophallus; species Amorphophallus konjac. The sequence goes on from CM040124.1 coordinate 39,714,703, forward strand.
CCTCCCCAGCCCCTCCCCTTGCCAAACCACTATATAAAGACTTGTATGATGACAGGTTAAAGGCTAATGAAAGATTTATGAGTGAAATTTGCATTAAGAGTGTGATTCTCTTTCCCCTCCCTTGGGTGTGATACCCTGCTCAGTCCTGTGACGGTACAGACTTTGGGCATATGACTCGCCCCCATATCTCCTCCATCCTCTTATCATATGTTTCCACAAAAATTCCCAGTGATACCTCTACAAGTCAGTAAGATTTCTGAGGTGGTTTCACGTCGATCGGAGTTCTGGATCGTCGATAGAAGTTTTTCTCGTGACGGCGCGCAGATCTGCCCCAGTCTGCTGTCCAGATCTGAAGTTTTCTGATTACGAATTTCCCCAGATCTCCTCTCAAACTATCAGGAGCTGATTTTCGGAGTGATTGTAGGATTTTGAGTCCTCTTCGCGCTGCCCCCAATCTCGTCTCGATCCGAGATCTGTGCTGATCGTGGCGATGATTCTCGTGGGATCGCGCGAGCTGATCTGTGCAGATCCGGCTCAGAACCAGAGCCTACTTCTAGAGTCTGTCCCGCCTCATCCCGTCCATATCTATGCGAGATCTTTAGAGTACTTCTTCCTCTGGACGTCACCAATGATTTCCCATAAACGGTGCCTCGATCCGACATCGACAACCGATTTTCCCTTAATTATTTATCTTCCTGTGCAGTTCTGAGTGCACTTTTGAGTGCACAAAACCAGAAGCTCAGTTCAGTAGCTGCTGCGCCCAGATCTGAAAAGATCTGATCACGCCCTTCAGAGAATATGATCTTCATCCTATCACCGACGTTCTCCAACAAACGGCGCTCTGATCAGGCATCGGATCTTGGCGTACCGGCCTCCGCAAGCTTGCTGCGCAGGGTGACCAGCGTGGACAGAACCGGGTCGGCTTCCCATCGACGTACCCGAGCGGCTCCGACTCGCGTCCCTCGCCTCCTGCGAGTGTGGCCCGTCAACCCGGGTTTCAGCAACCCCAGATTTAGCCATTGTAGCCCTATACCTCCCTGCATGGAGTGGGCATTAAGTTCTTTAATTGTAATTTTAACGGTTGTGTGTATTGGGGTTGTTTGGATTCGGCCGGGAATTCTTCCCTACGCCTAGTCGTGGAGGTACGCGCTCGTTCCTCTCTCACGTTGCTGGTTTAGTATATTATCATATATGCTGCGTTTGTGAGATTAGGGCCGTTAGCTAGCTGCAAATCACCATCATTGTGAGTTGTGAGCGCCCGTTCCTTAGCTCCAGTCGAGCACCGAGCTCGGACTGCACCACCCTAGGCGACAGTGGTTCCTTAACCGTTGCGATCCCCACGTTTCCCTCGCAAGGGACGATCGTCGGGCTAGTTAGAGTGCTTTTGAGAGATGTCTCCACCCGGAGAACACCACAGTGGTAAGCCGCCCGGCTTGCCTTTAGCGTGTTAGTGCTGGCCGCACATCGAGTCCGTCGTACGTCTTAGCCCTGTCGTCATCCGTCCCGCATCACACGCCCCGATCACCCCCGGGTGATGGGGAAACGAAGGGGAATCAATCCCCAAGCCCTTAGGCATGCATTTAAATCCCTGGATCGGCCAGAAATGCCGTAAAACGAGAGATTTAGCTCACTCCCCCAAAACATGGATTTTGCCCAAAATGTGAAAATAAACCCGCTCGGCTCACCACGGCCTACAAAACTCGCGGGAAAAGGAAAACACGAGCTGGGGGTCCATCTCCCTACCTCTACCGAAGAAACGACTCGCTGTGGACGCTGATCCATGAAGAAAATGCCGTTGAAGCCTCGCCGTTCCACGAACCCACGGCCGAGCTTCCACGCGTCACCGGTCCTCGATCCCCGACCCGTTCCCCGTTCCTCGCCTCCCACCATTGCCGCCTCGCCCTCCTCTGCCACCGTCGGCCGCCTGGGGAGAGGGGGAGAGAAAGATATGAGAGAGAGTGAGAATGAGAGAATGAGAGGGGGAGAGAGAAAAGGGTTAATATATATAGAAAAATCTAAAATTCCAGAAATTTAGAAAATTATGAAAAATTACCTTCGCAATCTTTGGGAGGAGCACAACGTGCCGGTACTGTCCCGGAGTCGGAGAAATGCCACGGTTTGCCCTGCAAAGAGTTCCGAAGGCACATCAGGGAAAAACACGTGTAAAGCACAAAATACACTCCGAGACCCACTAAAAGATCCAAAAAATATCCGAAAAATTCGGGGCATTACATCGGGTAGTCCTTGTCACGCGCTCCCCCGGCTTCTATGCCGCCGAGAACTCAACCATTGGCTGTGGGACCCCGATGGTCCTCATCACCAGTCTGTAGTACAGTGGCTCCACCACATTCATGCAGTGAAGCCACACGTCTCGTCCGGCGAAAGCGAGGGCCCATGCCACCCAGGGCTGGCCCTTCTGTCCCTCCTCAGTGTAGGGTGTCCACTGCACCTACAAAATAGGAAATTGCATCAGCATAATCGTATAGAATTGCATTTAATTAAAGAGTCTGAGTTTAGAAGCATACCGAGGCATACGGTAGAGTGTCGATGTCATTCTACAAGTCCCGGACCTGTCGTCTCAGGGATGCAGTCTCCCGAGGTGCCCCCCACCTCCGTGCAATTGGAAGGAGCCCAGGACGGGTCTCCTTGCCTCTGCCTAGCGTGCGTAGTCAGACGTAGGCCCAAACCTGCATCACAACATCGTGTCAGCATTTAGGAAACATATCGAAGTTGCATAATTAAGTCTAGAGTAGGAGTCGTACCTACAGTAAGGGGGAGAAGCCCCCGAGCATGGTCCGATGGGCCGTCGAACTCAGCGTGTCAAAAAGAAAGGTGAGGACCGCCGCTCCCCACTCGTAGTCACCCACGTGGCCGAGCTCCTCGAAGAAGGGAAGGAAGCGGCAACTCATCACGTCCGCCTGAGTGGAGAAGAGGAGTCACCCGAACAGCAGCATCAAGAATCGTCGTAGTATGCGATCAGCCTCTGCTCCCGGCTCTGCCGCTACTCTCGGTCTCGCCAGGTCCACCAGCCGCTATAGGTGCTCCTCCGGCCGCTCTCCGACTACTATCCGCGCTCGTCGCAATCCCAAGCTATCTTGAAGACTAGCCTAGGGTAGGAGGGTCGACTTCCTCTCGGGGCGTCGCAGCTCTAGGTCCAGCAGCTCTCGAGCCATCGCCCGGTTGTCAAGAAAAGTGGTCCCGCTAACCGGTAGCTCGTGCACCTACAGGCCAGTGAGTCAGGCCACGTCCTCCAGCGTAGGGACCATATGCCCCCACGGGAAGAGGAACATATGACTCACTGAGTCCCAGCAGTCATGCAAGGCGTAGAGGAGTGCGGTGTCAAACCGACACACCTCGATGCTCAAGAATGGGGCGAACCCCATGGCAGCCAACCGCTCCCTCTAGAAGTCTGGTAGTGCCAAATACACTGCCCGAACCTGCAGCCACGAGATGCGAGTCTTGCGCTTTCCCTGCATTCATTCATTAATTTTATGCATTTAATAAAAGGTTCAAACTTTTTCCAATAAATAAATGAAAACAATAAAGGTTGCATTTCTGTTATATGGGCAGCTCCCTCTGAACCACACTTCCTGATGCACCGTCCAATAAAGGCCGGCTAGTTCACAAAAATCTCTCACTTCAAATGGATCAATGCGGCCCGTTGATTACTTTAACGGTGAGGCTCCCACCGTTCTTCTGTTTCTTTCTCCTCGTTTCTAAGTTTGGACGGCCCTTCCCAGGCCGCATGGGTTCTGTATACGGTCCAAAGTGGGGCCGCCTAAGTTCTAACTTTGCAGTGTTTGAACGGACCCTTGGAGTCCGTCTTAAGATGGGCGGTGGACTTCCCACTGTTCATACTCATGTTCGGTTCTATTATCTTCAAGTTTTGAATGGCCACCCATGTGCCGCGTGTGTTATAGGCGGCTCTATGTGGGCCGCATGTTTTTAGTTGTGCGGTTTCCTGAGAACCACTCATCCGTCGTCTTCCCCGACCACTGTGAGGGTTTCCCCACAGGCAGTGGCACCCCCATGGGCCCCCAAACACGTTCCTAGGCATTCTAACCCTCCCGTGGTCGCCCTAGGACTAACATGCATCGCTTAAATTTTAAAAAATGGCTAGGGTTATCTGGCCTACCTCGGGGTCCCTCGTCGTCTTCACCCTCGCCGCCGTGGATGGTGGCGCATCGGTGTCCTCGGCAGTGTTGTGTCCCCTGTGATTCTGGAGTTTTGATGATGACAAATATTATGCCTCATTATGTTTACATCCTTGGTGATATAATCCTGTTGTATTATGAGAAACTGTCAGAACAGGTTTAAGGATGACTCACATGTCATGAAGTCAACCCAAGTCAAAGTCAAATCATGACAGGTAAGGTTAATGCTCAGATCAGGTAATGCTCTGTCTACTCTCAGATCTGTATGCCTTATGCCTTGATGATGTTTTAGCTGATGTACATAAATTGTTCTGTACATCATCAGTGTATTTTCAAGTCTATACAGCCAAAGCCAATGCATTTCATCATCTGTACATTGCATACTTCTTCCATATGCATCTGTACACATCTCAGACAAAGTATGTACATTCTCCACCATGCATTCAAGTCTCAAAGTCTGTACAGCCTTTACATTGCATGGCATGCTCACACACTCGCAAGTCTATACATTGGCTGCTGCACTCGCAAGTCTATACATTGGCTGTTCCATGCTCATACAACCATTAAGTCTATATATCATGCATTACTTCAAGTGTGTACAGCCAGTGCATTCCTTGATATCAAGTCTATACATTGCATGCTACAAAGCTAGTCTGTACATCCCGTTTGCACTAAGTCTGTACATTGTCTGTGCATTCACTTGTCTGGTTGCATGAGACACTAAGTCTGTACATGGCCCTGGCGCTCGCAAAGTTTGTACATCGACTTGGCACTCGCAAAGTCTGTACATCGGCCTGGCGCTCGCAGAGTCTGTACATCGACTTGGCGCTGGCAAAGTCTATACATTCATGAGCCATGGCAAGTCTGTACAATCCTTTCAATGCACTCAAGTCTATACATCATTGCGTGTTCTTTAAAACAAGTCTATACAGAGTTCTCGTGTGCACACTAAGTCCATACACTCAATGCTGCATCATGTCTGTACATGCTTTGTTAAAAGCCTGAACTAACTCGATACATCCTTTCTTCTCTTCCTGCAGATTGATTCAAGCTGAGGAGTGGCACGTGATCTGAGGTTGGCACCTGGCACGTGATCCGAGGTTACCTTCAGACAAAGAGGGCACAAGCCCTGAACATGACCTAGCTACTGCCGCTATAAATGGAAGACTCCTCCATCAGAAGAAGGCTGATCGTGCAGAGAGAAGATAGTGATCGAAGCAGAGAGGTAGAGAGCAGAAAAAGTAGAAGAAGAAAAAGGAGAGAGCAGCAGAGAGGCTGAAAGCAGAAGAAGAAAAAGAACGAGAGAAAAAGAAAGAGAAGCAGAGAGAAGAAGAAAGAAGAGGAAGAAAGAAAGAGAAAGGAGAGAGCTCGTGAGGAAGAAGAGAGACTGAAGCTTCATTAGAACACTTGTCTGTCCGGCATTTGGATCAAAGTCTGTACATTCTTCAGGTGCATCATCTCAGCAAGTCTATACATTGGATGTAGCAACCCTGATAAATTTAAAGGAATAAAAAAAATCAAAATAGATTAATAAATAAACAAAAGAGCTTGGAATAAAAATAATTAAACCCTGATGGAAATAACGCCTCTGATAAAGGCGCTAATTGGACAAGAAACGCCCTTATATAAGGCGTGTTCTTAAGAAAGGACGCCCAACAATTAAGGCGTCAAATTTCAAACGACCAAAAGGGCAAGTTTGCATAACGTCCTTTGAGTGGACGCGTTTCAACAAGAAACGACGCAAGACAAGGCGTCAATTTAAATTCGACGCCCTTACCAAAGACGTTAATTCAGTTTATGTTCCGTTCGACCCAGGAGTCTATCCAGGGTAAGTTGATAACTATGAGAAAGAGTTCGAATGTAGTAATGACTCTATCTCGGAAGTATTACTTCCAATCGAACGCCAACCTTATTAGGATTTCCAATATCCTATAAATACCCTATTGCTTGAACCGAGAACACTATTTGGCGTTCGGACTCTTCTAAGGTACGTAAAGAACAGCATGTTCTTTTTCTTTACTCAGTCCATCGAAATTGGGAAGAATACTGATGATTCTTCATCTACTTCTAATTACAGGTTGAAAGCTTCTGTCTTCCGAAGAACAAGTAAGTTCTTCCCCTTGCTTTCCGTTACGTATAAGAAGATGGTAATATCTTCTTCTTCGTTTCTTCTGTCTCTACAGGTTGTCTGTAGAAGTGAAACCGACCGATTGAAGAATTGCGAGTTCTTCATCTGCAACCTCTTAGTACCTTGCTGCTGCTATTAAGATCAAAAGCTTCAAAAGACTCTATTTATAAACAGAGTATCGTTCAGAACCTACATCTATTCTTCACGTTCATCTTCTTCATAAGGTAGGTTTTCTCAAGCACTGTAGCCTAAATCATCGTAAGAACTATGTTAAACCATATCAATTAGTTCATGCATACAGTTTTGCGAAGTTTAAATGTTTCTGTTGTTGGAAATAAACGCCCTTTTCAAAGGCGCTAATTTTATACGCGACCCAGACCAGGGCGCTATTTAAAGAAACGACCTTGACCAGGTCGTCAATTTCAAAGATTTGACACCCTGTACACAGACGTCAATTTAATTAAACTGTTAATTACCCATGTTAATTATCTAATATCCACTTAAACATGATTCTAAATTGGTGCATGATCATATTTACTTGAAATCGATATTTTTTCCTATCATGACCATGTCTCTTGTTCCTGGAAATTTCAAATGCTTGAAAAAAAAAATGACTCTGTGTAGGTCATCTATCACCTGACTAACGCCCCTGTGCAGGACGTGACTTGAAAAGTAACGCCCCTGTCCAGGGCGTGTTTTGGTAAATTTTTGAAAATATATATTCTGTGAAAATAGAATTAAAGAATGGACGACCATCTATTTCGTCGTCAAATTGTAAATATACGCCCCTCACCAAGGCGCGTTTCTGTGAAAATACAGAAATACTGAAAATCTGCAAAAATGGAAAATAGATAAACGCCCTCACTTCAGGCGTGAATTATGTGAGTAATGACTTAGTTAAAGTCGTTAATTTCTATATAAACTATTTTCTTCTGTTTTGTATCCGAGGGTTTTGATTATATATACCTATATGTTATATTGGCACTATATCTCCACTCCGTGAGTATAGTCCCACGTTTCATGATGATTTATCGATTACCCTTCAATTCTCATTGACATACAAGCTCTCCTTTGGACATTCCGTTCCTTTGGACTAGCGAGTTAGTCATAGAGACCTCCGTAAGACTCCTCGAGCCTTGGATTCCCTCAAGGCCGACTGAGCTGGTTGTACCCTAAAAACCCATTACACTATTGATGGCCATGTCACTCTAAGAAACATGGTATACCGGCCCTTATGTTATACCAAGTGTTTATCATAAGAATTTCCTAATGGGATGAGATTATCATGCCATTAAAATGATGTTCTTGTAAACCTCAATTCTATGACAAGAATGAGGGTATCTTACCATTGATATACTGTTCATGTGGACCTCAATTCTATATAAAGAATGTCCATACATACTTGTCATGGTACCCGAGTTATGGGAACTTAATTCTACCTAGTTTCATCGTTCATCGTGATTGTACCGTTGTTATCACCTATCTATGTCCAATGCCATATTTTTGGACTCTATTCTGTCAAAGTTATCCTACGTGTCTACAAGTTTGATTATTGAAATTCCTTATTGGCTATGTATAAATATACAAGAGTGGATGTCAAAATACATGATAAATGCCTGCGCATATAGGGCCCGATCTGGTCTTGGGAGGAGCACCCGAAAGTACTTGTGCCCATGGGAGTTGAATGATAAGGTATCTGGCATTATACCGAGTGCATGACTAGCTTGATTGGACATTCCACACAAATCTTGTACTTGACTCGTACTTGACTTGACATGAATTGCGTGACCCGAGAAAGGGTAATTACTTACTTGCTTGGAACATGATAGCCAAATTCTTGACATGACTTGTTAAAAGTTCTTGCTTGAATATCTTGTTAGCTTTTCTTGGAAGTTCATGGCTTATTCTACTTGCTATCCTGTTGATATACTCTCTTTCTATCTTGTCGTTTTATACGAGCATGCATAGCTATAGTACATACATGAAAGATGTAACTACTTAAACCCCTTGCTAGCGCTTGAGATATAATTTCCTACTGAGCGTTCGCTCACTCCGTGTGTTCCCTACTTTTCAGGTAATTCCGAGAACGAGGGAAGTCAATCGGATGGGAATGGTCAAGAGTGAAAGAGCTAGAGCTTTTCCAAGTGTCATCTAGTCTTTTATATGTTCTTGAGTCAACTATGTACTTTTCCTTTTTAATTGAATAGAGTATTGGATTGGTAATAGTCTATCCATTATGAAATAAAGGATTGGGTTATCTTTCTATTTTGCGCATCTCTGTCTTTGTGTCGAATACACCACTTCTCTGATTGACATGATTGATATAAACTCGTCGCGCACATCCGGGTATCTTCCGCGCTCGGGGCGTGACATTGGACTTGAGCATATAGGAAGTCTGTACATTGCATCATGTGCTTCATGCATGTTCAAGGGTTAAAGTCTGTACATTCTTCAGGTGCATCATCTCAGCAAGTCTATACATTGGACTTGAGCATATAGCAAGTCTGTACATCGTCTAGTGCATTGCATGCATCGTTCATGAAGTCTGTACATCCACCAGCTGAACTTTCCAAGTCTATACATCGGTGAAGTCTGTACATCCACCAGCTAAACTTTCCAAGTCTATACATCGGTAAAGTCTGTACACTGCATTGGTTGTATAGACTTAGAGCTGAAGTCTACACATTATCTTGTTGCACGCACTTGAAGTCTGTACATTGTCCACTTGCAGCATTAGCACAAGTCTATACAGCCTGTGTTCGCAACACAAAGTCTGCACATTCCTCGCTAGCAAGTATGTCTAAGTCTATACATTGCTTCTTCAAGGCCCATAGCTAGCCATCCCTGTACACGTCTCTATTTAGGGATCTAATCCCGGGACACTTTCCCGCTACACTTCAACACTGAAAATATTAACGATGCCCATGCGTGCAAGCCTCGCTTTGACCGCGGGAAGCTTCCCCAGAATGGTCGTGGCTTAATCTTTCACCAGGCCAATAAACTCACTAATTTCCTACCATTCTAACCGAGATTCAACCGAATGTTTCCTGTTCCTCTGAACAATAAATTTGTCGTATCTCGACATACATACGTTCCGGTTTTCCCGCGACGATCACGATATTCTCAAGCCGGACACTCGTCCGAATACCAAATGGTCCCCTGAGTGACCGACATGTCTCGAATGTCTTCTTCCCTAGACATAGGGCTTTCCAGCTGATTCAAGATCGCTATCGTCTTGTTTTCTCCCGATATAATTTTCTGGCCATGAGGCCCTGATTCCCGACGATTAATCAAGGGTGTTCCCCTCTCCGAGGGGATGTAAATGACGCGGTGACCTTTATGGCATGGCAGGTTTTGGTCCCGACACGAACTACACAATCGTTTGATTAGTCAGATCGAGCGCACAATAAATCGTCACTTTGTGACTGGCACGCCCACGCACTTAATAAACCAATAAACGAACTCAATAACCAAATAAACAACAGACGTAATAAAAAGTGCGTCCACAAGCATCCGACTCAAGCTCCGACAACCTCAGACAAGATTTTTCTTGTTAAGCATATTCTATATCTTGTTTGATGTTTGAGTGTTTTCATATTTGTTCTTTTTCATTTCATACAAACGATTGAAACTGTAGAACGTCCCTACCGGTGGTTAGTAGGAAGGCAATCGAAAGTTGTCCGATCTGCGGTGTTGACGTCCCTACCTGTGGTTTGTAGGAAGGTAATCGGAGGTCTTTCCGATTTGTGGTTCAGTGCGTGGCACTAGTGGAGCCTCACCGGATTTGGTGAGGGGTGGATGTAGGACTGGGGATTCAGTCCGAACCACCTTAAAATTCTTTGTGTTATGGTTTGATTATGCGATTGATATGTTTTAGATGCATGCTTAGGTTCAATCTCCATATTGGGAAATCATATTTCTAAGCAAATCGCTTTATACGTCGCTAAGCTAGTTGTATTCCGCTGCAATTATTCTTAACTAGTCTTATAGAGTGTTGCATTGCGAAAAAAGGGGCAGATCTATTCACCCCTCCCCTCTAGATCCACTGTCCACTACTCAACAGGAGTCAGGGAGGTTGGTAAGTCCTATCGGGGACCCGTTGCAAGGGAGCATATCGAGGCGGAGCCAACTCTGAGTAAGTGCCATATTCACCTACTTGCTTTATATTGATTCAGCCTTGACGATTGGCTAACCTTGTACAATTGGATTTACTTTTCATAGCACCACTGGAGACCAGGGCTAACGCGGCCTTCTCGGCACCTCAGGAGGTCGACCCACTTCCTGATGACGGGGTCGATCACGAGATACATTGGCTTGGCGCTCGTAGAGTCTGTACATCGACTTGGCGCGCGCAAAGTCTGTACATCGGCCTGGCGCTCGCAGAGTCTGTACATCGACTTGGCGCTGGCAAAGCCTATACATTCATGAGCCATGGCTGTACATCATCTGCTGCATTCCACTTCAAGTCTATACATGGTCTTGGCATATGGATTCATAAAGTCTATACATCCATCAGTTGATAGTTGGCCAAGTCTATACATTGTAAGACCAAGTCTGTACAACCTTGTGCATGCATCGTCTCATGCATCATCTCTCTCAAAGTCTGTACAGCATTTGCCTACAATGCATCGTCTCTCAAAGTCTGTACAGCCAGCTCTGTCTCACTTAGCGCCTCATCAAGTATGTACATAGTTTGGCTGTATAACACAAGTCTATACATCCGCACGCATAGCATGCACGGGTTCAAGTCTATACACTCATTATCTTTTCCTACGTTCAGAACACTAAGTCTATACATCGTGTGAAGTCTGTACATCGGTAAAGTCTGCACATGGTTGCTTTGAAGCTGCATCAAGTCTATACATTGTCGCCTACTCGTGCAAGTCTATACATTGTTGTCTCATGCATTCTAAGTCCATACACTGCATTTGGGCATTGTTCTTCACAGCAAGTCTGTACACTGCTTTCTCATGCACACAATCAAGTGTGTACAACCTGTGTTCGCATCGGTTAAGTCTATACATTTGCTATGGCTTGTTCATGCATCGTTCTCATCAAGTATGTACATTGCTTAACAGCATGCCTGAGCACTCATCGTCAATGTACATACTCTCCAGTATGCTTTTGTGCATTGTTCAAAACAAGTCTGTACATCGCCCTTTGGTTCAAAGCTTGAACTAACTCGATGCATCCATTCTTCTCTTCCTGTAGAATGATTCAAGCTGATGAGTGGCACGTGATCCAAGGTTGGCACCTGGCACGTGATCCGAGGTGTTCTCGGGATAAAGGGGGCACAAGCCGTGCACACGCCCTAGCTGCTGCTGATATAAATAGAAGCGATCGTGCTGAGAGCAAATAGTGATCGAAGCAGAGAGGCAGAGAGCAGAAAAAGCAGAAGAAGAAAAAGGAGAGAGCAGTAGAGAGGCTGAAAGTAGAAGAAGAAAAAGAACGAGAGAAAGAGAAAGAGAAGCAGAGAGAATAAGAAAGAAGAGGAAGAAAGAAAGAGAGAGGAGAGAGCTCGTGAGGAAGAAGAGAGACTGAAGCTTCATCAGAACACTTGTCTGTCTGGCAATTGGATCAGATCCAAACCAGATTTGCTCCTGCGAGAGCTACACTTTGTGGATTTCATTTCCAGCTTTCTGTTTGCTGTATTTTTGTTTCTTGTTTTCTTTTCTCTTACACTTCCTTGGCTTGTTGTTCTTCCGACTCTCTGGTTTGAGGTCGGGTTCCTCCTGTGGTCTCAGGAGAAGGGAGATTTGTTCTCCGGTTTGCTAATGACTGTGTGTCACTTGTGGTTCCCTCTGGTGTGGAGGAAGAGAGGTCCATGACCTCTGGTTTGCTAGTGACTGGGTGTCACTTGTGGTTCCCTCTGGGTTTCAGAGGAAGGGAGACTTGGGTCTCCGGTTGCAGGTAGTGGTTGCTACCTGTGGGTTCCCTCCTGGTCTGGAGGAAGAGAGACTACGTTTCTGGTTGCTAGTGACGGGTAGTCACTAGTGGTTGCCCTCTAGTCTGGAGGAAGAGGGGAGGTTGTTCCCTTGGTCAAGCTCTTTGGCAGCACTTATTTGCAGACTGAGTTTGTGGTTCTAGCTTGTGCTAGTAAAAGCCTCACTCCGGTTTGGAGTGAGGGGTGGACGTAGGTCTGTGGACCGAACCACCTAAAAAATCTACTGTGCCGTGGTTTACCTTGTGCGTTTGCCCCTTGTCTTCTATCTACTTCACATGTTATCTGAGCATTCTTATTTCTATATGAAGTGACCTTGAGCATTACATATTTTGCTAAGTGTGTCTTGTTTGCATTGTTCTGTCTTCGGCATTAAACTTGATCAGGTTCCACCAGTATAGTTACCAGTTCAACTGATTGATCAAATGTTTATTTGAATTTCTTCTTGAAGAGCTTTATAGCTTTCATTCCGCAACTGTGTCTAGCAGCAGGCTTACTATTTTTAAGTGGGGTAATTTTGTAGAGGGACACATTCACCCCCCCTCTGTATCCATCGCACCGTCCCAACAATTGGTATCAGAGTAGGTTTCTGACTTTCCAGATCCAACGATCTGTAGAGAATCCTGCTGGCTTTCGGTGCATCACTGTCTTCTGCATACAGTTTTGAAATTGCTTGATTGATTTGCCTTCATGGCTCATCCACCGATTTTCGAAGGTACGAATTTTAATGTGTGGTTTAAAAACTTGCATATGTTTGTTACGACTATCAATCCCGATCTGTGGAAACTAATTTCACAAGGTCCTCATAGATTACCAAAGAAAGAGTCCAAATGGACTGACAGTCACAGATCAAGGCATGAAGAGAATCAGACAGTTATGAATCTAATGAAAGCAGCTACTCACAAGGCCTTACATTCTTGCTTTCATGATTGCAGGTCCGCTAAAGACATCCTTGATACGCTCAAGCTAGCTCATAGGTTAAATGAGGACAGCTGCATGATGGCTAACAGAAGTAATCAAAGTGACAGCCAAAATGAAGAAGAGGATGATGATGAGGTAAACCTCTTTGAGAATTTCTTTTTAGATGATTGGGAGAATGCATATGCTGAGTTACTTGAATCTCATGAACTTTTGAGAAAACAATACAAGAACTTGAAAAAGAAAAGTGGTCGGGGTAGTTAAAGTTCTTCATGTGAAAATTGTTCAAAGATTATGCAATCTCATGATGCCTGTTTGTCTGATATCCATATGTATAAAAATCAGAATGAAAAAATGTTGAAAGAATTTGAATGTGCTAACTCTGAATTGGATGTTCTAAAATCTGAAAATGAATATCTTAGGAAACAATGTGAAAAGCTCCAGGCTCAAACAATATGTTCTGGTAAATCTGCATGCAATGAGTGTCCACTTCTCAAGGAAATAAATGAAAATCTTCACTCAAATTTAGAATGGCAGAAGGAGTTAAGTGTTTCCCTAAAGGAAGAAAACAGAGATCTATTAAACAAGATTTTAGAGTTTGAACAGATAGAGGAAGAGCTGAATGATAAAATGAGCTCAATGAAAATTGATAAAGGCTCTGTTGAAGAAACTGAAAATCTTAAATCAAAAAATGACAAATTAACTCAAGAGGTTGAAGGATTGAAGCAGTTGAACACTGCTATGTCAGAGAAACTTATTTTCTTAGAAAAAGGAAAATATGTTTACATTGAAGAATCTGAAAAATTGAGAAATCTGGAACAAGAAGTTGAGGAATATAAAACTGTAAACAAGGTGCTAAGCGAATGTGTAAATTGCAATGAACAAGAGATTGCCAGTTATGAAATACACATCGTTTCTCTGGAAAATGAAATTGAGGATTTGAATAATTCCTTGTCAAAATTTGTGGACGGAAAAGATAATCTGGACAAGATTCTAGGAACAAAGGTTAATTTTCAGAAGGAAGGGTTGGGCTATAACCCTTCAAACAAAAAGAGTTTTAAAAATAAAGTTCAAACTTCCTTTGTTTCCAGCTCAACTTCTCACAGCCCTCAGAACCTTCTTGGTTATCAGTCATCTGCTCAAAAGAAAACAACATAAAAATAAAAAGAAAAGATCCAACATGTTCCTCTCCCCACTTTGCATGTTTCACCCACACACTCACATGCATCTAAAAAGAAAATGATTTGTCATTACTGTCACAAGATTGGCCATCTGATGCATGAGTGTAGATTAATGGAACTAGATGATTTGAATGCTAGGAAATTTCATGATAAACATTCTTCATCTCAGAAAAGAAAAATTGAATGTTTTCACTGTGGGAAATTAGGACACACGATTACACAATGCTGGTTTGCAAGTGGTAAGAAAACATCTCTCAAATGCTCTCACAGTAGAAAGTATGGCCATACAGTCAAGGACTGTTGGCATATCCAGGGTAGGAATGTGAATTTCAAACATGCTAAATTCCCTACAAATAGAAATATTTTTGGTAGAAATAAATCTAGTTTTAAGAGAGAAAATCTTAGATGTTTTGAATGTGGAAAACATGGCCACCGAGCTTCTGAATGCTGGTTGGCACAATATGGAAAACAGTATGTTCATGCAAATAACAGAAATTTTCATCATAATGCACACAGATTCCATGCTAACAATGATGTGAATAAAAAGAATTCAAGATCTGCTATTTCATGTCATTACTGTGGAGCCTTTGGGCACTCCATGAGTGATTGTAATATAATGAAATCTGATGACTTACAATCCCAAAGATTGTGGAAAGCACCTATTAGAGGTGTTACTAACAATGTAGGACCCAAGAAGTCTTGGGTACCTAGAAACACAAAATGAGATCTGTGCTTTGCAGGTATGCCTTGGTGATGAGGAATAAAAGGGGGTCAAATAAACCAAGACATCCAAAGTTTGGTAAAACCCCACCTCTACTGGTAGACATTTGAGTTTTTGATAATGTTGTTTAGATAGTTGCATATCATGTCTGATTTGTTAATCAAAATTTCATACATATAGCTTCTCAACTACATCTATGCTTGGCATTAAAATCTCTCAATAAATATGATGTGTTATCTGCGCAACAGTTCAACTGAAATTGGTGCTTGAATACTGAATTCTGAATTGATTGAAAGTGACTGAAAATGAATTACACATCATAAAACTGAAATGCTGAATTGAATAAATCTGTTGCTTGGATGATGTCTCATGCTTAAAAATGTTCACTTGCACATTTGACATGCACATGCATTCACAATTGCATATAAGTAGCATGTTATCAGCTTAAGATGCATATAGAACTGCATCTGCATTGGATTGTCATACATGACTCTTGGTATATTAAATGGTAAGCTACTAAAAGGCAGGTGAAATCTGTCTGGAAGATCTTGCTATGTGTGATGTGGTCTTTAGACCAAGTCCTCCGCCTGGTACCATAGGTCAGAGTTGCACGAAGAGCAGTCTAAATGTTCATGAGCACAGGCCATAAAAATTCCATACATAAATTCCATTGCATTCATTGTTCTTAGACTTCAGTCATACAGTGCATAGTGTCAGGGGGAGTTGCATACCAAGGAAACAATGTGATCATTGCATATATTACATGCTGTCAGCTCACTGCACTTGCATTTACTGGTTAGAAGTGTCGACACCTTGAGTGCTAGCTCATGCATACATTTAGGGGGAGCATTATTCATATTCTTGAAATCACATAACTGTCTATCTTGCTCATTTCTATCAACTGAACTTCCCATTTTCAGTTTGAACTGCTATCTTGCTTAAATCCCTATGATGAATGTGAAATGCAGCACATTTCAGCTTCCTGCTTCAACTGTTATCAGCCATTTTCACTCATCCTATCCATTGGTATCTGTTGAATTGGCTGCTCCTTTAAAATGATTCGGCCTTCCCTGAAAATTCAGAAAGACTTCTCTGTGCATATCCTGATCATAAATCTGAAAACAACTTAAAGAGGAATCTTCTATTATATAGGACTATGAATGTCTGATACTTTCAGCCGGTTGAAGTTTCATGTATGTCTTGTGTTTGTTTATGAACATATCTTGAAAATATCTGAGTTAGTCTTAATAAACTTTAACCAACATTTTCATGTTGTCTTTTAAACTCTTCTGAATTCTGAAAATTCTGAAATCATGATATTCCTTGATTGATATGTATGAAACTAGTATTGTTTTTAAACATATGAGAATCTGGAACATGTCTAAGGGTAAATCTTGTCAGAGCAATGACTTTGGTCACTGAGAAACCATGTCCAAAGGACTGTGTCATGAGGTGCCATAGTTAACTCTGCTTAAGAATGATTGATAATCTGGCAGAGCAATGGCATGCACACTGAGAAATACATCTCACTCATCAAAGAAATGATCTGTAGTGTGTCATGAAGTGTAAATGCTATCTCTGTTCTTATGAAGCATGACAATTAGTCCTTCCAAGTCCTTAGGGATACTGGCGTCTAAACAACGTGTATCCTCTAGTTACAAGGGTGTACTAAACTCAAGTGCTCATGAAGTTTGTTATGAAAATTATTCCTGATCTAGTGCATCATTTGAAAATGTGTGCAAAAGAAATATTCTATTGGAACCCCTTGACAGAAACAAATGTTTTCTTATGTGTTTAACTTCATTACTATTGACTGCATCTCTTAAAGGAATCTTGAAATTGAGTGAGTAAGAAAGAAGAATGTTAAACAAGACTTTCAATATGAAAGCAATGTTCACTTTTATTAAAACTGATTTCAGATATGAGTACAGAAAGCTTATGAACAAGCCTTGCATACATCATATTCTGATCTGACTTGTCAATGAAGATCATTTATAAATCTCTATAATAGAAGAGTCTGAGATACCTGTTTAATCAGATTTATGAAATTGATATCCCATTGAAAATCTTTCTCATTCATTCTGAATGCTTACTTTCTCACATTGGACTCCATTATTTCAGACCTAACTGTTGACTTCTTTTTGTCCTGTGCTTCATTCCAATCACTGTCCATCTAAGGGGGCGAATTTTTGCATGTCCTTGTGGTTCAATGTTCATTCATTTTTGCATGTATCTTGTCAGGGGGAGTTTTATATGATTGTAACTCAGTTTGCATAATAGCTCCTATATCATCTCCTTCAACAGTCAATGATCATTCCATTCTTTTTGATGTTGTCAAAGGGGGAGAACTTTTGTGAGTCATCATTTGCATCAATCAACACTTGCATCACATGGTGTTTTACATGCTCATTCCTGACTGAGCTATTCTGTGGTGCATGTTCATGAACTGTCATATGGTATTTCATAATCATCATGATGAATCCATTGCAATGACTCATAATATTGCCATCATCAAAAAGGGGGAGATTGTTGTGTCCCCTGTGGTTCTGGAGTTTTGATGATGACAAATATTATGTCTCATTATGTTTACATCCTTGATGATATAATCCTGTTGTATTATGAGAAACTGTCAGAACAGGTTTAAGGATGACTCACAGGTCATGAAGTCAACCCAAGTCAAAGTCAAATCATGACATGTAAGGTTAATGCTCAGATCAGGTAATGCTCTGTCTACTCTCAGATCTGTATGCCTTATGCCTTGATGATACTTTAGCTGATGTGCATAAATTGTTCTGTGCATCATTTAACAAGTCTGTACATTGTCTCTCATGCATTGCATGCTCAATGTACATACTTTCCTGTTGCAAACTGCATGTCACTCATTCAAAGTCTGCATATCGTTTAGTGCATTACATGCATTCATCAAGAGTCTGTACATCAATGCATTTTCAAGTCTATACAGCCAAAGCCAATGCATTTCATCGTCTGTACATTGCATACTTCTTCCATATGCATATGTACACATCTCAGTTCAAAGTTTGTACGTTCGCCATCATGCATTCAAGTCTTAAAGTCAGTACAGCCTTTGCATTGCACATAAAGTCTATACATTGCCTTGCTGCATTGCACGCGTTCAAAGTCCATACATTTCCCTGTAGCATGCACGAATTCAAGTCTGTACATTGTCCAAGTCTACACATCTTCTCTTTGCTTCAAGTCTCCACATCAAGTTTGTACAGCCCGTGGTCGCAAGACCAAGTCTGTACATTGTCTGCTGCATGCATTACTTCAAGTGTGTACAGCCAGTGCATTCCTTGATATCAAGTCTATACATTGCTTGCTACAAAGTCTGCACATCCCGTTTGCATTAAGTCTATACATTGCTTGTGCATTAACTTGTCTGGTTGCATGAGACACTAAGTCTGTACATGGTCCTGGCGCTTGCAAAGTCTATACATTGGCTTGGCGCTCACAGAGTCTGTACATCGACTTGGCACTCGCAAAGTCTATACATCGGCCCGGGGCTCGCAGAGTCTGTACATCGACTTGGCGCTGGAAAAGTCTATACATTCATGAGCCATGGCTATACATCGTCTGCTGCATGCCACTTCAAGTCTGTACATGGTCTTGGCATATGGATTCATAAAGTCTATACATCCATCAGTTGATAGTTGCCAGAGTCTATACATTGTAAGACCAAGTCTGTACAACCTTGTGTATGCATCGTCTCATGCATCATCTCTCTCAAAGTCTGTACAGTGTTTGTCTACAATGCATCGTCTCTCAAAGTCTGTACAGCCAGCTCTATCTCACTTAGCACCTCATCAAGTATGTACATAGTTTGGCTGCATAACACAAGTCTATACATCCGCACGCATAGCATGCACGGGTTCAAGTCTATACACTCCTTATCTTTACCTATGTTCAGAACACTAAGTCTATACATCGTGTGAAGTCTATACATCGGTAAAGTTTGCACATGGTTGCTTTGAAGCTGCATCAAGTCTATACATTGTCGCCTGCTCGTGCAAGTCTTTACATTGCTGTCTCATGCATTCTAAGTCCATACACTGCATTTGGGCATTGTTCTTCACAGCAAGTCTATACACTACTTTCTCATGCACGCAATCAAGTGTGTACAGCCTGTGTTCGCATCGGTTAAGTCTATACATTTGCTATGGCTTATTCATGCATCGTTCTCATCAAGTCTGTACATTGCTTAACAACATGCCTGAGCACTCATCGTCAATGTACATACTCTCCTATATGCTTTTGTGCATTGTTCAAAACAAGTCTGTACATCGCCCTTTGGTTCAAAGCTTGAACTAACTCGATGCATCCATTCTTCTCTTCCTGCAGAATGATTCAAGCTGATGAGTGGCACGTGATCCGAGGTTGGCACCTGGCACGTGATCCGAGGTGTTCTCTGGATAAAGGGGGCACAAGCCCTGCACACGCCCTAGCTGCTGCTGATATAAATAGAAGCGATCGTGCTGAGAGCAAATAGTGATCGAAGCAGAGAGGCAGAGAGCAAAAAAAGCAGAAGAAGAAAAAGGAGAGAGCACCAGAGAGGCTAAAAGCAGAAGAAGAAAAAGAACGAGAGAAAGAGAAAGAGAAGCAGAGAGAAGAAGAAAGAAGAGGAAGAAAGAAAGAGAGAGGAGAGAGCTCGCGAGGAAGAAGAGAGACTGAAGCTTCATCAGAACACTTGTCTGTCTGGCAGTTGGATCAGATCCAAACCAGATTTGCTCCTGCGAGAGCTTCACTTTGTGGATTTCATTTCCAGCTTTCTGTTTGCTATATTTTTGTTTCTTGTTTTCTTTTCTCTTACACTTCCTTGGCTTGTTGTTCTTCCGACTCTCTGGTTTGAGGTCGGGTTCCTCCTGTGGTCTCAGGAGAAGGGAGATTTGTTCTCCGATTTGCTAGTGACTGTGTGTCACTAGTGGTTCCCTCTGGTGTGGGGTAAGAGAGGTCCATGACCTCTGGTTTGCAAGTGACTGGGTGTCACTTGTGGTTCCCTCTGGGTTTCAGAGGAAGGGAGACTTGGGTCTCCGGTTGCAGGTAGTGGTTGCTACCTGTGGGTTCCCTCCTGGTCTGGAGGAAGAGAGACTACGTCTCTGGTTGCTAATGACGGGTAGTCACTAGTGGTTGCCCTCCGGTCTGGAGGAAGAGGGGAGGTTGTTCCCCTGGTCAAGCTATTTGACAGCACTTGTTTGCAGACTGAGTCTACGGTTCTAGCTTGTGCTAGTGGAAGCCTCACTCCGGTTTGGAGTGAGGGGTGGACGTAGGTCTGTGGACCGAACCACCTAAAAAATCTACTGTGCCGTGGTTTGCCTTGTGCGTTTGCCCCTTGTCTTCTATCTACTTCACAGGTTATCTGAGCATTCTTGTTTCTATCTGAAGTGACCTTGAGCATTACATATTTTGCTAAGTGAGTCTGGTTTGCATTGTTCTGTCTTCGGCATTAGACTAGATCAGGTTCCACCAGTATATTTAGCAGTTCAACTGATTGATCAAATGTTTATTTGAATTTCTTCTTGAAGAGCTCTATAGCTTTCATTCCACAACTGTGTCTAGCAGCAGGCTTATTTTTTTTAAGTGGGGCAATTTTGTAGAGGGATACATTCACCCCCCCTCTGTATCCATCGCACCATCCCAACAGGCAGTGGCCGTCTCGGCTGTATCCTCTGTCGCCCCTTCGGTCACTGGTGCCTCTGGTCCCTCAAGGATCATTGGCGGTGGTTCAACGGCGGTCTCCTCCGCAACGACGGCCGTCGATTGCGACGACGGTGGTGCCTCTTCTCTGGCCATGGAGGGACGGGAGGCTTGGTGTTTGGTTTGCATGAGGGTGGGGGGGAGATTGAGGGTGTGAGGGAGAGAATGAGAGGGTGTGAGATTGAGAGAGGGGGAGGTGGGGGTGCTTTGGTTCCCTTCGTCCTCCCTCTCCCACCATCGGTTACGATGGGGTGGAGGGAGACAAAGGGGTTTTTTTTTTGTTTCAAAACTCCATACGTTATACGGTCGAGCGATATGCCGTCTGTCATTTGAGCGGTTGATGTATGACCGTTCTTCTCCAACGGTATACTGCCTAAGCCATGCTCAAATCCCATGCTTATAAACGGCTTATATTTAGCCGTTCTTTACTTTGGGCGGTTTTTATTTGACCGTTCATGTTTGAGAGAAAATGGTCTTGCCCTTATTGCTGCGCTTTGTGTTCAATTGATAAACTTGGTGGTTTGATGATCTTATTGCAAATCTTGTAAACAATTTTATGTGCAGTATCACCTTCACTTGCCATTTCAACTTCACAGGTAAGTCAGGTATGGCCTTCTATCCCTATCTCCCTTATTGCATTACTATATTGTATTATGTTAAATTATCTCGAGAGCCAGTTTGTTGCTCGCGTGTTCCAGGATCTGATGTTCCCCTTCAACAAAAACGATGATGATCCAGGTTCGTGCGTTTGATCTTCGGATAGGCCGCTAGGTTGGGAAGACCTGGGGAGGATGGTTCTATCCTACACGCTGTGGTTGCGGATAGTGTCTTGACTCTGATCACCCTAGTCTAGCAATATTATTCTCGAGTATTTTCTATTTTTTTCTTTCTTTGCATTCGTTTTAATGATTTCTTTTATTTTAGCCCAGCATGCATCATACGCATCTTTTGAGCATTCATGACCCATGGTTTGCCTGCTAATGTCCCACCAATGAAGGTTAGCTATGTGTTCAGCGTTTGAGTAAGAGGAATAATTCCACTCAGAGTTGGAAGGTTCTCTCTGGTCCGTTCACTTTGTTTGGTTGATTAAGAGGTCCCCGTCTGCAGTTTAGTCTGTTTCTTTAATTTTTACTACTTTGGTCTCCTCATTGGTCTGCGGGATAGTGTCCCCCATGAGGTTGATCTTGTGTTCCTTCCTTTTTAGTTTAGTTCCTCCAGATGGGTGGTGCTTTTAGTCTAACTATTCCTTTTGAGTAGTTCAGAGTTTTTCGGAAGATTCCTATCGCTTGTTGGCGAGAAAACGGGTGTCATTTTACCTTAACGTCTGCTTTTCAGTCCACTCCGCTTCATCTTCATGTTCCGTTTCGCTTTCGCTTCACCTCCGTGTTAGTATTGGTGTGCTACATGCCAATTTAGGGTCGGGTAGACCCGATATAAGTACGATCTTATTCATTGTTAATAAAGTGATATTTGAGCGTAAATATGCGATTGTGTATTACTTTACGATGTCCCTAGGATATGTGGTTGTAAAGTCAGCTCGAGATGGGATCTCGAACATGAGACTAACTTTACATGGACACATACCTTAAACTGTTCCTGGTTCGAGGGTAATCACTCGGGGACTTTGTTTACCTATTAAACCAGTACACATGATGTGTTATAGACCAGTCTCATGGTCTCTGGTGCGGGGCACCAACACATATGTGTAGGTGTATGTCCTTGGTGGATGTACACTGAACTAATCCGCTATTGGATCTTTAGATGGTTGATTATACCTAATGTCAACTACAGATCTAACTGTCTCAGTAGCATCGTTGGTCCTTTGACCTGAGACATTGATCGGATCTTACACGAGGACTGGAATGGTTTAATTACTTGGCTAAGTGACTTTAACCATAAGTCATGAGTTATCGAGTCATTAACCACTCCAGAATACGTGTGAAGATCATCAATGGTCAAGAGGGGATCGCTCATTATCGGGTATATATCAGACAGTTAATGGGTCATGACATTGATGCTCCATTAAATCCTTGGCAAGGGTCATGTGAGTTCGTTTAGATTGGATGTCATACACTTTAAGGAGGTCATGATCAAATGGCACGATCATGGGGTTTGATAGAAACCATACCCTCGATCGTACCAGACTCATAGAAGGAGCGAGGGATTATATCGATACGGTAACTGTGGACTTAAAGGTACCAGACAGGCTGGTTTAAACCCGGCGTCCTCTAGGATCACGTGGATTTGCTTGACCCAATGTGATCAAAGGTTCAGAATAAATTAAACTATTATTCGGCTCTAGTAGAAGTGAATAATAAGTTTAATTTAATTTTAATTGGGAATTAGAAGTTAATGGGCCTTAAACTAGACTAATTATGGGCCTAGATGATCACACACAATGGATTCTTGGGTGACGGATTATTATTGTACAAATGCATATATTAATTCCCTTGAATTCCTTTTGGAAAGACATATAAAAAGGGCTTAATATATATGTACAATAATGGGAAGGACATTGAAGAGGCAAGATCTCGTGTGGGTCCTGAGCGGGTCGAGGATCACCGAATTGTGAACTGCAAGACATGGAAACGGATCAGGGGGCCTAGGGGTGAATCCCTGGGGAAAACCCTCCGATGCTTAAAGGGTGAAGTGGTTCCTGCTCAGGAGTTTTGAGCGTGTGATTGTCCTTACCTTTCGCTGGAGGGTATCCCTGAGTTTAAATAGTGCGCCGTCTTCCAGAGTCCTGTAAGTCGAGGGGTTTCAGGTGGGAGTTACGTCCTCAACGTGGGCTTTTACTACCTTATCGTGGGAGCGTTATCACCTTGGGGAGCTGGAGTCCCTCACCCTTATAAATTCCTGCTCACAGAGGACTCTTAACGGCTGCATGGATAAGTAATCGTCGATCGTTCCGAGCTCAGAGAGGCCAGCCCTATCCGGGCGGTAGGCTTAGCTCGGATGAAGATGGGTTGGATCGGTCGGCATGCGCCTTCTTCTCCCGGGCGGAGAGATGGCTCGGGCATGGACCTTTCCTGTGACCTGACCGACGCTCGGGCCTTCCGAGCCTAGAGGCCGCCTAGGAAGTTAGTATCCTCGAGCGAATCTTTTATTGGGCTTTCTGTCCTAAGTGAGCCCTGTGGGCTGTCACTTGGGCGAGCGTGGCCTTGTTTGGTCCTGATGGGCCTAGTTCGGCTGCTCTTTGAATGGGCTACAGAAATCCCCCTCTCTAGACATATATATAATATCGGTTAATAGAGGCTCTTTTAGAAATGGCCAAATTCTATATATATGGGCCTTACCAGAGTTCTCTCCCCCCTTGGCCTAATCAAGCATTAAGGCAAGGGAAGAGAGATTAACTCTCCCCCTTTCCTCCCTATTGCTCTCTCTCTCACCAGAAAGGGGTACCATCGGGAAGATCGTGGTTGGGGGACGCCGTCGCTGTGCGAGGATCCGTGTGGATCTTCTCTAGAGGCCGTGCATCTGTGCGGCTCGGTATTCGTGGTATTCTGCATCGGGCACTGCGGACAGCGTCGTTCCGCGCAAGGTATAAATACGCAACCCGTAGTTAGGGGTTGGGGTTATTAATGCATTGATTAGAGCATGGATCTGGGATTCCATGAAGCTGAGTTCGGGCAAATAAAAAATTTTGTTATCCGCTGCGTTGCCTGATGGTGCTGTCTAGAACCTTACAGTGGTATCAGAGATAGGTTCGCTCTCTGGTCGGTGTTTTATAGTCATATAGAACAATGTTTTAGGGGCAATTAAAATCTTCAATTGTTATTCGTAGAAGGGGATGTTGGGCATCTCTGTTCTTCCAGGATGCTGGGCATCTTTGGAGCATTTTTTTTTTAAAAAAAAATTGGCCTGTTTTGAGCACACTGCGCCCTGGGTGCGGTGCGCCCAGGGCGCTGTAGGCCCGACTGCGTGCGCCGCGAGCGCTCGCATGGTGAGCGCGCCGCGTGGCGGGCGCGGCCCGGCACGCTGCGGGCGCCGTCGCGACCGCCCACGCGTCCCACATGGGCGACCATGCCCAGTGGCCTGCCGACATTTTTTTTAAAATTTAAAAAAATTGCTTTATTGATTTAATTTGTGTGTGCTCATATATATAAGATATATATATAAATGCACAATAAATTAAACTAATTTTTATCTCAAATAATAATTGTGTTATCTCAATAGTAAAATTCAAATGGTAACTTTTATTTAACCTTTTTGAATTTATCGAGGTGAGATAATTATTATTTACCTTGAGATAAAATGGTAATAATTGAAGTTATTTCAGAAAAATTTAATTTTTGAAATTTTAATTATTAGATAATTAGTAAATTTAGAATTTGAATTTAATTGAATTTAAATGTATAAAATTTAAATATGTGAATTTTTAATTATTAGATAATTGTTAAATTCAAATTTTAAATTTTAGAATATTGATAATTGAGGATAATTGCATTATTTGAATTCACTTTTAAACAAAATTATTGGATAATTAGTTTGAATTTAAATTTAAATGGTTGTCATGTTTAAATTTTTAATTTAAATTTGATTATTAGATAATTAAATTTAAATAATTATCTTAATTATCTGACTTATTTAAATCAGATTCAAATATGCATGTCCCTGTTATAAATGATGGTTCTTTACGTGATTTGCTTTATTTACCGTGCATTGGCTTGCTTATGTGTTTAATTTTAGTTAATCCTGCTTCAATTTTTTAAATTAAACAAAGCTAGTGATGCGGGACGGACACGGGAGACGACACTATTAGGTGCCACCCTCGGACTCTAGATGAAGACGCGACCAGCAATACACACCAGGGAGACACTAAGCCCGACACTACGACCTCCTAGTGGCAAAACGTCGCTAACAGAAGTAGAAGCTCACTCGTCGTCCCAAGCGAGGGAAAGCACGGACCGTGCGCGGTTAAGAAACCGGCGGAGGTCAAGGGTAGTCCGACTCAACTTTCGGACTCGGATCGAGTCACGGGACGGGTCACTCTCACTCTCACAGCGGTGACATGGACACACGGGCTAGTACCTATCGCTCTCGGCAGCGGCAAAAGACCATATACTAAACTAGCAAGCGAATGCCGAGAAGTTGAGACATTTATCTCCACGCACCCGGCGTGGCGAAGACAACCCCGGCCGAATTATGGACTCCCGGTTAACAATGATTACAGCAATACACTAAGTCGACCCACTCCACGCAGGGAGGTAAAAGGTCACATGTGGGGTCCGGGAATCACGCAACTCGGGTTGACGGGCAGCATCTTGATGTCGCCCGGCGGTGCCGAACTCCGCATTTTCGTGCTTTTCGAACGGCGGCTTCTACGGGCCCGCGGGGCCCACGGACGGCGCTGTCCTCCGGATCTGCGGGGGTGGGACCCACTGTGATGGGGACCCCTGGTGGCGCGCCTCCACGGACGGCGGTCGGCCGGGAACACCGACCGGTGACCGAACAACTCCGATCTCCAAGCTTTTGGAATGCTGCCCACGGATTTTTGCTTGCTGTTTTCAGGTGCGCGCTCCGACGAAAATGGCCGCTATGATCAGCCCCGTCGCCGGAATGGGATGAAACCAGCGCCGTTGGAAAGAGGACGCAAAATCCTCCAATCTAGGGCCAGTGGATTCCTCTGAACCGCTTCGGACCTGGGCCTTAACTATTTTTCAATTCGCTGCTCCATAGTTTCAGAAATCTCAGATCAGCATATCAGTACCCTGTAAACGGCCGTTGACCGCCTACTTACTGTGGGATTCAGACTTCGATTTCTTCTTCAAAGTTGTAGAAAATCAAACCACGAAGTTCAGACGATTTTTGGAATTGGATTTTAAGGTGGTGGCGATTTGATATGATTTTTGGAGTGACTGGTGGTCGGATCTGGGAACGGGTGGACAGAACTTCAGGTGGATCGGAGAATGATTTGTGGAAAACATGAAATGGACGAACTAGAAATTTATAAAAATTTTGGATGAAGGGGTGGATGGAAGGAAACTCCAGTAAAATGCGTGAGACTAAAGAAAATCAAAACGTGGACCTAAGACCTAAAACTCAGGGCGGAGAGGAATCTGGACAGACTGTTGGCAGAACTGAAATGGGAGAGTGGACAAAAATCTAAAAATATGGAACGGGATCTGAATGACAAACCAATTTTTTTGGGATATCCTTGACACCTATGGAACCTCCAGTAAAATCCCCAGGTCGATCAGAGCTCATGGTTGATGGATGAATTTCGTGGAAGCTGCTGTGATACTACACAGGCAGAACTCCGATGAAGACGGTGGCGGTGCGGTGGCGGCTCGTGGCGGCGGTGAGGATGACCGGAACTGATAGGGGAGAAGTCACACCTCCAGAGGCAACCTTCACAGCTGCAAGGGGGAAGATAGGGGTGCACCAAGCTGGAGCTCCAACAATTTCTTGATTCCAAATGGCATTAATTCATTAAAATTGAAAATTACAAGCATATATAGGTCATATGTCTAATCAACCCTCAACCGTTGGATCTAGGGGTGTGAGATGGAGAGCTGGGATAGCATGTGACCACCCACATAAATTAAAATAAAAAAATACAAGGAAGGGGGCGGCCTATTGACTAGAATGGCAAGGGGTGTGGAAGGTTGAAATGTAGGTGGGAGGTAGGTAGCCTCCTTGGACTTTTTAAGCCCATTGTCCCCCATGTGTCCAATTACAAGTCAAGCTTCTAGATGCTCCCATGTGGCATGTTGACTGGCCCCACATGGGACCCTAGGCTGAGGTGGCCCAATGTGGTGGGGCCCGGGGGGCCCGTGGGGCCCACGGGGTCCGAAATGCTCGTAAGCCCCTATTACACTCAAAATGGCATACCGAATGCAACGAAATAAATACAAATTACGCACACATAAAGTCTAGCTAAATATAATAAATGGGGAGGCTCAAGGCGGAGTCTCCAGGCTGTCTCCGAGCCAGAGGGACGCTGAGGTGGCTCGTGTCGTGCTCCGTGTGCGGTACCGGTGGCTCGGTGTGTCGTGCCGATCAACTGCTCGGGTGTCCGCACCAATTCTCCCCGGGTGGGAGAAACTCGACCCTGTCGAGTAAGGGTCTGCATCGCTCCTGTATCGCTCCAAAAGGTCCGGATCAATCCGCTGCAACTCGCCATGTGTGATCCATGTGTCCTCAGTAGCGGGCCGTCCTCTCCATCGCACTAGGTAGCGCGGGTAAGATCCACTCCTGGTAACTGTCACTTGCTCGTCTAGTATACGATCTATGTGCTCACGCTGCCGTGAAAAAGGGGCTGGAGGTGGAAGTGGACACTCAGGTGTGGGATCACTCTCAAGGGGCTCAAAAGGCTCACTAGGGATCACCGCTGGGTCCCTATATGCAACAAGATCCGATACATTGAAGGTAGAGCTTATACCATATTCCTCGGGCATATCCACAACATACGCATTGGATCCAACGCGTTTCAACACTCTAAAGGGACCGGCTCCACGAGCTTGCAACTTCTTAACGGTTCCAGAGGGAAATCGTTCAGGTCTTACCCTGATCATGACGTATTCACCCTCGTGGAACTCTCGGTGGTGTCGGTGGGCATCGGCTAACTCCTTGTACCGTGCATTGCTGGCCTCAATGTGACGACGGATGTCGTCATGCAAACTCCTAACATGCCTAGCAAACGACTCGGCCGACTCCGACACTCTAGCATGGATAGGCATGGGGACAAGGTCAACGGGTTTCCTAGGCCTACGACCTGTGACAATCTCAAATGGACTCTTGCCGGTAGACCTATTTACCGAATCATTGTATGCAAACTCAGCCATGGGCAAAATGAGATCCCAATCCCCAATGCGATCCCTAACAAGACACCTCAAAAGATCACCCAGACTCCTATTGACCACTTCGGTTTGACCATCTGTCTGGGGATGATATGCAGTGGAAAATTTAAGATGCGTACCCATCATATGCCATAGTGTCTTCCAAAAATAGGAAGTGAATCTAACATCACGGTCAGACACTATAGTGCGAGGCAACCCGAACTTGCACACCACATGAGTAAGGAATAGGCGGGCTACCCTAGAAGCATCCGAAGTCTTCGAGCAAGGGATAAAGAGGGCCATCTTCGAGAAACGGTCAACAACAACATAGACCGAGTCATGCTTCCTAGAGGTACGTGGCAATCCCAAAATAAAATCCATACTAACATCCTGCCACGGGGCATCAGGCACGGGAAGAGGCGTATAAAGGCCCGAGCTTTGCTTCTTCATCTTGGCCGTAGCACATGTACGGCACTGAGCCACGATATTAGCAACATCGCGCTTCAAGCTCGGCCAATAAAATCGATGCTCTACTGCCTAGATAGTCTTGTTCCGACCAAAGTGGCCGGCTAGACCTCCCGCATGTAGTTCCCACACTAAGAAATCTCGAACCGAAGTTCAGGGAACACATAGCCTGCTACCTCGAAAGAGGTAACCCTCCTGAAGCACATACTCATCAAGGTCTCTCGAGGGTCCGGCCTGGACGGTGGTAAAAATCTGACCAAAGTCAGGACAATCAACATAGGCCTCCTTCATCTTCTCTAACCCTATGACCTCGGCATTCATGGTGGTAAGCAAACACGCTTGCCGACTCAAGACATCAGCCACCTTGTTCTCCACTCCAGCCTTATGTTTAAGCACAAAGGTGAACTGCTGGAGATACTCGACCCAACGACTATGATGCGAATTAAGCTTCTTTTGCGAATGGAGGTACTTCAATACCTCGTGGTCGGAGTATAGGACAAACTCCATATGTAAAAGATAGTGCCTCCAATGCCTAAGAGCCTGAACAACTGCGTAGAATTCTTTATCATACGTGGAATATCGCAGTTTCGTGTCATTCAGCTTCTCGCTGAAATATGCGATCGGGTGGGACTCCTGACTCAAAACTCCTCCAATCCCAACACCCGACGCATCACAACAGACCTCAAACACCTTCGAGAAATCAGGCAGTCGAAGGATAGGTGTCTGAGTCATACGCTCCTTGATGTCCCTGAAGGCAGCAGATGCGGCCTTCGTCCAAACAAATGTGCCCTTACGGATGCAATCCGTGATCGGGGCGGTGACGGAGCTAAATCCGCGGATGAAGCGACAGTAGAACGTCGCAAGGCCATGAAAGCTGCGGACATCATGAACCATACGGGGTTCCGGCCACTCAACAATGGCCCGGACCTTCTCCGGATCGGCGGAGACCCCAGTACTAGACACAATGAAACCCAAGAAGGTAAGCTGAGATGTCATGAAAGCACACTTCTGTGGGTTCGCAAATAACTGCTCTCGCCGAAGAAGTAGACAGACCTGCCGAAGGTGGTCTAAGTGGTCCCCTGTGGTGCGGCTATAGATAAGGATATCATCGAAATACACCACTACAAAGACTCCAATGAAAGGTCGAAGGACCTGAGTCATGAGCCACATGAAAGTGCTAGGGGCATTGGTCAACCCAAAAGGCATGACCACCCACTCATATAGACCGTCCTTGGTCTTAAATGCGGTCTTCCACTCATCACCTGGCCTAATCCTCACCTGATGGTAGCCACTCTTAAGATCGATCTTCGAAAAGATAGTGGCACCTGCCATCATGTCTAGCATGTCATCCAGGCAGGGAATAGGGAACCTGTACTTCACAGTGATCTTGTTGATGGCATGACTATCAATACACATTCTCCACGTGCCATCCTTCTTCGGGGCGAGTAATGCGGGCACAGCACATGGACTCATGCTGTCCCGGACAGATCTTCTCTGCACAAGCTCATCGACCTGTCGTTTAAGCTCGGCATGCTCCGTGGGGCTCATTCGATAATGAGGAAGGTTGGGCAAAGAAGAGCCCGGAACAAGGTCGATAGCATGCTGAATGTCCCGCATGGGTGGGAGTCCCTCGGGAAGCTCATCGGGAAAAATATCAGCAAACTCCTGCAGAATAGGAACAACCTCGGGTGGGAGCTCACCCTCGGAGTCCCGCTCCACCTCTCGGACCGTAATGGCAAACACCGGACAGCCCTGACTAAGCTCCTGCTCCATCTCGCGGGAGCTAATCATCATTAATCTCCTCGTCGAGGGCTCTCCTGGGCCAGAGGTAACGGTCATAGCCCGAGCTGGGGATGGGGTACTAGGCCCGGGAACGGAAGGCTTCGGAGTACTAGGGCCAGTAGGACCCCTAACAGATGGGCTCCTGGGCCGAACGGGTTGGAGGGTGACTCGCTGGCCATCGTGGTCAAAGGTACAGGTGTTCGACCGACTATGGAGTGTGGCATCTCGGTCGAATAACCATGACCTACCAAGAATGATACTTCCCACTTCCATGGGGAGAACATCACACCAGATCTCGTCATGGTAGGAGTGGAGCTGCAGCGGGACCAAGCACCGCAGCCTGACCGAAATGGAAGTGGTATCCACCCATGATACCTGATAGGGACAAGGATGGTCTACGGGTGTGAGACCAAGACGAGCGACAGCGTTCGTGGAGATTGCATTGATACAACTCCCGCTATCGATGACCACCTTGCAAACTTGCTTTCCCAGCCTACAAAATACCTGAAGGATAGTGGTCCGACGCCAGTCATCACTGACCTGTGGCTGGGTGAGGATACATCTGACGAGCCCCACGCGGGTATCGTCCGACTGCTGGACATCCTGGGTCTCACCTCCCATCTCATAGTACTCGTCAGCTAACTCTTCATCTGCCTCATAGCTGACTAACTCGAGGCCCGTAGGGGTGGTATCCTCAGCCTGTGTGTCCCCAATGTGAAGAGATGGGCGGGTGGGACACTGGTTGGCGAAATGGCCAAACCCATTGCAGCGATAACACTGCTGCCGTGATCCACTAGGCTCCCCAATCATAGGTCCTTTACCTTTATCCTCCCGACGGATAGGAGGCGTAGGCAACAAAGGGCGTGCAGGAGGTGCGGGTGTCGGTGGACGGGCTATGGGTGGGGCCGTAAGATGCTGGGGACGAGGAAGGTCCCTCGGAGGTGGAGGATGAGGCCTAGGAGCAAAGGGCTCGGGGCGAGCGGGCTCCTGAGGTCGTGCCATGGGGGCCCTCGGATACGTGCCAGATGAGCCACGGGGCTCGACACTACGAAGGGGAAAAGAGCCCAACCGATGGGGTGACTTGAACTCGGCTTCAAACTGTTCCAATTCGAGAGCAATCTGATATGCCTGCTCCAAAGTGGTGGCATTACGGCGAAAGAGTTCATATTGATAATTAGGCCGCAAACCTCTCCGAAAGCGGGATATCGTCATGGTGCTCTCTTCCGTGACCCCGCACCGCAAATAATACTCATCGAACTTGGCGGTGTACTCGGTCACGGATCGGTTCCCTTGGGAGATGCTTTGCCACTTGTCTATGAGACGTTGGCGATATGAGGCGGGAAGGTACTTCTCCCTCAACTTGGTTTTCATATCATCCCAAGTACCGATCTAGGGTTGACGTCGCTGGTTGAGCAGGCTCTCCACATTGATCCAATAAGTTTGGGCCTGCCCTTGCAACTTCATCTTTGCGTATCGGACTCTTCGGTGGTCCGTCATCTCAAACCACTCGAAGTACCGGTCCATGCCGGCCTCCCAATCTAAATACACCCTAGGGTCCAAGGACCCGCTAAAAGTGGGAGGGTCCGCACGCACACCCCTAAGAATGCGGTCGTCATCCTCGTCATCACGATTCCGTCGTTGATGACGACGACCGTTACCCCCGTGATCATTGTCAGAGGCATAATCATCCACTATAGGCGCATGTTGCCTCCCGACATCCTCCACCTGATCCCTTGGCACAGCGGGTTGCTGCACCGGCTCTTGTTGGCCGTTCGTCGGCGCGGGTTGCGCCGCTACTGGGCCCCTCTCTAGGACGGAAATCCTCCCAACAAGGCCTTGAATGGACTGCTCCGAAACCCCGGCCCAATCCTCGAGGACCTTCATCCTCCCTTCTAGACACGTCCCTATGCAATCCATACGCATACTAAGACCATCCATACGCGTGTCTAAACGATCCATGATGGCCCGGAACATCTCGGCCGTGGAAGACTCATCGGAACTACGGGCTCGGGAGTCCGCCATAGGTGGTGGTGGCGAGTATTGGGTGCCTCGACGGGTGGGCATGCAAAGACGTACAGACTAGGTGACAACAACCGACTAATGCAAACACACTAAATGATACACTTAGACCTAATTGTGATTTGAAAACACTCTTTTTTTTTTGTTTTGAAAAGAATGAGACTCGACTACACCCTAGACACGGCCAAGACTCGGTACGCGGCGGAGGTAATCGACCCGAAGGTCACTCGCGCAAGTGTGCGGTCTTCCCGGTAGGCGAAACCTAACGGTCGGACAACACCTTTGGATATACCGAGTGAAGGTGTGTGTGGGGTAACCTTAGACTATGCAAGACTTATGCAACGACTACCCTAGACTCGACTGCTCTGATACCAAACTGATGCGGGACGGACACGGGAGACGACACTATTAGGTGCCACCCTCGGACTCTAGATGAAGACGCGACCAGCAATACACACCAGGGAGACACTAAGCCCGACACTACGAGCTCCTAGTGGCAAAACGTCGCTAACAGAAGTAGAAGCTCACTCGTCGTCCCA
Source organism: Amorphophallus konjac (assembly GCA_022559845.1). Taxonomy (NCBI): domain Eukaryota; kingdom Viridiplantae; phylum Streptophyta; class Magnoliopsida; order Alismatales; family Araceae; genus Amorphophallus; species Amorphophallus konjac. Next base: position 39,748,044 of record CM040124.1, read on the forward strand.
AGCGAGGGAAAGCGCGGACCGTGCGCGGTTAAGAAACCGGCAGAGGTCAAGGGTAGTCCGACTCAACTTCCGGACTCGGATCGAGTCACGGGACGGGTCACTCTCACTCTCACAGCGGTGACATGGACACACGGGCTAGTACCTATCGCTCTCGGCAGCGGCAAAAGACCATATACTAAACTAGCAAGCGAATGCCGAGAAGTTGAGACCTTTACCTCCACGCACCCGGCGTGGCGAAGACAACCCCGGCCGAATTACGGACTCCCGGTTAACAATGATTACAGCAATACACTAAGTCGACCCACTCCACGCAGGGAGGTAAAAGGTCACATGTGGGGTCCGGAAATCACGCAACTCGGGTTGACGGGCAGCATCTTGATGTCGCCCGGCGGTGCCGAACTCCGCGTTTTCGTGCTTTCCGAACGGTGGCTTCTACGGGCCCGCGGGGCCCACGGACGGCGCTGTCCTCCGGATCTGCGGGGGTGGGACCCACTGTGATGGGGACCCCTGGTGGCGCGCCTCCACGGACGGCGGTCGGCCGGGAACACCGACCGGTGGCCGAACAACTCCGATCTCCAAGCTTTTGGAATGCTGCCCACGGATTTCTGCTTGCTGTTTTCAGGTGCGCGCTCCGACGAAAATGGCCGCTGTGATCTGCCCCGTCGCCGGAATGGGATGAAACCAGCGCCGTTGGAAAGAGGCGTCAAAATCGTCCAACCTAGGGCCAGTGGATTCCTTTGAACCTCTGCGGACCTGGGCCTTAACTATTTTTCAATTCGCTGCTCCACAGTTTCAGAAATCTCAGATCAGCATATCAGTTCCCTGTAAACGGCCGCTGACCGCCTACTTAAAGTGGGATTCAGACTTCGATCTATTCTTTAAAGTTGTAGACAATCAAACCACGACGTTGAGACAATTTTTGTAATTGGATTTGGAGGTGGTGGCGATTTGATATGATTTTTGGAGTGACTGAAGGTCGGATCTGGGAACGGGTGGACAGAACTTCAGGTGGATCGGAGAATGATTTGTGGAAAATATGAAATGGACGAACTAGAAATTTAGAAAAATTTTGGATGAAGGGGTGGATGGAAGGAAACTCCAGTAAAATGTTAGGGACTAAATAAAATCAAAACGTGGACCTAAGACTTAAAATTCAGGGCGGAGAGGAATCTGGATAGACTGTTGGCAGAACTGAAATGGGAGAGTGGACGAAAATCTAAAAATATGGAACGGGATCTGAATGACAAACCAATTTTTTTGGGATATCCTTGACACCTATGGAACCTCTCATAAAATCCCCAGGTCGATCAGAGCTCGTGGTTGATGGCTGAATTTCGTGGAAGCTGCTGTGGTACTGCGCAGGCAGAACTCCGATGAAGACGGTGGCAGTGCGGTGGCGGCTCGTGGCGGCGGCGAGGATGACCGGAACTGATAGGGGAGGAGTCACACCTCCAGAGGCAACCTTCACAGCTGCAAGGGGGAAGAGAGGGGCGCACCAAGCTGGAGCTCCAACAATTTCTTGATTCCAAATGGCATTAATTCATTAAAATTGAAAATTACAAGCATATATAGGTCATATGTCTAATCAACCCTCAACCGTTGGATCTAGGGGTGTGAGATGGAGAGCTGGGATAGCATGTGACCACCCACACAAATTAAAATAAAAAAATACAAGGAAGGGGGCGGCCTATTGACTAGAATGGCAAGGGGTGTGGAAGGTTGAAATGTAGGTGGGAGGTAGGTAGCCTCCTTGGACTTTTTAAGCCCATTGTCCCCCATGTGTCCAATTACAAGTCAAGCTTCTAGATGCTCCCATGTGGCATGTTGACTGGCCCCACGTGGGACCCTAGGCTGAGGTGGCCCAATGTGGTGGGGCCCGGGGGGCCCGTGGGGCCCACGGGGTCCGAAATGCTCGTAAGCCCCTATTACACTCAAAATGGCAAACCGAATGCAACGAAATAAATACAAATTACACACACATAAAGTCTAGCTAAATATAATAAATGGGGAGGCTCAAGGCGGAGTCTCCAGGCTGTCTCCGAGCCAGAGGGACGCTGAGGTGGCTCGTGTCGTGCTCCGTGTGCGGTACCGGTGGCTCGGTGTGTCGTGCCGATCAACTGCTCGGGTGTCCGCACCAATTCTCCCCAGGTGGGAGAAACTCGACCCTGTCGAGTAAGGGTCTGCATTGCTCCTGTATCGCTCCAAAAGGTCCGGATCAATCCGCTGCAACTCGCCATGTGTGATCCATGTGTCCTCAGTAGAGGGCCATCCTCTCCATCGCACTAGGTAGCGCGAGTAAGATCCACTCCTGGTAACTGTCACTTGCTCGTCTAGTATACGATCTATGTGCTCACGCTGCCGTGAAAAAGGGGCTGGAGGTGGAAGTGGACACTCAGGTGTGGGATCACTCTCAAGGGGAGGAGATGGCTCAAAATCCGCTGCAATTCCTATGCACTTCTATCTCCCTTTACAGTTGTACTCACCCAAAGGGCTGTTGGAATTTTAGTGACATGTAATTTACATTTTCCCGGCCTGCGTGCCGTGTAAAAGTTGTAATTAATACGGCGTTGGAGTTTGAAAGCGCGGAGCACACCCGACGAGGACGATCCAGCTGCTTCGGAAGTGGGCCAGATGTCTTAGTTACATTAGGAATAAAGTCCATGATCACTTGCGATTTAATTTTGTATTGGATGCATTTACTTTGTGTAAACTATTAGGTACAGTAAATATATATTGGATATATTTATATTACGACCTAGGGTGAGATCAAGATAAAATCAAATTCCCTTGCGATTAAATTTTAGATCTGGTAAGCGTGGCTCTAGGAGTCGTCGTGGCCCTCCATCATTATGGAGTGAATGAACGTCTTCATTTCATGGATTTGTTGTGCTTTCCATAAGGTCCATGAGTTTGGGGGCGGGATACAACTTCAAGGCTCGGCCTCAATATTGTGTGGAATTGAACTCGGCCTTGTTGTGCTTTCCAAAAGGGCCGGGTCATGAACTCATTGCTATGTAATATTGATGGTTAGATCTAATCGAGAATATCCTTTGTTGTGCTTTCCACAAGGGGATGATTTCTCGGGAGCCGAATATCAGATATTGCATTAGATGCAAGTGCCTGTTGACTGCCCTTGAGATGGTGTATGGCTTATTGTGCTTTCCACAAGGTCGTACCTCAGTCTCGTTGGGATTCCGACCCACTAGGTTGATCTCGTTGATCTCCCGTTCTATATACTGAGGGTTATATAGTTCGATCGAAAAATAGTGGGACAAACTAAGATAGAAAACCACATCTAAGTTAGAATTTGAACATGTGCTAAGTTGTCTTTTATTTCTTATCCAGATTATTATGTCGTCATCCAACCCCCTCCATGGCATCTTGGATGCCAACAGACTGACTTGACCGAACTACTCAGATTGACTATGTAATCTACGCATAGTCCTCACCGCCGAAAAAATAGCCTACGTGTTGGACAAGGTTCATTCTGAGCCAGCTCCCGATGCCGACGAGGGCGAGTTAATAACTTATGTCAAATGATTTGAAGACTCTTCCCTTGCCCAATGTTACATGCTGGCCTCTATGGCTCCCTAGCTGCAGAAGCAATTTGAAAAGACTGATTGTAGAAGCATACTTCTTAATCTATGCCATCTCTTCGGGGAGCAGGGCATGATTGAGAGATATGACATCTCCAAAATACTTTTCAGGACATGGATGTCGGAGGGTGCTTCAGTACAGGCTCATGTACTGAAAATGATGGAGTTGATAGAGAGACTCAATGCACTGGGGTTCAAGTTAGATCTTGAACTGTGCATTGATCTTATACTCCAGTCATTGCCCGATTCCTTTTCTTCCTTCATCATAAACTTTAACATGAATAGAATTGATGCAACTCTCCCGGAGCTGCTCAACATGTTAAAGAGTGCTAAAGGAACTATGCAGAAAGATAAACCATCTTCTTCTGTAATGATTGTTAGCCGGGCCAACAAGAAAAGGAAGGCCACCCAGATATCCACCAAAGGTGACAAAGGCAAGGGAAAGAAGAAGGCCATGGGTAAGCAACTCGTCAAAGTTGACAAAGGGAAGGGCAAGAAGAATAAAAAAGAAGACAAGTGTTCTCGATGGGGGGAAACAGGGCATTGGAAAAGGAATTGCAAGGTAATTCTAAATGAAGGTATTTTTGTCATAGACCTTAATTTGTCATATATGGAATCCACATCATGAGTATTGGATACTGGATGTGCATCTCATATCTGTAACTCTGTGCAGGTGCTGACAAATAGAAGGCGGCTGGGCAAAAAGGAGATTGAACTGAGGATGGGCAATGGAGCTTTAGTTGCTGCCAAAGCTGTCGGGATTGCACGTCTCAGTTTACCTTCAGGAGTCATTCTGGAACTGAATGATTGTTATTATGTTCCTAATATTATTAAGAACATTATTTCAATCTCTGGCTTGTATAACATTGGATATACATTGGCTTTTAATAGCACTGTGTGCTCTATAATGAATAATTATTTGATTATAGACAATGGTTCATTAGTCAATGGTCTTTATGTATTAGATACACGTTCTAATGTTATGCAAGTTTCCAATGCTGATGAAGTGAATTCTGCATATCTATGGCATTGCAGGCTTGGTCATGTAGGCGAGAAAAGAGTCTCTCACCTACACTCAAATGGGTATTTGAATACATTCGAATACAAGCCATTTGATACATGTGAGTCATGTCTCATGGGAAAGATGACCAAGGCTCCCTTTAGTGGACATGGTGAGAGGGTTGTTGACCTTCTCGAGCTCATACACTCCGATGTGTGTGGACCCATGTCCATGGAGGCAAAAGGGGGTTACCTCTATTTCATTTATTTTAATGATGACTTCTCGAGATATGGCTATGTGTATTTAATGAGACATAAATCACAAGCCTTTGAGAAGTTTAAGGAATACAAGAATGAAGTAGAGAAACAGACGGGCAAGAGTATTAAGGCTGATGCGGGACGAACACGGGGACCGACTCTACGTGATATGGACCTCGGACTCTAAATGCGGACACGGCCAGCAACATACGATCATGAGAGACACTAGGCCCAACACTAAGAGCTCCTATGGGCTATACGTCGCTAACAGAAACGCAAGCTCACTCGTCGTCCCACACGAGGGAAATGCGGATCGTGCGCGGTTGAAGAACCGGCAGAGTTCAGGGTAGTCGACTCAACTTCTGGACTCGGATCGAGTCACGGGACGGGTCACTCTCACACTCACAACGGTGACATGGACTCACGGGCTAGTACCTATCACACTCGACAGCGGCATATGACCGTATACTAGCTAAGCAAGTAAATGCCAAGAAGTTACGATCGTTACCTCCACGCACCTGACGTGGGGAAGACAACCCCGGCCAATTGTGGACTCCCGGTTAACAATTATTACAGCAGTACAATAATTTGACCCACTCCATGCAAGGATGTAAAAGGTCACATGCAGGGCCTGGGAATCACGCGAATTGGGTTGACGGGCAGCATCTTGATGTCGCCCGGCGGTGCCGAACATGCGTTTGTGGTGCTGTCTGGACGGCACGATCTACGGGTCCGTGGGGCCCACGGACCACTCCAACCTCCGGGTCTGCTGGGGTGAGACCCACTGTGATGGGGACCCCTGGTGGCGCGCCTCCCTGGACGGCGGTCGGGCGGGAGCGTTGGTCGGTGGCCGACCGGCTCCGAACTCCAAGCTGTGGACTTGCTGTCCACAGATTTGTGTTTCTATTTTCCAGCGCGCGCTCCAGCGAGATCGGCCGCTGCGACCGATCCTGATGTCGGATCGAGGCACAGGAGGTACCGTTGGAAAGCTCTCTTGAAGTCCTTCAATCTAGGCCTAGAGAGAGGACCTGGATCTACACGGATCTGGACTTTGTTGAATTTTGAAGTTTCTGTTGTATAGTGCCCGAACTCTCAGAACAGCAGGGCAGTTTCCTAAGAACAATTTTTGTGGATTGTGGTTGACACCCCTGGAACACCTCCTGAAAATTTCAGCCCAAGAGGAGCTCGTGGCTGAGAGCAGTAAATCGTGGAAGGAGGGTCTATCCTGGATGGACAGAACACCGGCGACGATGGTGGCGGTGCGATGGAGGCTCGTGGCGGCGGCGGCGATCATCGGAACTGATAGGGGTGGCTTCACACCACCAGAATATAGCCTTCCCAGCTGCAAGAGGGGGAGAGAGGAGAGAGAGAGAGGGGCGGCCAAGGCTGCTCAAGCAATTTTCTTCCAAATGATTTCATTAATTCTACACAAATGGAAATAAAAGGCTTTTATATAAATGGCCAAAAGACACAAAATACCCTTGGACCTAGGGTTTGGGGAATAAACAAATGGGATAGAACTAATTAGTTTTAATACCATTTTACAAAAAAATAAAAGGGGTGATGGTGAGAGGGGGGCACCCCCTTGACCATGTAGGTAAGGTTGGTGGCTAACCTTGACCTTTAAGGCCCATTGTCCCCCACTTGGCCCACCCTTCTAGAAGCCCCCATTTGAAATGTTGACTGACCCCACATGGGGCCCTAGGGCTGATGTGGATCAATGGGAGGGGGTCTGGGGGGCCCGTGGGACCCAGGTGGTCACATTTTACAAATAAACCCCTCTTACAATCTAAATTACAAACTGAATAAAATGAAATAAACACACATTACACACAAATAAAGTCTAAATAAATATGATAAATGTTGAGACTCAAGGGGGAGTCTCCAGGCTATCTCCGAGCCAGATGGAAGCCGCTGTGGCTCGGGTGGTGCTCCACGTACGGTATCGGTGGTTCGCCGACTCGTGCCGCTCGTGTGCTCTGGTGTCCGCACCAAAGGCTCTTCGATCGGATCGAGGAGGTGAATACCTTAGCCATAAATTCACTTCTTATCTTAAAGATAATGGAATTATTTCTCAGTGGACTCCACCGTATACACCACAGCATAATGGTGTATCCGAAAGGAGAAACATGACCTTGTTAGACATGGTCTGATCCATGATGTCTATGTCAAGACTACCCTTGTCTCTTTGGGGCTGTGCCTTAGAGACTGTAGCCTATTTATTGAATAGGATCTCAAGCAAATATGTTCCTTCTATACCATATGAGATATGGAAGGGCAGGAAACCAAATTTTAATCACATTAAAATTTGGGGGTGTCCTGCTCATGTAAAGAAGAACGATAGTGATAAGCTTGAGTCTAGAACCGACAAGTGTAGGTTTGTGGGATATCCAAAGGAGATATTTGGATATTATTTCTATCACCCTTATGAGCAAAGGGTCTTAGTGGCTAAGAGAGCTATATTTCTGGAAAGAGAATATATACTCCAGAAAAATAGTGGGAGCCAGATAGAATTGGACGAGGCCCAAGGGCTACAACCCGTTGACATAAACTCATTAGATGAGACTATATCAGTTGATCCTATTCAGAGTGAAACACAGACACTACGAAGATCTGGTAGACTACCGAGAGAACCTGAGAGATATGTTGGACATGTCTCAGAGGGGTCCTCTAAGGTATGTATCAATGAGGATGAAGATCCTCAATCCTACCAGGAGGAGATCCGTAGTGCGGAATCCGAGAAATGGCAAGTGGCAATGGATTCAGAGATCCAGTCCATGTACACCAACAAAGTTTGGAACTTGGTTGATGTACCCAAAGGGAAAGTCCCTATCGGATGCAAATAGATTTTCAAAAGGAAAATCAGGGTAGATAGACAGATTGACACATACAAGGCTAGATTAGTGGCGAAAGGGTATCTTCAAAGATAAGGTATTGACTATGACGAGATATTTTCACCTGTGACCAGGGTTAAGTCAATCAGAATCCTCCTTGCCATTGCTGCATACTGGATACCTAGATTATGAGATCTGTCAAATGGATGTGAAGACAGCTTTTCTTAATGAAAATCTGTCAGAAGAGGTGTACATGGTACAGCCTAAAGGATTCACCTCCAAGCTACATCCTAATAAGGTATGCAAACTTCAAAGGTCCATTTATGGATTAAATCAGGCATCTAAAAGCTGGAACTTAAGATTTGATGAGGCTATCAAAACTTTCAACTTCATTTGGAATGAAGATGAACCCTGTGTTTACAAGAAGGTCAGTGGGAGCTCAGTGACCTTCTTGGTCCTATATGTTGATGACATCTTACTCATTGGGAATGATGTAGAGATGTTAACATCAACTAAGTCTTGGTTATTGTTGGCACCCAAAATATGATCGTCGGCGACCAAGCCACAAAGACGAAGGACCCGGCCCACTGAAGCACAGAAGTCGATAAAGATCAACATATTGAACACTTCTCAAGCAGCCAGTGCCTCAAGTCACCCCGTATGAACATGTGGACTTCACCTCAGAAGAGCCGAGATGAACTCACAACCAACCGGCAGTGCGACCAAGCCTGCCCAATGAACTGGCATCGACTCTGTCGTGTCGCATACACTGCACCCGTTGTGCTACCAAGGATGATGGTCTACCCAGCGGCTACCCACCTCATGAAAGGCTCTCCTGAGATGAAAGAGTCCCCTTGGCTCTCCAGAACGGAGGACCGAAAGCTCTATCGGTAGAAGATCCCGGTCACCCGGCACGGGTGCGGCTTCCCGCCCAGATGGGCCCCTTAGTGGCCGAATGATCGCCCAGCTCAGGCGGAACTATCTCGGGTGTCATCCCACCCTCTAAGGAGCTTTGAGCACAAGCCAGACCGAGCTAGCGGCACTTATCATAGCACCAAGAGCCGTGTCAGCGGAAAACCCACGTAATTAAACCGAAGGTATCGGAAGTTCCATGAATGGCCTCACGTCGGTCTGAAAGCTTCAACAAGGCATCTTGTCGAGGTTTCAAGGAGCACTGGTGAGATAAATGTTCATGGTGACCCTCGGAATCATCCCTGGACTCATCGGCTGACGTGCGATGTACGAGGAGTATTAACACGGCGCGCCCTAAACCAGCGCGCCCCCATCTGGCGCCCCTTGTTCCGGCACGCAAAGAACCCCATCTGGCGCCCCTTGTTCCGGCGCGCAAAGAACCCCATCTGGCGCCCCTTGTTTCGGTGCGCAAAGGACCTTCCCCGGCGCCCTCCTATTCCGGCGTGCAAGGGATAGAGCTCACCCTTTCCGGCGCGCCAATTTCCACGCCAGATTAAGGGCTAAAACCTGCTCCTATATATACAGAGGCAGCTGTTCGATTAAAAGGGGCAGATAGAAGAGAAGTGGCGAAAGAGAAGAAGGAAAGGAAGAGGGTTCGAGAGCAAAACCAGATCCCAGGGAGAGAGAGCTTCCTTGGGAAATAGGGTTCTGTCTGAGCGTCCTTCGGCGGCCGTCTTCCTCTGCTCTAACTGAAGTCCTCCGGAGCCGGAGAAGGAGGAGTCATCCGATACTCTATTCTGGGAATAGGTGGGCGCCCGTGTTATCGTGTATTCCGTGCTTTATTTTCTCTCTGCCAAATGTAAGCGAGAGGGGGGAGGGATGGCAATGATATGAGCCGACCCCTCCCCTCCTCCTCTGTGATTTCTTTTTTTTGTTGCTCCTCTGTACATTCCTCTGCAACTGATGAACGGCAAACGAGCGATGACACCGGCGCCGGATTCTTAATGTGTAAATATTAGCCCATCCCCATTTCTGGGATGGTGATATCTATATAGATATATGGATGAGTGGGTCGAATGAATACTCGAGGCTTCTCCCCCTTTTATCTCTGTCAATGCATATATCGGAGCTCTTCCGTGCGTAGTTTCCGATTCTGATTTCTCCGATTTCCTACATGCCCTGAGATATCATGGGCTACAGAAATGACCCCTCCCCGGGTCCTTCCCATCGAACGCTCCTATGTTTCGTTTGACGATCTTTGCATCCCTCCCGTGGACAGAGATGTGCTTATGCGTATGCTTCTTCCCGCTGTGATATGGTTGCCTAACTCCCATTAATTCTCCCCTTTGCACTGTTCTGTTGCTCACGGGGGTGGGAGTCGCCTCCGGGATGACAGGGTCCTTGGTCTGAGTGTTGCGTTCTAGTTGCTCGAGCATATGCTTCTACAGTTCACTCATCTCATCTATGCATCAACTATCCCTCTGTGTCGTTGCCAGTTGCCTGTTCTTCAGGCTATGTTAGCCCGATCACATCGGTGTCGATGCCTCAACCTTGCGTCTGGCAATCTGCCTGCACCGAATGCCCCCCCACTTCGCTGGTTTCTGGTCTACTTCCGTTGAGCCGTTCTGAGATTCCGCCGGTTTTACCTTAATCATCCGGGGAGGGGGACATTCCCCATTGTTTCACGGAGCTGCTGAGTGATCGAGGGCTCTACCTCTCAGTGGTAGATGTTCCCTCAAGGCCACAGCGGATAGTAACAGGGTTTTCAACCCAACAGTCTTAGCCTTAGCAATTTGGAGGCCCGATGGTGACCAAGGGATGTGTGCTCCTAGCAGGCTAGTCCTCGGAGCTTCCCTCCGTAAGGGTCATTCTCTCTAAGGGATATGTTACAGGCTGTGGGTTGCCCACCCCTCGTAGGCTAGTCCTCAGGGTGCTGCTTCCATCATCATATGCCTCATCCCTCCATCCTCACCCACGGAGCTTTGGTGCCCCTTGGAGGCTAGTTCTCGGGGTATCCTATCCGTTGGGAATTTGCTGGCTGCCACCATGCAGACCGGCGGTTTAGGGGCTTACTCCATAAGTGAGCATGACCCCGTTCCTCTCCTGCAACCTTTCAGGTTCAGGGGAGATGCTGCCCAATTTTTGGCAGGATTTGGACAAACATTCGTTTCTGTGGAACTGGCCATAATAAAATGATCATTCTGGGTCAAGGAACCCCAGTGCTCGAGTTTGAACCTCGCAATGGCTTATGACTCTGCTCCCGAAGAGCCTTGGACTTTCTTTCAACAGGCAATAAGCCCAATTGAACATTTAAACCTTCAAAACATTTTAATACGTTGAATGGTTTCTAAATTCATCAGAAAATAAGTTAAACCGGCGCGGCCCTAATCTGGCGCGCCCTAATACGGCGCGGTACCCCCCCATACCGGATTAACACTAGACTCATGATTTCCAATTTTTTATCTGGCCCGTTCCCTGCGCGCCCTAAACCGGCGCGCCCCGTGCCCTTCGCGCCGTATTAGCTGGTTGTTATGGCCGCGCCGGATTAGCCTTTTTGCCTACGTTTGGCCACGCCGGATTAGCCACTTTGCCTACGTTTTACCGCACCGTGGAAGCTATCTCTCGTGCGATCACGCCGTTTCAGATCGTTATGCTGTTCTAACCCCTTGCTCGCTCTCGGGGCAATCCTAGCCTCCGGTGGTCGAGATTGGCAACCCTAATTAGCAATAAATTGAATAAGGCAGGGGATGTTTAGGCCCCGAACAACCTTTCTATCATGTTCGTTATCATGTATATTAGTACTTTGCTTTCGTTATCATGCTTGTGTTACCGTTTCCCCTTTGGACGGGGATTAATAAATGTGATTGAGCATTGCTTATTTTCACAACTCTATTGCCATGCTTAGTGTAGTCATGAGCATCATGCATGCATGCTTGCATCGACCCTCGGGTATATCTAATGGCGTTGACAGAAGGCCGGGTTACGCCCGATCGGAAGTCGCCGCTATGTGCGATGGTAGTCTTCGGACTTACGTCCTCCGCCATGTACCAAGGGTCCCCAATTTAATGAACCATGCCTCTCCTGCATGATAAATAGACGCATCTCATATGATTTCGTCATGTTCATAACATCGCATCTTTTATTCCGGCCTCGACAGCCCACTATCTCGGCAATTAATCAAAGATTTTCCCTCCTCGCGGGGGATCTAATTAACGCCATAGCCTTTATGGTATGGCGGACTGCTGGTCCCAACCAAACCTCACTCTCGCCCGACACGGGTCAGAATGAGTGCATAATAAACTTGTCACGTATGTGATTGGCACGCCCGCGCAGTTAATCAGTCAGTTAATTGCCAGTCAGTTAATTGGTTGATCGACACGTGAAATAAATTCCGTCCCAAATAGTTAGGGACCTACTTAACAAGATACCCCCGGGTACATATACTAAATAAATAAACGATCGCAAACAGTCTGGCACGCCCGGTGGGACCAGTGTCACCTTTCATCTCTTTGTCGAGATACTTGGGCTTCGAGGCCCTCTCAAAGGCTGCTGATCGTTGGCTTATTTGTCTTTGCAGGCGAACGATGACAACAACTAGATTGACTGGCATAGGTTTTGGCCCGTCGATCGTCGCGGGGCATGCACAAGGGTCCCTGGCGGTGCCCATGGAGTTCGGCAGCTTCCCTACCGCCGTCGGCTTCCCCAACTTCTTGGGGTTGGCCTTCGTGGACATGCTGGAAATCGAAGCCCCGGAACCTGTGGAGGAAGCTGTGGGGAAGGTGGAGCCTCTGAAGGCTCGTTGCTGCAACGACTAATCCAAGAGTTTGGCCCCGGCCGCTAGCTGCCTGGTGCACCACGCCATACGTGGGGACCGCCCCAATATTGTCAACAAGCACCCTGGAGGACGTCAACGCCGGCAAGTCCAAAGGAGTGCTGCTGTGATTATCGGGACTCTATCTCAGTCCAGGAAGTCTATGATGGTGGGTGGCATGCGCATCTTCCTCGATGGACGCGACACACGGGTGGCCCCGGACCGAGTCATCCCCACCGTCCCTGTCTACAACACATATCAGGCCCTCGCTGGAAGGAGGGCAGAAAGAGAAGAAATCGGCCACTATGGCCACAGAAGGTTGGCCCCCAGGCCGAGAAGGTTCAAACAGGTGTGGGTTCCCAAGCGGGCCCAACCTGTCCATCAGCTGGTACCTATCCACCGCCATCCTATGTATGGCGGGGCAGAAGAGAGAAGAGAAAGGGGCTTGCCCCCGAAGGAAGAAGAAGAAGTGATGCGGATTATCCACGCCGCGAAAGTTTCCAGGCTACTGCCCGCCAAGCCAACGTCCCAGCTGTGGGACGAAGATTCCAACAATCTACCGACAGAGCTCGGCTGGCTTATATCCCTCCCGTGGGAGGTCGACAACTATCCCCCGTGCTACATCAAGAGCGGGGTTGAGAAGAGATGACCTGTCTGGTCAAAAACTATTTTCGAGGGCTAGGCAACCCCTCGCTTGGGCAGCAGCGACTGATGCAAGCAGCCGCCGCCGACGAAGACTACTTCCCGTCAATGGCGGATGAAGAAGATGTAGGAGAAAGAATGATGGTGTCGTCAGTCGACGATAATGGATATGACAACGGCTTCGAGATCGAAGCCGACAAAGCCATCCCCAAGCGGGAAGAAACAAGAAGGGCTTCAGTGTTCGAGAGGCTGACCTTCCCGCATCAAGCTAAAAGGAGGGTCCATCGATGAAGGAGAAGGATGCAGGTCTTCACCTGCAACATGGCTGGTATATCCAACCGATATGGGGGGCTTCCTGAAGATCCCCAAGAATTGGCTCAGTTGGCCGCACGGCCGGGGCCGAATACTCGTAGAACAGAAGCAGTAAGGGAGCTCCTGATGATGACTAAGGGAAAACAACCCCGGGTCTACCACCAGTGGGATGATAAGGCCCCCGTCCTGACCGCCAATGTGGTGACGGTGGAATAAGAAGACGACGTTCCCCTCGACATCCTGCCCGAGGGTACGTCCGGGGAGATAGCATAAGTTATCCCCACTATAGCCACTATAGACCCATCGGTCTTTATACTACTTCAAAAATATCGACAAGAGATAGACTTGCTGAAGAAGCAACTGATGGAGAAAACTGAACAGTCCTCAGCTTCCAAACCACCCGGAGTCCAGGGTGAATCATCTCAGGGAGCGGTTCGTCATTACGACCCTCCGCCGCTCTACACACTGCCTCAGTCGTCATAACCAAGCATGGCGACAATGCAACAACGGGAGCCGCTGCTACCTCCGGTGCTCCCTCAGGTGCACCAAACACCCCCGCTACTGCGTCCTCCACAGGCGACCACTTTGGTCACCCCGTACCTGCAGCCGGCACACTTCTATCCGGAGCCAGTTGACCCTGCAGTCATGAACCAGATGATGGTGGAAAGAATGATCGAGTTGAAGCTCGCAGAAAGGGGTGAAGGCGACTACGTCGCGTTTGATGCCTATCGGGTGCCATACCCGCCACATCATGCTGTTAAGCGACTTCCCCCGGGAATCAACAAGCCGCCCAAGTTTGACAAATTCAACGGGAAGGGATCCCCGAGAGAACACATTGCCTATTATATGACTGTCATGGGCGACTTGGCCACCGACGAGTCATACTTGCTAAAAATTTTTGGGTCCTCGTTGACGGGGCTCGCATTTGAATGTTATTCTAGCCTCTCGGCCGGGTCGATCAGCGACTGGCCAGATATGTAGAAGAAGTTCAGAGAAAGATTCCATGTTACAGAGAGGGAGGTCACAGTGGCCCAACTCTACTCAACAAAGCAGAGGGCCGATGAGACAGCCCTCGATTATATCAAGAGGTGGAGGAACCTCGGGATGAGGTGCAAGCGGTCCCCGCATCAGGAGGACGCTGTGCAAATATGTAAACAGAATCTCAGAAGGGAGGTTCTAGAAAAGATGATTGGAATGGAAATATGATTGTTTGATCGATTGAACAATATCGTGACCGAGGTGGAAGCTTTCCTGGCCAGACCTGCCCCTACATCCGCTGCCGGCACGACCCAGAAGGGCAAGGCAGTGGACCGGCACTCGTCGCCTAAAGAGGTGAACGCTCTTGACATAAAGGCGTTCGAACAACAGAAAAGTGAAGGCAAGAAGGGAGTCACCCCACAGCCTGCAGAAGCCCCAGACGGCAAAGAAGGTCCTTCGCTGAGAGACAAAATGAAGAAGGCCTATTCCTTTCTGAAGGACAAGACCCGAGTTCTGTTCGACTGGGTAACGGAATATAGTATGGTCACCCTGCCAGAGCCAAGGAGGCCGGAGGACCTAAAGAGAAAAGACATCCCAAGATTCTGCCCCTATCATCAGATGTTGGGGCATCCAATCGAAGACTGCTATGTTTTCAAGGACATCATCGAAGGGATGGTGAAGAAGAATGAGATCGAGCTGAGAGAGTACAAGGTGGACCATCCTCAACCACATGAAGCCTCTCGGAGGAGGGCAGGAGTCAACATGATCTCCCTATACCAGGCACTGCCCAAGGAGATCTCTGAAACAAGTACGCGGAGCACCTATGAAGCTCATTTCTTGGAGCCCATGAAAGAACAGCAGGGATGGCAGCAGATCCCTGTGAAGCATAAGAAAAAGAGGGCACCTCGCCCGAAAGAGGGGGCACATATCCGTGGTGTTACACCCCGACCTGCTCCGCCGGTGGTAGCACCCGTATGGATCACTCCACCTACAACTGTCAGGATACCTACACATAATTGGAGGAGACAAACTCCGCTGCCAGTGATTAAGGAAACCGATCCAGGAGTCCTTTGACTGCAAAACCTTATTGAGGGGCTAGATGAGTATGTGCAGCCCGAATTGAAGCCTTTGCTGGTGCGGGACCATGTCCCATGGTAAGAATTAGAGCAGCTCTCACTCGAACAAAAGGAGGAAGCTGAAGCGGCACCCGATAAAGAGGGTAGTCTATTCTGGGGGCACTCGCCCGCTGAAGCAAAAAAGAAGAAGAAACAAAAGAAGAAGAAAAGGAAGGCCGCTGAGGCCGATAAAGTGCAGGTTGTCTCCTGTAATACCCTATCAGCACTTTTCAACCTATCAGGAGAGGAGGAAGAAGAGGAAATTTGCTTCACACCCCATGCTGGGGGAGGCAAGGCCGAGGCCGTAACTGCTGCACATGCCACCCGGTCAGGCCGAAAATGGGGGCGCCAGCCGCCACCCAACCACAACATCATGTTCAGGGGGGAGCAACCCTATAAAACACCTCCATCGGAGGTCAAGGGAGTCCAAATCCCTCCTCTGCCGGGACTATATAACAAGAGTGGGGGCAAGGGGGTCCCTTCATTTCTTGAGTTCATGAAGATGTCCAAGGGGAAGCAGCCTTGTCAGGAGACTAACCCTACACTCGGGGACGTCCACCCGCAGCTAGCACAATCTGCCAAAGATCCAAATGCAGACGGAGCCTGTCCTGCAGGAGCTAACAAAGAGCACCCGAAAGTCGATACCAGCCAGAAGGACGCCGAATCCGAGGAAGATGAAGCAGGTCCGTCAGGGCCCGCAAACCAAAACCTCCCCAAGCCTAGATGGGCTGAAGAGATGAAGCTCTCTAATGTCCAATCTGGGAGCCGAATAATGAAGCTACTCAAGAAGCTCCCCGCTCAATTTACAATCTGGGAGATCCTTTCTTTGAGTGAAGAGACCCGACAGGCGATTATTACTGCTCTCCAGACACCTGCTCATTTTGAGACATGTCTGGCTGAAGTAATGCAGGAGGCTAGCATGACCTTCACTCTAGACGATATGCTGCTGCCCACCATCAGCCACAACAGGCCGCTGTATATGAAGGGGCACCTGAATGGAAGGGAGCTGAACAGGATTCTGGTTGATCTCGGTGCAGCGGTCAACATCCTGCCTTATAGAATATACGAGAGGCACCACTTTAACGTGCATCTCGAGAAAGTCGGGGACATGCGTATCGCCGGCTTCAATCAAAAGTGTGAAGTGTCAATGGGGGTGGCGGAGTTCACCCTCACCTTAGCAGATTTTACTACGACGGTGCAGTTCCATGTCATTGACTCCCGCACCTCGTACAAGGCATTGCTCGGCCGCCCATGGCTGCATGAAAATATGGTGGTGCCCTCCACGCTCCACCAATGCATCAAGTACAGTCTCCAAGGGAAGGATGAGAGGATATTTGCAGACCCCCACCCATTCGAGGTGTTTGAATGTCATTTGGCGGATGCCAACCTATATACAGGGCCATCCCAGAAGACCTCTGAAGCTAAGACCCCTGCGGGGGCATCGAGAAGCACATCCGACAGCAGTTGGTATCCACCACCACCGCGCGGATATGTCAAGCGCAAGGTGGTCTCCCACATCACAGCATCCGGGGACGTGGGCAGGATAACACCCCCAACATTATACCTTGAAGCTAATGAAGTGCGGGTCGCTCGACGGCACAATCATATTGAAATCCTGGATGGCCTCACCAAGCCAACTCCCGGCCTTGATAACCCTACTGTCGAGCCTTTCAAAACTTGGGAGGTGACATAGGAAGATGGACCTAGCAGTTTGTTCTATATGGTTGAAGAGCACCCTACTCGGGAAGACATAGACTGTAGCCTCCCCGAAGATATAAGCAACCCGCCGGTTCCCATCCAGGGTCTGGCATTCACGACTGAGCGGATGGCCAAGATGTTTCAGAAGCAACACATCCCCCCCGATCAGTCTCAAAAGCGCAAGGAGGCTTTCTAGAAAATGTGGTATCCCGTAAATCTGGATAAGGAAATGAGACGTGTCTCTCAAAATCAAGGGTTGGGCTTCACCCTGGAAGAATATTATTACAGTGGGCGATACGAGGTGGACACCATATCCGCCTTCTATCCTGCTGAAGATAGCTTGCTGGGGGCAACTTTTGATGAATACCTGGCAGAAGCTGAGCATGTTGAACTGGCTCGACTCGGAAATCAAGAAGTAGAGACCTCGGTCCCCTGCCGATGCTGGGAGCAGGTCTACCCTGAAGAGGAGGCCCTTCAAGCCAAATTTGATACGGCTAGCAGTAGTGAAGACGAAGATACTGAAGAAGCAAGAATTTCTCCTTCCAGTGGAGTCCTACTGATGATAACTTCAACACCCCTTCTGCCAATCAGGGAAGCCTCGGTCGACTCCGATCAAGGGAAACAAGCTACCAAGAAAGAAAAAGTCACTTCTATAGAAGATACAACTGCCCCAGAAGGTGAGACCTCTTCAACTTCTACTACAAGACCGGGATGCTATCCAAGCCCGGCAATAAACGACTACCAGCCTATCATGGCTGCAACCTCATCTACAAAGACTAAAGCTGCTCTCTTACCCTGGGAGACTGCAATGGCGGCGAATTTGCTAAAAGAACAGTACATGCGACCACTATCAAGTGAAACAGAGAATCCTCAAGAAGCTCTGGTGGTGTCTGATGAGGAAGTCGAAGTACTCGACCCTCAAGATGGTATTCCAGACTTCGTTGACCTCCAATCGGCACCTCCGGAGATAGAAGATGGAGGCCAAGCCACAGTCGATGAACTGATAGAATTCAACTTGGGAAATGAGGAGGACCCTAGGCCTACCTTCCTCAGTGCCCAACTTTCCCCAGAAGAACGGGAGCTGTACACCCAGCTGCTGAAAGAGTACCGGGGTTGCTTCACCTTGACCTACAAAGAAATGCCAGGTCTAAACCCCGCTGTCTCACAACATGAGCTGGAAATCAGTCCTGAGGCCGAGCCGGTGAAGCAACCACCGCGGCGCATGAGGCTAGAACTCATTACTCAAATTTATACCGAAGTCGACAAGCTCATTGACGTGGGATTTGTTGAAGAAAACCAGTACACCACATGGCTGGCGAATATCATCCCCGTGAAAAAGAAGAATGGACAGATCCAGATATGTGTCGACTTCTGAGATCTAAATAAAGCATGCCCCAAAGATGACTTTCCGGTGCAAATAACAGAAGTCATGATCGATGCTACAACCGGCCATGAGGCCCTGTCATTCATGGACGGGTCATCCGGTTACAACCAGATTTGGATCGCGGAGCATGACCGGGTCCATACTACTTTCCGAACCCCTAAAGGTATTTATCACTATAAGAGGATGCCGTTCGGACTAAAGAATGCTGGCGCAACTTATCAGCGCGCAATGACCAAAATCTTTGATGAGTTGCTCTACCACAAGGTCGAGTGCTACATAGATGATCTGGTGGTCAAAACCAAAAGAAAAGAAGATCATCTGCAAGACCTCCGGATTGTCTTTCAGAGGCTGAGGCAGCATGAGCTGAAGATGAACCCCATGAAATGTGCGTTCGGAGTATCGAGCGGAAAGTTCTTGGGCTTCATTGTCTGATATCAGGGAATCGAGATAGACCCCGCAAAAATCAAAGCAATTCAGGAGCTACCTCCACCAAGGAATATCTCCGAGTTGAGATCACTACAGGGCCGCTTGGCTTATATCCGGCGGTTCATCTCCAATTTGTCAGGGCGATGCCAGCCTTTCCACAAACTAATGATGAAATATGTTCCCTTTTATTGGGATGAAGATTGCCAGACAGCCTTCGACAAGCTGAAAGACTATCTGAAGACTCCTCCGGTGCTGGGCGCACCGGTGAAAGGACGGCCATTGATACTATATATAGCGGCTACACATAACTCTCTAGGGGCAATGCTGGCCCAGAATAATGAAGACGGGAAAGAGCAAGCCCTCTATTACCTCAGTCGGAGACTGGTCAGAATGGAGGAGAAATAGACTTACATTGAGAAGATCTGTCTGGCGCTGGTCTTCGCAGTTAAGAAACTTCGACACTACATGTTGTCGCATGAAATCAGCTTGGTATCCAAAGAGGATCCCCTGAAATATATCATGTCCCAGCCGGCACTCAAAGGTCGCCTGGGCAAATGGGCGGTAATCCTTATGGAGTTTGACATCTCCTATGTACCGTGCAAGGCCGTCAAGGGCCAAGCTATTGCAGACTTCTTCGCTGAACACCCAGTACCCGGGGACTGCCCACTGGAACCGGAGCTTCCTGAAGATGAAACCCTGGAAGCCATTCAGGTGCGGCCCTCCTTATGGCAGCTATGTTTTGATGGCGCTTCCAGAATTGACACCTCTGCCACTAGATCGGCCAGAGTCAGGGCAGGAGCATGCATAGTCCTAAAATCCCCAGAAGGAGAAGTGGTGCACACATCTTGCTCCATAAACAAACATTGCACAAATAATGAAGCAGAATATGAAGCCCTGATAATCAGGTTGCAAATTACTCTATCCATGGGAATTCAGATGCTGGAAGCATTCGGGGACTCCCTGCTAGTTATAAAACAACTAGAAGGAGAGTTTGACGTGCGAAAGTAAGAACTTATCCCCTATCATCAGCTGGCAACCCGCCTGATGTCAAGATTCTACTTCATCAGCATCAAGCATATCAACCGAGGCCAAAATGCTCAGGTAGACGCCCTCGCTAAGTTGGCCAGTTCTTTGGCAGTCCCGCCAGACACAAGCCTGAACATAACGGTGATCAACCGCCGGCAAGTCCCCAGTGTGACAGAAGTCTTAGCTGACGAACGAGAGATTGAGGTGGTAGCCGTCGAAGAGGTTCAACAGCCCGACTGGCGAGAACATCTCCAGCGGTGGTTTCAACACCAGTAACTTCCAAAAGAAAAAGAACAAAGAATGAAGCTTCTGAGGGTCAAGAACTCTTACGAGATGAGAAGCGGAACCCTGTTCCGAATAATGGCAGATGCCCGAAAGAAAGTCCTACTTCGTTGCTTGTCTTCGACAGAAGCGGGACAGGTGATGCAAGAAGTCCATGCAGGATCAGCTGGAGCACACCAGGCTGGCCCAAAGATGAAAATTGAGATAAATAAATTGGGTTACTATTGGCCCACTATGTTCGATGATTGCTGCAAGTTCGCCAAGGCTTGTCAGAAATGTCAAGAACACGCTAACGTGACAAGGAGACCTCCAGTGCCACTACATCCGACCCTACCAAGCTGGCCGTTTGCTCAGTGGGGCACGGACGTGGTAGGGCCGCTACCAGCATCTTCATCAGGGTGCAAATATATCTTAGCTGCTACAGACTACTTCTCCAGATGGGCGGAGGCGGTAGCACTAAGAGATGTAACGGGGGAACTAGTTGCAAGATTCTTCCGCCAGAACATAATATTCCGGTTTGGGATCCCCAGCCGAATCATCTCTGATAATGGTAGCCATTTCAGAAACTAGAAGGTTTATCGGCTAGCCGACAAGTACAAGATTGACTGGAGGACATCGTCCTCCTATAACCCTCAAGCCAATGGGCTCGCAGAAGCTTTCAACAAGACACTATGCACGTTGCTGGCAAAGACTGTCAAGTCTAATAAAAACGATTGGGAAGAAAGGATGTACGAAGCACTCTGGGCCTATCGTACTGTCTACAAAACCCCAACCGGCTGTTCGCCCTTCTCCCTCGTGTATGGGTTAGAAGCCGTAGTGCCAATTGAACTAGAAGTCCCTTCACTGCGAGTCGCCATCCAGCATGGACTAGTCAGCGGTGAACAAACCAATGCAGAAAGAAGGTTAGAGGAGCTCGCTGAGCTCGAAGGAAGGTGCCTCCGGGCACAACAAAACATCCAACTCTACCGAGCTCGCATGGCCCGCGCTTTCGACAAGCTGGTCAAGGGTCAAGAGTTCAAGAAAGGAGATCTGGTAATGGTCAAAAGAAGAGAAGTAATGGCCTCCAACCCCAAAGGGAAGTTGGTCAAAAACTGGATCGGACCATATATCGTCCGCCAAGTATATGAAGGGGGTGCCAACGTCCTGGTAGACGACAAAGGAGTCATCCAGTTCTCTACCCTCAATGGAAAGCATATAAAGCTGTATCATGCAGCGTAACCAGCATTCCCCGAGTGATCGGTCGGAATACCTTTCCTTGGTTTAGTGGCACTCCGCCCTAGCCGAGCTACCTTTTCTTGATCTAGTGGCATTTCAGCCTGATCGAACTAGCCTTATCTTGGTCTAGTGGCATTCTGCCCTAGCCGAGCTATCCTTATCTCGGTCTAGTGGCATGCCGCCCTAGCCGAGCTACCCTTATCTTGGTCTAGTGGCACGCCGCCCTGATCGAGCTACCTTTCCTTGGTCTAGTGGCACTCCGCCCTGGCCGAGCTCTCAAAAGCATACACCATATTACCATTACGGGCCTTACGCTCGAATCGGTGAAAGATCATTCCTTTGCATTAGCATTCAACCCTCGCTAACGAATGAACCATTCTGCTCGGCACAAGGCCCGGTGCTCCAGTCAAAAGCTGTCTACTGTCCGGATATCACACTTCGATCTACCACCCTTTATATCCAAAAAAAAAGAGAGAAAAGAAAAGAAAAATGAGGTTAAAAATAGAGATACCCCACCAGACTTGCTCCTGTATTAGGACAAGTGCAAAAATGGCTATAACCCAGCTGTGGCGAAAACCTGAAAGGGCGTCGCGGGTAAAATCGGGTACCCCGCCACGTGAAAATCTGAGAGGGCGTGTGGGCAAAAGCAAGAGGGGGCTGGCTTCGGTGAAAACCCGAAAGGGCGCTTAAGTCAGTAAAGTGATAATTTATAAATTCCTCTTTTGTTCTTCTCCCGACGAGACTCCAAAAGGGACAATCATCAAATGCCCCGTCGGAGATCTGATGGGGGCATCCCTTGCCCCACCACTTTTTTCGAAGCTCAGTTGGATCGTCGGCATGCGTCATTATGTTCCCCACATGTTTCTGAGTCTAGTCATGTAATTTTCATACTTTCTTTGAGTCATAAACTATGTAATTTTCCTTTTATTTGAGTATAGTACCTAGGTATGAGGGTCATTTACCTAAGTCTTGAGTCATGTAGTTAATTAAGCAGTCTAATGGGCCCAACTAGTGGGCTTGGCCCATGGGCGCCCCCCCTGGATAGGCTAGTCATTAGTTAGTTTGTTCAAGGTCATTTTAGTCCATGAAATTTTATGAGCCTATAAATAGGCCTCCCCTCCCTCTCATTGTAATAACCTTTTATGATCAATCCAAAATCAAGTGTGTTTAGTGTCATTGGAGAGGATTCTCCACTTCTCTCTCTCTCTCTCTATTGGGGTGGATTCCCCTTCTCTCTCTATCTCATTTCTCTCTCTTCTCTCTCACTTCAAGGAGGAGGGCACCCCCCTCTCTCTCTCCTCCCCTCCCTCTCTCTCCTCCACATCATCAACTCTCTCTCTCCCCCTCATTACTCATCCTCACAACTTCCCATAACCCCTCATTACTACCCCCTAGTTCCAAGACAACACCCAATCCACACCCCACCCTCCAACCCCCAACTACCCACTACCCTTCCCCAAGCATCTCCCCACCTTCCCAAGGCACCCCTTCCCATCCCCAAGACCACCATTGATCACCCTCCATTAAGGAAAATTCAAACTCACATTCCCTCCACCCACTTGTGCCCCCCTCACCTTCCCCCTCTCCCTCCAAGCCCCAAATTCGCAGCTCCTCTCTCACCCATAGCAAACACCCCCTTCCAGCCCCCATTCTCCCCTTCCCACACCTTGAAACATCCCCTCCCAGACCCCCTCATAGATGGGGGTTGCCCCTACACACAACCACCTCATTCCCCATCCCTCTACCCCATTCCCCCACCACCTATCACCACCTGCAATTCTCAGGTCACAATCAGCAGTGATCCATCAATTTTCAGGGGCGACCACAGCTTCCTCCGGACGTTCCTGAAAGCTCAAGAGGCACCGTTGGGAGCGTCTCCCAGTCGACTTCGCAACGGCGGTGGTTTCGTCATCGTTCGAGCACCGTGCTGCCCGGGAGAGCATTTCTCCCTCGACTGCGCGAAGCTTCCCTGGCAGAGCACCTGAACCTGATGGGAAGCTCGACTGCGGCGATCCTATTGTGAATCTGAGCGAGAGTTCTTCTGAAAAAATCTTCCTCGACCAGTCTAATTCCAGGATCAAGAAGCGGAACTCCGATTGGCACCCGGAATCAAGAGTTATCAATTTCTTCCTCCAGGTGCTTGGTTCTGTTTCTTGTCAGTCTGCTCAGACCTCCCCTCCTTGTTCGAGTTCTACCGGTCCACTCCGACATCATCTGGCATCCCCGTTGCTTGCGTTTCGAAGAGGACTCGACAACCATCGGTACCAGCCATGCTCTAATTGGAGTTCTGGAGCGCCCGTGGGACTATTGTCTTCCAGCTACTGAGGTTCTGCAACAGTCCGGAGCAGAGAACTGAGCCCCTGTTGGCACCCCTGCTCCGACCAGTATGGCCAGCGAGGGAAATTAAAAAAATTTGGGCGACTTCCTGGGTCCCTTACGAAGAAATCCCAGCTAGTCTCGTCATCAGAAAAATTCAGGAGCGGCCGCTACGTCATCAACTCCGACTATCTGTCCAAGTTCGCAGGAAGTGGACAGAACCGGCATCGGCTCGCGTTATAGCTTCTAGCTCGGTTTCTCCCCTCCCCGCTTGGCCGGCTGAAGGCCCCTCCCTGCGTGGAGGTAGTATTGGTTGTAATTTCACAAAATGCTCACCCCAAGATCCCCCCCCCCCTTGCATGGGGTGTAGTTCATGTAATCATTTAATTTTCAGGTCAAAGCTACACTGACGCGGCGTGCAGGTGCATTTCCACACCTCCCCGCTCGCCCTCATCTCTGGCCAGGATCGGCGTCTTCACGCCGATCAAATGACCTCCTGACCACCCTCCTAGGCTGAGTTACTTGTGCTTGATTAGTATTGCTTCTAGTGTGCCGTCGGTCGGTGAGGACAGCTCGGCCCAAAATTGCTATTGACGTGAGTAAACACCGCGGGTGAGTTGAGAGAGTTGCCCTTCATACCACGCCCTTGGCGTGTCGGCCGCCCATGAATTGGGCATCCCTGGCCCATTTGGGGTCTTCCATAAGCTAGCCAACCATTGGAGTATCAAGGTCCCGACTCGGACCCTCTCCGTCATCGCTAAGTTGCCTACGGGCACTTGTGTGTGCTATGCGATCGTGTTCGTTAGTGTGAGTCCGCTGCTCAACTTGATTGCTTGCAATATAGGTCCATAGGTGGTGTCACATCAAGTGATATCAGAGCAAGTTCACAACTTGTCTCTATCAAGTTAGTCCTAGGGCGCACATATGCATTTAGAGTCTCCTAGTGCATCGCTCTTATCCACTAGTATGACCGCGTCATACCAACCTTGCCCATCGGCCCTCTCCATGAGTCCAAAACCCCAAGAGAAACCCATCACCAACACTCATGACCTCCACGGCCATGTCGAATACCTCATGGGAGCCAAGACTAATGCTTTCAATCGCCTAGATAGCATAAGAGGTCAACTTACCCAATTAGGTGATAATGGGCCCGTCCCAAGGGTGGACAATAGATTGGTCCCCCTCCCACTTCCCGCCTTTGATGGAACCTCTCCTAGAGAATATTTAAATTGGGAAGCTACATTGGACAAGTACTTCACTTGGTATCCCATGTCCGAGGATGAAAAGACTTGGGTTGCCAAAATGCAACTTACCAAACGAGCTCAAACTTATTGGTTGCAAATTGTCGGGTTAAGAATACTTAGAAGGGAAGCTCACATCACCACTTGGGGGGACATGAAGGAACAACTTAGGGCTAGATATGTTTCCCTCTCCTACTTGAATCACCAAAGCCTAAGGAGCACTTCAAGTCCTTCACCCCCTCCTGGCTAACCCAAGACCCTATTCCCCCATTCCCCACCACTTCCCACCTATCCTATCCCGACCACCACATCTACACCCTACCTACAAGTCCTCACCACAACCATAGCTCCACAAACCCAATTGGTCCCCATGACCACCCCTCTACCTAGGCCTATGACAACCACCACCTCCCAACCCAAATTCCCCCACCAAACCCATATCCCACAAGCCCTCTTGAACCCCACCACTATCCCTCCATCACCCCCAAAGAAAGATGCACCTCCCAAGGCCAACCAACCTAAACCCCCTCACCCAACCCACCTCCCGCTTCCTACACCAATCTTTCCCCAACCTAGGCCTCCACTACTTCCCCTTCCTATCCCAACCCAAGTCCACCCTTGCCCACCACCCCGAGTGCGTCATGCGCCGGCTTTCACAAAACCACCCACCATAGATCCTCATACCCCATTAGCATTAGAAGTTGTGGCCCACACACACACTCAAGTAGAGAAGGATGTCAATCCGGATCCACCTCCCACCATTGTGGAAATTCAAGAGCCCCCAATCCCACCATTCTTCCCTAGTCCGACTCCTCAAGAGCCACACATCCACACACTTGGCACCCCCACCGTGAATGAGGCCATACTCCAATGGCTCAAACAAGGACCCACCCTTCCTAGCTCACCCCCACCTCTCTCACCTTTGGGATATCCATCCCAAATTGTCCCCCTCCACTCCTATCACACCACAATCCAATCCTACTATGAGGTAGAAGGTTGGGATGATCTCCTCAAAGGTCTAGAGTGGCAATTAGACTTGACTTCTTTGTTGACCCTAGGGGCGGACCGACCCAAGAGCCTTGACCTCATCCATCCATGCATTGGGTCTATCACCTCGGTTTGCACTATTGGTTGCTACACTAGTGACCTCCTTTTCCTTCTCCCTATGGATGAAGAGCCCATCCCGGTCCACTCCCCTACCATTGTGATTCCTAGAACCTTGACCAACCAACCCACCCCATACACCGGCCCAACCATTTCTCTAGAAGAGGATGATTCACCACCTTGTGAGGACCTTGAGGACATGGAGTATCTCTCTCTAGGTAACCCTTATCATGATCCCTTCCTATGGGAGTCTAGTTCCCCATGTGACCCACCCACTTTACTCACCACTCACCTTACCCTACCCCCACCCACCATGTTGGGCCAAACCCCTCCCTTCCTAGAATCGGGTTACACCATGGGAGCCTTGACCTTTGGCAATATACACCTTGGGATTGATGAATTGCCCCACTACATGATGTCCCCCTTCTTAGATCCCTTTGATCCATACGAGTGTAAGCTCAAGGGCCACACCACACCCATGCACATGGAAGTCATCTCTAGGATAGGAATGCATGTGCCTAGGCATACCGCACCACTTGACATGATTCATAAGTCGGGTCCATTCATTCATATCACCCACATGTCAAGTAGGAAGCATGAGTGGTCCATATTCGGATGTAATGGTCCACCTTCATTCATCATGAGTCTTAAGCATATTAGGAGTATTTATGGATGCCCCGGTCCTCCCAAATCATTCAAAGTCTTCATAACATCAATGCACGATAGGTCTATATGTGGTTGTCCTGGACCACCTTTGCATACCACACATTGTCCACTTACACCACATCATAGTGCATGGCATATGCATCCAAGCAAGTATCAAGCAATAAGAGATAAGATTCACAAGAAGCGGGTGAAAACTCATGAGCGCCACTTGGAATTCCAAGTTGGCAACTTGGCGATGATGACTTTGGAGTGGCTCTACCCTAGGGTCACCTCCAATTAGAGGGCACGAGGACTTGGACCTTGCCAAGTTTCG
Organism: Amorphophallus konjac; assembly: GCA_022559845.1. NCBI lineage: Eukaryota > Viridiplantae > Streptophyta > Magnoliopsida > Alismatales > Araceae > Amorphophallus > Amorphophallus konjac. The sequence goes on from CM040124.1 coordinate 39,775,172, forward strand.
AGTGGCTTTGGCAACCCGGCTTACGGGTTGGACTTACCAATGGGTTTTGGGATTCACCCCACTTCCCACGTGGCGGATCCGGCACCCTCTAAGGGCACCGCGGTGGATCCTAGTGAGTGTCTTGAGCTTACACCTATCGTTGTGAGAGACACCCTCGGAGTGCCACCACAAAATAGCCTGAGAGCCCGACATGAGCACACGGCGGCAATACTAGGCAAGTCAGATCTCTTTGCCAGCATGAGGGTGTGTCCAAGCCACTTTGACAAGCGGAAGCGTCATTGCCCGGCTATGGACGCGTGTTGAGTTTGAAGATCGTGGCTCGCCCGGAGCTGCATTTGGCGTACTACTACCGCGGTGGACCCATACTCGATGGGGTCGAGTTCTCCCCACCCTGGGGGTATGATGGGGGCATCCCTTGCCCCACCACTTTTTTCGAAGCTCAGTTGGATCGTCGGCATGCGTCATTATGTTCCCCACATGTTTCTGAGTCTAGTCATGTAATTCTCATACTTTCTTTGAGTCATAAACTATGTAATTTTCCTTTTATTTGAGTCTAGTACCTAGGTATAAGGGTCATTTACCTAAGTCTTGAGTCATGTAGTTAATTAAGCAGTCTAATGGGCCCAACTAGTGGGCTTGGCCCATGGGCGCCCCCCCTGGATAGGCTAGTCATTAGTTAGTTTGTTCAAGGTCATTTTAGTCAATGAAATTGTATGAGCCTAAAAATAGGCCTCCCCTCCCTCTCATTGTAACAACCTTTTATGATCAATCCAAAATCAAGTGTGTTTAGTGTCATTAGAGAGGATTCTCCACTTCTCTCTCTTTCTCTATTGGGGTGGATTCCCCTTCTCTCTCTATCTCATTTCTCTCTCTTCTCTCTCTCTTCAAGGAGGAGGGCGCCCCCCTCTCTCTGTCCTCCCCTCCCTCTCTCTCATCCACATCATCAACTCTCTCTCTCCCCCTCATTACTCATCCTAACAACTTCCCATAACCCCTCATTACTACCCCCTAGTTCCAAGACAACTCCACCCAATCCACACCCCACACCCCACCCTCCAACCCCCAACTACCCACTACCCTTCCCCAAGCATCTCCCCACCTTCCCAAGGCACCCCTTCCCATCCCCAAGACCACCATTGATCACCCTCCATTAAGGAAAATTCAAACTCACATTCCCTCCACCCACTTGTGCCCCCCTTCACCTTCCCCCTCTCCCTCCAAGCCCCAAATTCGCAGCTCCTCTCTCACCCATAGCAAACACCCCCTTCCAGCCCCCATTCTCCCCTTCCCATACCTTGAAACATCCCCTCCTAGACCCCCTCATAGCTGGGGGTTGCCCCTACACACAACCACCTCATTCCCCATCCCTTCTACCCCATTCCCCCACCATCTATCACCACCTGCAATTCTCAGGTCACAGTCAGCAGCAATCCAGTAGCTTTCAGGGGTGACCACGGCTTCCTCTGAACGTTCCTGAAAGCTCAAGAGGCACCGTTGGAAGCGTCTTCCAGTCGACTTCGCAACGGCGGTGGTTTCGTCATCGTTCGAGCACCGTGCTGCCCAGGAGAGCATTTCTCCCTCGACTACGCGAAGCTTCCCTGGCAGAGCACCTGAACCTGATGGGAAGCTCGACTGCGGCGATCCTATTGGGAATCTAAGCGAGAGTTCTTATGCAAAAATCTTCCTCGACCAGTCTACTTCCAGGATCAAGAAGTGTAACTCCGATTGGCGCCTGGAATCAAGAGTTATCAATTTCTTCCTCCAGGTGCTTGGTTCTGTTTCTTGTCAGTCTGCTCCAACCTCCCCTCCTTGTTCGAGTTCTACCGGTCCACTCCGACATCATCTAGTGTCCCTATGGCTTGCGTTTCGAAGAGGACTCGACAACGAATCCATCGGTACCAGCCACACTCAAATTGGAGTTCTGGAGCGCCCGTGGCACTATTGTCTTCCAGCTGCTGAGGTTCTGCAACAGTCCGGAGCAGAGAACCGAGCCCCTGTTGGTACCCCTGCTCCGACCAGTACGGCCAGCGAGGGAAATTAACAAAATTTGGGCGGCTTCCTGGGTCCCTTACAAAGAAATCCCAGCTGCTCTTGTCATCATAAAAATTCAGGAGCGGCCGCTACGTCATCAACTCCGACTATCTATCCAAGTTCGCAGCAAGTGGAAAGAACCGGCATCGGCTCGCGTTATAGCTTCTAGCTCGGTTTCTCCCCTCCCCGCTTGGCCGGCTGAAGGCCCCTCCCTGCGTGGAGGTAGTATTGGTTGTAATTTCACAAAATCCTCACCCCGTGATCCCCCCCCTTGCATGGGGTGTAGTTCATATAATCATTTAATTTTCAGGTCAAAGCTACACCGACGCGGCGTGCGGGTGCATTTCCACGCCTCCTCGCTCACCCTCGTCTCCGGCCGGGATCGGCGTCTTCACGCCGATCAGGTGAGCTCCTGACCACCCTCCTAGGCTGAGTTACTTGTGCTTGATTAGTATTGCTTCTAGTGTGCCGTCGGTCGGTGAGGACAGCTCGGCCCAAAATTGCTATTGACGTGAGTAAACACCGCGGGTGAGTTGAGAGAGTTGCCCTTCATCCCACGCCCTTGGCATGTCGGCCGCCCGTGAATTGGGCATCCCTGGCCCATTTGGGGTCCTCCATAAGCTAGCCAACCATTGGAGTATCAAGGTCCCGACTCGGACCCTCTCTGTCATCGCTAAGTCACCTACGGGAACTCGTGTATGCTACGCGATCGTGTTCGATAGTGTGAGTCCGCTGCTCAACTTGATTGCTTACAATATAGGTCCATAGGTGGTGTCACATCAAGATCCTTTAACAAACCCATGTTCGACCCTCGTCATCATCGGCGAGATCGGTCGATCTCTACCCCTAACTTGGACCTTCCATCCTTGTTAATAATCCTTCCCTTGCTTCGGCATGTGACCCATGCTGATGGACAAACCCGTGTTTGACCTTCGTCATCATCGGCGAGATCGGTCGATCTCTACCCTTAACTTGGACCTTCCATCCATGTTAATAATCCTACCTTTACTTCGGCGTGTGACCCATGCTGATGAACAAACCCGTGTTCGACCCTCGTCATCATCGGCGAGATCGGTCGACCTCTACCCTTAACTTGGATCTTACGTCCTTGTTAATAAACCATGTCCTTTGCTTCGACATTTAACCAGTGTCGATGAAATAAACTAGGGACCAATCCTTGTCATCATCGACAAGGCCAGTCAGCATTCTAGCAGTCCAGTTCTTCTGTACTCCGAATTCAAATAAAAGAAAAGAAAAGAAAAATGGGGTTAAAATTAGAGATACCCCGCCAGACTTGCTCCTGTATTAGGACAAGTGCAAAAATGGCTATAACCCAGCTGTGGCGAAAACCCGAAAGGGCGTCGCAGGCAAAATCGGGTACCCCGCCACGTGAGAACCCGAGAGGGCACGTGGGCAAAAGCAAGGGGGGGCTGGCTTCAGTGAAAACCCGAAAGGGCGCTTAGGTCAGTAATGTGAATAAAAAAAAGGGAAATTATAAATCAATGATGAATAGTGATGATCTAGCCTCCGTCCCGAAGACCCTTTACAAGGTCGAAGCGGAGTCTTCATCCAATGTCCCACCTATACGTATCCATTTTCTACCCTTTTCGACCCTTGTCATCATCGGCAAGATCGGTCGCTACCCTTTTCGGTCCTTGTCATCATCGACAAGACCGTCTACCCTTTTCGACCCTTGTCACCATCGGCAAGATCGATCGCTACCCTTTCCGGCCCTTGTCACCATCGGCAAGACCGTCTACCCTTTTTGACCCTTGTCACCATCGGCAAGATCGGTCGCTACCCTTTCCGGTCTTTGTCATCATCGGCAAGACCGTCTACCCTTTTCGACCCTTGTCATCATCGGCAGGATCGGTCGCTACCCTTTCCGATCCTTGTCATCATCGACAAGATCGTCTACCCTTTTCGACCCTTGTCATCATCGGCAAGATCGATCGCTACCCTTTCCGATCCTTGTCATCATCGGAAAGACCGTCTACCCTTTTCGACCCTTCTCACCATCAGCAGGATCGGTCGCTACCTTTTCCAGTTTTTGTCATCATCGGCAAGACCGCCTACCCTTTTCGACCCTTGTCATCATCGGTAAGATCGGTCACTACTCTTTCTGGTTCTCGTCATCATCGGCAAGACCGTCTACCCTTTTCGACCCTTGTCACCATCGGCAAGACCGGTTGCTACCCCTTTTCGGTTCTTGTCATCATCGGCAAGACCGTCTACCATTCTCGACCCTTGTCACCATCGGCAAGGTCGCTCACTATCTGTTTTAGTTTTCATCTCCCATATACCCTTTTGGGTCCTCCGGACTCTCGACTCGCACAGGCCGTTGTTTAGTCTTGAGAATAGTCGTGGCGCGGTGGAGCGAACACCTTACCCCTTTGCTGAAGGCGTGAGCGCTCTCCTGCCCTCGTGACCCACACACTCGGACTAGAATCAACTAGCGAATGGAAAGGAAAAAAAGGAAGAATGATGACAGGATGGAGTCGTCATTTGACAGCAAAATGAAGATTTTCATTCTACGGAATAAAGAGTACATGTTACGTGGGGCATTCCCCGGAATACATGAAGTCCATCAAAAAGAGGAAAATAGAAAATGACTATGGTAGAGGGCGTCGGAAGATGTCCTTCAGCTCCGGAATGCCCAGGGAAGGATGGCGGGCCAGCTCCTATAGTCTGAACTTAGTGGCCTCCAGCTGAGATAGTCTCTCCCCGAGGGAAGCAACTTGCCCCTCGGCCAGTTCTGCCTCCTCCACCCTCTGGACCTCCAGGCGTTCTACCTCTTGAAGCTCAGCCTCTACCCTTGAAAGTTCGGCATGTAGTTCCGCTATGCGGGCCATGAGGAAGCTTCGGCGCTGCAAAGTGGCATTGGCGTCATCCCTCATCTGCGCCGCAGTCCCTTTCAGGGAGATGAGAGCTATTCAGTATTCAGCCCGCTCCAGCGTTACGGCCGCCAGCTGGTCAGCTACCTCCCGGCCTAAAAATTCCCTCCTGTTTACATATTTCAGAAGCAAGATCACCCGTGGAGTCCAGTCGTCCATGGGGCAACCAAAGGCCAACAGCGAGCAGGATAAATGCTCTATCAAGCCCCTCAGCTGAACATAAGTTAAATCTCTGCTGGACATTATGGTCTGCTGAAGGGTCCCTAGAAACTGCCACACAAGGTCACTCAAAGACTGGAGACCGAGCGGCGATGTCTCAGGTAGCTCAAACTCCACTCTACTGTCCACAGTGGCCAAGATATCGTCGCTCGTCCCAGAAGATGATGACGGCATGAGCTGCAGTCCACTGGTGTGGGGAACGACTGCGGTGGCCGATACGGTAGCTGGAGTCTCAATGATGACAATTTCCCTGCCAACCCCCTAGGATGGAGGTGCAACAGGAATATCAAGGGTCAAGGACATCTGTTCTTCGACGATCTCTCCGGCTTCTATTTCGGAGGGGCCATCCTTCTCCGGAGCCGACTGCTGTGCGACTTCTACTGGCTGAGAGTCCTCGACTGCTACCAGACTGTCAGCCCTCACAAGTGCTCCGTGTAGCAACCCTGGTAAAATAGAAGAAATAAATCTAAATTAAGCAAATTAGATTAAAGGATTTAGTAAATAAATGATAAAAAGCCTAAAGGAGTAAAATAATAAACCAAAATGTAAATAACGCCTTGACTCAAGGCGCTACTTCAAAAAGAAACGCCCTTATACAAGGCGCGAATTCTAGAAAGGACGACAACAGCAGATGTCGTCAATTCTTAAACGGCCAAAATAATAAAAAAGGGCAAGTAAACGTGACGCCCTCCACCTGGACGTGTTTTACATAAGAAATGACTTTAACAAAGGGGTCAATTTAAACTAACGCCCTATGGCAAGGCGTTAATTCCGTTCGAGTTTCGTTCGACCCAGGAGACTATCCAGAGCAAGTTTCTGGATAACTACGTGGAAGATTGAATAGGGTAAGAACTCTATTAGGGAAATATTACTTCCAATACGATACTAACTCCATTAGGATCATAAAAACCCTATAAATAACCCTTCCTGTCGAACCCTAATAAGCTATTTGGTCGAAGGAAAGCTCTGCTGCTGCCGTGCGTGAAGAATAGGTATTATTCTTCTTCCCTTGCCTTCGGTCATAATCATGAAGAATATTGATGTTCTTCATTGTCTTTGCTGTAGGAAGTCTGCCGTAAGTAGAAACTCTTCTGCCTAGTTGAAGGACGGGAGGTTCTTCATCAAGACGATCTCTTCCTCCAAGAAGGAAGCTGTTTCCATAAGCTTCGGAAGAACTCTGTTTAGAACAGAGTATCATTCTTCTTCACGTTCCTTCACCAGAACATTCATCAGGTAGGTTTTCTCAAGAACGTAGCCCAAACTAGTTTAATTCCATCATAATACCATCATGACATGCATGAATATAGTTTTTTTATAGTTTTTAAAAGGGTTTTCTGTGGATTTTAAAAGAAGCGACCCTATCAAGGGCGCTAATTTAAAAGAAACGACCATGCCCAGGTCGCTAATTCATGTTTTGACGTCCTGCATTAAGTCGTCAATTTCATCTAGTTATTAAATTACCCACGTTTAAAACTTTTATGTCTATCAAAACATGATTCTAATTTAATGCATGATCATAGTTGTTGAATCCTGCTATTTTTCTCTTCCTGACAGTGTGATTCCTCTTTCTGAAATTTTATTATCCTTGAAATTACCCCTGTTCCTATTAATCCTGGAACATCTTGAATTAACGACCTGATGAAGGTCGTGTTTTACAGAACTAACGCCCTGAACTAGGGCGGGAATTTGAAAGTAACGCCCCTGTTAAAGGCGCTTTCTACTAAAATTCCAGAATTTAGAGATTTTGCAAAATAGAAATATATAATGGACGACCGCTGTAAAAGTCATCAAATCATAAATAAACGCCCCTATAGAAGGCGTTAATTTGATAAGTAATGACTTAGATTAAGTCGCTATTTCCTGTGTTACTATTTTGAACTGTTTTCTTTTAACCGAGGGTTTTGTTATATATATAATTATATTATCTGGCACTATATTTCCATTCCGTGAATATAGTCCCATGTTTCACGATGGTTTATCGCCTTACCCCTCAATTCTCAGTGACATACAAGCTCTCCATTGGACATTCCGTTCCTTTGGACTAGCGAGTTAGTCATAGAGACCTCCATAAGACTCCTTGAGCCTTGGATTCCCTCAAGGCCGATTGAGCAGGTTGTACCATGAAAACCTATCACACTACTTTGCCATGTCACTCTATAGAAACATGGTATACCGGCCCTCATGTTATGCTATGTGTATGATATGAGAATTATCTTAATGAACGGGGAAAGCATGCCATTATTATGATGTTCTTGTGGACCTCAATTCTATATTAAAAGAGTGACCATCTACTTGTGGGCACTTACTTGTCATGGTACCCAAGTTAGGGAACCAATTCCACCCACTTTTATCGATATTCGTGATTATATCGAGTTCAATTTTGAACTCTACTCTATCTTAAATTTCCACAAGCTTTTTCCTTGAAATTCCATATTGGCTATACAATAAAGTGGATGTCTAGATCTATCTTTAATGCTGTGCATATAAGGGCCCGATCTGGTCCTGGGAGGAGCACCCAAAAGTACTAGTGCCCATGGGAGTTGTAATGATACCGGTGTCTAGCATTGCACCGAAGTACTATTTTCTCTTGATCTAATTGGCATTCCACAATCTCTCTCTTACTTGCGTGCGTGACTTGACTTGCGTGACTTTACTAGCGTGGCCCGACACGGGCAAAGTACTTGCGTGAAATAGCCAATTCCCACATGACATGATAAATATCTTGACATATATTTGATACAAGTTCTTGAAACTTCATGAATAGTTCACTTCATTATCTCTTGTTATACTCTCTATCTTGTCGTTTTACGCAAGCATGCATAGCCATAGTGCATTTACATGTGAAAAATGTAATTACTTAAACCCATTGCTAGTTCTTGAGATAGAATTTCCTACTGAGCGTTCGCTCACTCAGTGTTTCCCTACTTTTCAGGTAAGTCCGCCGACGAGACTCAATCGGACGGGGAAAGTCAAGAGTGAAAGAGATTAGAGCTTCTCAAGCGTCAACTAGTCTTGTATTTTCTATATTTTCTTGAGTCAATGTTGTACTTTTATTTTATTAAGCCTAGTATTTTCAAGAGTTTGTAATTGACATATTTTTATAAAGGAAATAAAGGATTGGGTTATCTTTATAATTGCGCACTCTGTCTTTGTGTCGAATACACTACTACTCTGATTGACATGATCGATATAAACTCGTCACGCGTCTTCGGGTATCTTCCGCGCTCGGGGCGTGACAGTTTTTGTGGTATCAGAGCCTAGGGTATTCAATTCCTAGGAAACCCAAGTCCAAGGATACGTTTAAACCTTTAACTAGTGAGATTGGGTAGAACCAAGGGTTGAGTTAATATAAAGATTTAAAAGCCCTTGAAGCGAGTACATACTAATATGGTTATTGTAATTATAGGATAATGGCTGCCGAGCGTGCTCAGTGGCGCAACATGCAACGCACGCTGCAAGGCATGGCCCAAGCACTTCAACAAGTGGCACAAGGAGGTGCACTACGTGGAGCCGAAAATCTCCACCAAGGCTTTAAGAACATGAAGCCTCCAAAGTTCCTAGGATCTACTGATCCGGACGATGCCGAACACTGGATCCGGGAAACTGAACGGATCTTTCGGGTTATGCAATGCACGGATCAAGAGAAGGTCATGCTAGCAACTTTTCAATTAGAAAGAGACGCCCGATGCTGGTGGGAGTTAGTAGAAGCCACATTAGATCAAGGACAAGTTACTTGGGAGGAGTTTGTTGAACATTTCAACAATAAATATTTCTCAGATTGAGTTCAAGAGAAGAAAGTCGCTAAATTCGCCGCACTTAAGCAACGATCTTTGTCGGTGGCTGAATATGAAGCGCAGTTCTCTAGGCTGTCTCGGTACGCTAAACACTTAGTTAGTACTGAGAAGATGAAAGCTCGAAGATTCCTTAATGGGCTCATGCCCCAATATATCACACAACTGGCACCGATGGACATACAAGTCTATTCGGAGATGGTTCGACGAGCCCAATTACTAGAAGATGCCACAGAACTGTCTGATAGGATCCGTGGGAAAGACAAGAAGGAGAATGTTACTAGCTCCGGCACCTTCAAACCTAATTTCAAGAAGAGGCCAAGTAATGGAGGCATTCCCTCCCAGGAGCAAAAGTTCAAGAAGACCAAACCTTTCTCCATCACCACTACACCTGCTAAGGTGGTATGTAAGCACTGTGATAAGGCCGGGCACAAGGCCGAAGAATGTTGGAGGAAACTTGGAGCGTGTCTCGATTGTGGGAGCCGTGATCATCGGATTCCCGACTGTCCCCTACTCAACGATCAAGCCGGTGACAGAAAGCGCCTGGTAACAAAGAATGCTCATCTCCACGCAATTAAGGAGACCGAAGAAGACGAAGGCGGACTAGTAGAAGGTACACTGAAAGTTTGTTCCAAGTCTGCACATGTCTTATTTGATACGGGTGCATCACATTCCTTTATTTCCAAGAAGTTTGCTGACCCACTGCCTATGGAACCGGAATGGATGAAAATATTTTTATCTACTCTTCTCGGAAACGAAACCGATATTACTCACCATTATCAAAACTGTGAAGTCTTAGTAAAAGGAAGAAATCTTCCTATCAACCTCATATGTCTAGACCTAAAGGAATATGATGTCATATTGGGAGCAGATTGGTTATCTAGGTATCAGGCAACTGTGGATTGCCGTAACAGTAAAGTTACTTTCAAGGACTTTCAAGAACTAGTCTATTCTAGCCCTAAGAGTCGGAGCAAGTCACCTCTCATTTTGGCTCTCCGAGCTAGCAAGCTAGTTAGGAAAGGCTGTGTATCTTTCCTTGCGTTTGTCACGATTAAGGAGGCTAAGGAAACTAAACTAGAAGACATCCTTGTTGTGCAAGAATTTTCGGATGTATTTCCGGAAGATTTGCCTGGATTACCCCCACAAAGAGAAGTGGCCTTTACCATCGATTTAGTCCCTGGTGCTAGTCCAGTTTCTAAGGCACCTTATAGAATGTCCCCTGCTGAACTCAAGGAGTTGAAGGAGCAATTGATGGAGCTTCTCGAGAAAGGATTTATCAGACCAAGCACTTCCCCGTGGGGAGCACCTGTGCTATTTGTAGAGAAGAAGGATGGATCCATGAGGCTATGCATCGACTATCGACAGTTGAATCATCTCACTATCAAGAACAAGTATCCACTGCCGAGAATCAAGGAGTTATTTGATCAAATATCTGGATCCAAGTATTTTTCAAAGATTGATCTTAGGTCAAGATATCACCAACTAAGGATCAAGGATGATGACATTCATAAGACCGCATTCAAAAGTAGGTATGGCCATTATGAGTTTGTTGTTATGCCGTTTGGACTAACAAATGCCCCTGCTGCCTTTATGCAGTTAATGAATAGTATATTCAGGCCTTATTTACCTCCTCAATTGTCCTAAGTTCATAATGTATTCCACATATCAATGTTGAAGAAATATGTGCATGATCCGTCACATATCATTGATCATGGAGACCAGGTGATTCAAAGGGATCTCACTTATGAACAAAAGCTCATGAAGATCCTTGATCGCGAGGTACGAACATTAAGGAATAAAGTTATCCCCATGCTAAAGGTGCAATGGAGTAAAAGTTCTGAACACGAAGCCACCTGGGAGACTGAGGAATCCATGAGGAAACGATTTCCAGAATTATTTTAAGAGGTATGTACTCTACACTCTCCACACATATATATTTACGATTGAATTTGGGGACCAAATTCTTTTAAGTGGGGGAGGGTGTAGCAACCCTGGTAAAATAGAAGAAATAAATCTAAATTGAGTAAATTAGATTAAAGGATTTAGTAAATAAATGATAAAAATCCTAAAGGAGTAAAATAATAAACCAAAATGTAAATAACGCCTTGACTCAAGGCGCTACTTCAAAAAGAAACGCCCTTATATAAGGCGCGAATTTCAGAAAGGACGACAACAGCAGATGTCGTCAATTCTTAAACGGCCAAAATAATAAAAAAGGGCAAGTAAACGTGACGCCCTCCACCTGGATGCGTTTTACATAAGAAATGACTTTAACAAAGGCGTCAATTTAAACTAACGCCCTATGGCAAGGCGTTAATTCCGTTCGAGTTTCGTTCGACCCAGGAGACTATCCAGAGCAAGTTTCTGGATAACTACGTGGAAGATTGAATAGGGTAAGAACTCTATTAGGGAAATATTACTTCCAATACGATACTAACTCCATTAGGATCATAAAAACCCTATAAATAACCCTTCCTGTCGAACCCTAATAAGCTATTTGGTCGAAGGAAAGCTCTGCTGCTGCCGTGCGTGAAGAATAGGTATTATTCTTCTTCCCTTGCCTTCGGTCATAATCATGAAGAATATTGATGTTCTTCATTGTCTTTGCTGTAGGAAGTCTGCCGTAAGTAGAAACTCTTCTGCCTAGTTGAAGGACGGGAGGTTCTTCATCAAGACGATCTCTTCCTCCAAGAAGGAAGCTGTTTCCATAAGCTTCGGAAGAACTCTGTTTAGAACAGAGTATCATTCTTCTTCACGTTCCTTCACCAGAACATTCATCAGGTAGGTTTTCTCAAGAACGTAGCCCAAACTAGTTTAATTCCATCATAATACCATCATGACATGCATGAATATAGTTTTATTATAGTTTTTAAAAGGGTTTTCTGTGGATTTTAAAAGAAGCGACCCTATCAAGGGCGCTAATTTAAAAGAAACGACCATGCCCAGGTCGCTAATTCCAATTTTGACGTCCTGCATTAAGTCGTCAATTTCATCTAGTTATTAAATTACCCACGTTTAAAACTTTTATGTCTATCAAAACATGATTCTAATTTAATGCATGATCATAGTTGTTGAATCCTGCTATTTTTCTCTTCCTGACAGTGTGATTCCTCTTTCTGAAATTTTATTATCCTTGAAATTACCCCTGTTCCTATTAATCCTGGAACATCTTGAATTAACGACCTGATGAAGGTCGTGTTTTACAGAACTAACGCCTTGAACCAGGGCGCGAATTTGAAAGTAACGCCCCTGTTAAAGGCACTTTCTACTAAAATTTCAGAATTTAGAGATTTTGCAAAATAGAAATATATAATGGACGACCACTGTAAAAGTCCTCAAATCATAAATAAACGCCCCTATAGAAGGCGTTAATTTGATAAGTAATGACTTAGATTAAGTCGCTATTTCCTGTGTTACTATTTTGAACTGTTTTCTGTTAACCGAGGGTTTTGTTATATATATAATTATATTATCTGGCACTATATTTCCATTCCGTGAATATAGTCCCATGTTTCACGATGGTTTATCGTATTACCCCTCAATTCTCAGTGACATACAAGCTCTCCATTGGACATTCCGTTCCTTTGGACTAGCGAGTTAGTCATAGAGACCTCCATAAGACTCCTCGAGCCTTGGATTCCCTCAAGGCCGATTGAGCGGGTTGTACCATGAAAACCTATCACACTACTTTGCCATGTCACTCTATAGAAACATGGTATACCAGCCCTCATGTTATGCTATGTGTATGATATGAGAATTATCTTAATGAATGGGGAAAGCATGCCATTATTATGATGTTTTTGTGGACCTCAATTCTATATTAAAAGAGTGACCATCTACTTGTGGGCACTTACATGTCATGGTACCCAAGTTAGGGAACCAATTCCACCCAGTTTTATCGATATTCGTGATTATATCAAGTTCAATTTTGAACTCTACTCTATCTTAAATTCCCACAAGCTTTTTCTTTGAAATTCCATATTGGCTATACAATAAAGTGGATGTCTAGATCTATCTTTAATGCTGTGCATATATGGGCCCGATCTGGTCCTGGGAGGAGCACCCAAAAGTACTAGTGCCCATGGGAGTTGTAATGATACCGGTGTCTAGCATTGCACCGAAGTACTATTTTCTCTTGATCTAATTGGCATTCCACAATCTCTCTCTTACTTGCGTGCGTGACTTAACTTGCGTGACTTTACTAGCATGGCCCGACACGGGCAAAGTACTTGCGTGAAATAGCCAATTCCCACATGACATGATAAATATCTTGACATATATTTGATACAAGTTCTTGAAAGTTCATGAATAGTTCACTTCATTATCTCTTGTTATACTCTCTATCTTGTCGTTTTACGCAAGCATGCGTAGCCATAGTGCATTTACATGTGAAAAATGTAATTACTTAAATCCATTGCTAGTTCTTGAGATAGAATTTCCTACTGAGCGTTCACTCACTCAGTGTTTCCCTACTTTTCAGGTAAGTCCGACGACGAGACTCAATCGGACGGGGAAAGTCAAGAGTGAAAGAGATTAGAGCTTCTCAAGCGTCAACTAGTCTTGTCTTTTCTATATTTTCTTGAGTCATTGTTGTACTTTTCTTTTATTAAGCCTAGTATTTGCAAGAGTTTGTAATAGACATATTTTTATAAAGGAAATAAAGGATTAGGTTATCTTTATAATTGCGCACTCTGTCTTTGTGTCAAATACACTACTACTCTGATTGACATGATCGATATAAACTCGTGATGCGTCTCCGGGTATCTTCCGCGCTCGGGGCGTGACACTCCGGGTCCGACTAGAGCCACTGCCGCTGTATAATCCTTGGGATATCGCAATGCAATAGGCCGCAAGATGGACGGGAAGGTTGCGTGGCCCGCACCTAGAGCCGGGAGGGGTATCTGCACCGTCATTGTTGGCAGCACCACCTCAGTCTGCACCAGAAATATGTACATTAGAAAGCTAGAAGGAAGAGAAAGGAAGGGCAGCAGGCACCGACTACGAGTGGGTCCTTACCTCAACCGGTACTAAGCTCAAATCTCTAAGGGCAACTTCTCCGACGTCAGCCTCTCCACTCACAAGCGAGCCTGACGGCCCAGGACCACTCCATGACAACCGGGGTGGGCTAAAAGTCAGGTGATCGCTTTCATAGGCCGAAGACGCCCCGGCATCCTCAGTCTCAGTGTCAATAGGTGGGAACTCCTCATCATTGGAGTCGCCACCATAATCAACCTGCTCAGAGGAAGAGGATTCCTCTGCTCTTTCGGGACGCTCCACCATCGGAGCAGGAGCCTCGCCAGCAAAAGCATCACCCGCAGCAGGAGCTTCCCCCGTGCTCTCCACACCAGAGGCAACGGTGGATGGGATCTCAAGGACAGGTTCACCCTGCTCCGGGACAATCACTTCCTCTACACTCTCCGAACCCGGAAGCAGTGACGGCTATATATCAACTAAAATTCACGACGGGAAAAGGTCAAGCCGGCTGAAGATGTGAAGTTTCGTGGTGGCGTCACAATTAAACTATAAATTACCTTCCATTTCCTGTCTGGGCGTGGGAGAAGGCAGATCTCTCTCCACGGGAGCAGCAGGAATTTCCTCTGCCCCTTCCCTAGTCGCGACATCTACCGTCGCCTCCAGCTCGACGACCGCGGCAACTGTGTCGGCAATCGTCAGCATAGGCAAGCCAAAGCAATCAAAGTGGACTAATGAACTCTGAAGAAAAGAAGATCCTACCTTTAGCTTCTGGCCTTTGTGTGTGAGAAGCTTCAAACTCTTCGAAGGATACAACCGAAGGAAGAACGGTTGCTGATTCCCTTTCTGCGGCCTTCTTTCGGCGCGCCCGTGTCACCCGGGTCACCGCCACCTTCACCTTCCCGACGGCCTCTCTCAACTGGGATCGAGTCCGCTTCCTCGAATCACCGGGAGGCAGTGGCGTCGTGGTCGGGGCCGGCTTGGGAACCTCAAAATATGCTGGCTTCTGGGCCTTTATTATCAGCTCCCTAAAGTGCCGGGTCTCCTCCGAAGTCGGTCGGACTGCACATGCACATAGGTGAGAATAATGCACCACAATGAAAGAAAGAAGCTGGCCGAAGGGCCTGAATGAAGAAATGGAACATACTTGCCGGCCCCGTATAGAAGGGGAAGAGAGGCCAATAATACAGCGAGGGCACTTTGTCTCTCGAAGCCACCTCGCGAATAAGCCAGCATAAATCTCCGATCTTTTCACTCGGCTCGGCCAGCAGCGCCAGGTCCTTGTGACCACGAGAAGACAGGAGATAATTTAGGCTCAGGTGGTCCAGCCCCCATCTATCAGCATATTTGAACGAGACTTGAAGAGGTCAGTCCAGGATGGTTTCGCTGGGACCACCCACTGAAAGGCCATGCGACCGAAGGAGCGCAAATAGCCAGGGGGTGTTGTCGTACAAGGCATCCCGTCTGTCTTCCTTGCGAATGAAGGTCCGATAGGGGTACAACCTATCCACCTCAGGACGCCAGTCAGCGACAGCCAAGATGGGATCCTCTACCGGCAGAGGGAGTTGCTAAAGGACCACCCTCTCACTGCTTACCCGGCATAAGCCCCGAAGTGTTTTCACATAGTCATCCTTGTTGATTGTGGGCAGCTTCGGGTCAACTTTCGTCCTGCGACTCTTTAGGACCTTACGGGCCTCCAGATAGGCCCTCACTTCTGTGTTGGTCCAGGACTTCAACTTCTTCAAATAAGAAGGCTCAATATCAAACACTGGCTCCGGCTGGGAGTCCAGAAACCTGTGCTCTGCCACGGCCCAGCACTCTCACCGGGAGCTCCTGTAAAACCCCATCCGCGCATTCCACCACTTGATATACTCAGGCGTGACGTAAGGGAAACGGGTAGGGGTTGGCACCCTGAAAGAAACATCTTCCCGGCGATGGAAGAAGTCCCACCATATCCGGGCATCATCATTTGAAACTTGCTCGGCCCTGTGCCTATTAGGCAGCACAAACTGTGAAGAAGAATGTGGAATGTGCTGGTCATAGCCGAAGTTCCGACTGAAGCAGAACGGGTAGTACGGATCCAACCACAAAATGCCACTCTTGGGGAATACAAGGACACTAGGCCTGATAGCTAGCGCCCAGTCAACCAACTCTGGCTCAAGAATAGGCCTGGTACATTTGGCCTTGGAAAGTGGATGGATATACTCCTCAGTCTCAAAAAGCTTGCACTGCCTCGTCCTGTTCACCAGCGGGCTGGAGTGGGCAGCTAAGCTCCAAAAGTGAAGAACCCCGGGCGAATTTGTGGGAATACGGGCCAATTTGCCCCAAATGACGTAGAGCTGCTCCGCTAGTAAGGATGGCTCGACACTCGTGAATTCTATCATCCGCGGAACAAGAGGAATAGACTGTAACGCCCGAGGAGTCACCTCCGGGAATAGGGTACAGATCCAAGCATTAAAAAAGTGTAACGGACCGATCGTCTGAAGATTTCTGGGGAGACGCGTCTTGTGCAGGTCTCCCAACATCTTGTAAACAAGACACAGAGCCACCGGGCAAAGAGATAGCTTGGTACCCCAAGCCATAAGACATACTGGATAAATAGCTTCCGCCCTGATTATGCTCTCGTCACCTTGCGGGAGAGCGAAAGAACAGATCCAGTAGACCAAGTATGCAGCACAATGCGTGACTGCATCGACACCAGTAGGGTTTGGGTCCTCCCTTGGCCCTCCTCTTGAAGATGATGATGATGCGGCCTGGCGTCGGACTCTCTTCTTCCGCTTCTGAGCCACTGGCGCTATCAGGGGAAAGTCTTCGTACTTATTCTTCCCATTGAAGAAATATTGAAGCCAGGTGCCCATCCGCACCCTCCGCTTCTCGCCCGGCTTCCCAGCTTCCCTCGTGTCGTGCGACGAATGATAGAGGGTGAAGTACGCCTTCATCAGATATCGATAAGCGTAGCCCGACAGATACCGACCCTCACCGTCGGTCTGATCCTTCAGCCAGTCAGGCCAGCAGGCCTCCTCATACGGTTCTCCATCAATGGGTAGGCCGCTAAGCTGCGAGAGGCTCCAGAGATCCAGAGAGGTCTCTCCTTCCGAAGTATAGAAAGTGTTATATTCAGGGTAGAACACCTCGATCATACTGCAGCACAAACCCCGGGAAATGGGGTAGCGGTACCTTGAAGCATACACGCTGTGGTATATGCCAGCCCTGGTCAAGATTGGAGCATAATGTTGCAGCACATAATCCGTGAACTCCACTGCTCCAGGCCTGAATGCGTGGGCGTCGGTGGCTCTCAACTCAGCGAACCACCCCACTGATATCTGGTGCTTGAAGCTGACCGCCAAGCAATCCAGCAAGAACGATTCTTCTCTGTACCCCCACTTCAACGGGGTAAGGAATAGGCCAAAGACCGGCTTCTCCCGGTCCACTCTACCCGCGGAGTCATTCCACCGAGCAGGTACGAATTCAGGGGCCCTGGTCAGCAACCCATCTTCCGGAGCCAGATCTGGCAGCCCCAACACGACGCTCCATTTCCTGACCTCTTCGGGGAGATAAATGGGTCTTCCCCGCACCACGCAATCTATCAGACTATCCCTCTCCACCAGCAGGGCCTGCTCGGCTTTTCGGATAAGGAAGAGGTCCCTCTTCCCTTGGAGGTTGAAGCGTTGGAGAAGGGACATCAGGTGTTTGTCTTTGAGGTAGTCCCTCCTGGCGACACCTTCCCTGTCATAATGAAAGGAGTCGCCCCCAAGAATGAGGAGACGGCTGGTGTCCACAGTATCTGTCTCCGAATCTGAGGATTCTGCAACCACAGCCACTTGACCGTGCCTCCGATCAAGGGAATTGACGTTCTCCCACGTCACCACGGCACGAGAAGAAGAACCAGATGCCACGTTAGCTGCAAAGAAGCACATCAGACAAAAGCAAAAGTCAGAAAATAGCTGATCAAAGGTAGATTTCTGACAAAATTTCGGCAGAGTCTCCCCAACACGAGAGATTGCCAAAGAAAAGCGGGAACGCGTCCATTAAGGGAACGGTCCCTAAAAGTAGCCATCGGCATTACACCAAGGCCAAAAGGAACACCCGGGGGAAATAGCTCCGAGGGCAAGCCCTACTAGAAGCCTCCCGGGGCCCAAATAATGGGTTTGAAACCCAAAAGGGTAGCACTCCGCTCACCCCGAAGGAGAAGCCGCCACCGCCCTCAGCTCACTCGGCACCGCAGAGAGAGAAGGAAGGGAGGAGAGAGAAGGTGCTGTTGCAAATGAAGA
Source organism: Amorphophallus konjac (assembly GCA_022559845.1). Classification (NCBI taxonomy): domain Eukaryota; kingdom Viridiplantae; phylum Streptophyta; class Magnoliopsida; order Alismatales; family Araceae; genus Amorphophallus; species Amorphophallus konjac. Next base: position 39,793,349 of record CM040124.1, read on the forward strand.
GATTTGAAGAAGAAACAAAGGGGCGGAGGGCTTATATAGGGGAGATTTCCCCTTTTAATCTGGCGCGCAATTTAGCGCGCCGAATTAACACTCCCCAAGCAAAAGGCGCGCCGGCTATGGGCGCGCCGAATCAACAATTCTTCTAAAGCCCAGGGCTGCGCCGTATTAAACGCAGAAAGGGCCAGGAGCGCGCCGGATTAACATCTCAAAGCTAAGGGCACGCCGAAGTAACCCCGTGCCGTATTAAAGTATTAACATTCAAACGTCGTCGGATTAACGTCCGTGCCTGATTAAGGGCCGTCCCGGGCTTCCGTCAATTGAAGAGAAGATCATTCAGGGCAAAATTCATCCGTCGGCCTTGCTGCACTCGTGCCTTGCTCGCAACACCCACGTCTGGGGGGAATTTGTTGGCACCCAAAATATGATCATCGGAGACCAAGCCACAAAGACGAAGGACCCGGCCCACTGAAGAACAGAAGCCGATAAAGATCAACATATTGAAGACTTCTCAAGCTGTCAGAGCCTCGATTCACCCCGTATGAACATGGGGACTTCACCTCAGAAGAGCTGAGATGAACTCACAACCAACCGGCAGTGCGACCAAGCCTGCCCAATGAACCGGCATCGACTCCGTCGTGTCGCATACACTACACCCGTTGTCCGACCAAGGACGACGGTCTACCCAGTGGCTACCCACCTCATGAAAGGCTCTCCTGAGATGAAGGAGTCCCCTTGGCTCTCCAGAACGGAGGACCGAAAGCTCTGTCGGCAGAAGATCCCGGTCATCCGGCACGAGTGCGGCTTCCCGCCCAGATGGGCCCCTTAGTGACCGAATGATCACCTAGCTCAGGCGGAACTATCTCGGGTGTCATCCCACCCTCTAAGGAGCTTTGAGCACAAGGCAGACCGAGCCAGCGGCACTTATCATAGCACCAAGAGCCGTGTCAGCGGAAAACCCGCGTAATTAAACCGAAGGCATCGGAAGTTCCGTGAATGGCCTCACGTCGGTCTGAAAGCTTCAACAAGGCGTCTTGTCGAGGTTTCAAGGAGCACTGGCGAGATAAATGTTCACGGTGACCCCCAGAATCATCCCCGGACTCATAGGCTGGCGTGCGACGTGCGAGGAGTATTAACACGGCGTGCCCTAAACCGGCGAGCCCCCATCTGGCGCCCCTTCTTCTGGCGCGCAAAGAACCCCATCTGGCGCCCCTTGTTCCGGCGCGCAAAGGACCTTCCCCGGCGCCGTCCTATTCCGACGCGCAAGGGATAGAGCTCACCCTTTCCGACGCACCAATCTCCATGCTGGATTAAGGGCTAAAACCTTCTCCTATATATACAGAGGCAGCTGTTCGATTAAAAGGGGCAGATAGAAGAGAAGTGGCGAAAGAGAAGAAGAAAAGGAAGAGGGTTCGAGAGCAAAACCAGATCCTGGGGAGAGAGAGCTTCCTTGGGAAATAGGGTTCTGTCTGAGCGTCCTTTGGCGGCCGTCTTCCTCTGCTCTAACTGAAGTCCTCCGGAGTCGGAGAAGGAGGAGTCATCCGATACTCTGTTCTGGGAATAGGTGGGCGCCCGTGTTATCATGTATTCCGTTCTTTATTTTCTCTCTGCCAAATGTAAGCGAGACGGGGGAGGGATGGCAATGATATGAGCCGACCCCTCCCCTCCTCCTCTGCGATTTCTTTTTTTTGTTGCTCCTCTGTACATTCCTCTGCAACTGATGAACGGCGACCGAGCGATGACGCCGGCGCCGGATTCTTAATGTGTAAATGTTAGCCCATCCCCGTTTCTGGGATGGTGATATCTATATAGATATATGGATGAGCGGGTCGAATGAATACTCGAGGCTTCTCCCCCTTTTATCTCTGTCAATGCATATATCGGAGCTCTTCCGTGCGTAGTTTCCGATTCTGATTTCTCCGATTTCCTACATGCCCTGAGATATCATGGGCTACAGAAATGACCCCTCCCCGGGTCCTTCCCATCGAATGCTCCTATGTTTCATTTGACGATCTTTGCATCCCTCCCGTGGACAGAGTTGTGCTTATGCATATGCTTCTTCCCGCTGTGATATGGGGGCCTAACTCCCATTAATTCTCCCCTTTGCACTGTTCTGTTGCTCACGGGGGTGGGAGTCACCTTCGGGATGGCAAAGTCCTTGGTATGAGTGTTGTGTTCTAGTTGCTCGAGTATATGCTTCTGCAGTTCGCTCATCTCATCTATGCATCAACTATCCCTCTGTGTCATGGCCAGTTGCCTGTTCTTCAGGCTATGTTAGCCCGATCATGCTGGTGTCGATGCCTCAACCCTACGTCTGGCAATCTACCTACACCGAATGCCCCCCCACTTCGCTGGTTTCTAGTCTGCTTCCGTTGAGCCATTCTGAGATTCCGCCAGTTTTACCTTAATCATCCTGGGAGGGGGACATTCCCCATTGTTTCACGGAGCTGCTGAGTGATCGAGGGCTCTACCTCTCAGTGGTAGATGTTCCCTCAAGGCCACAGCGGATAGTAACAGGGTTTTCAACCCAACAGTCTTAGCCTCAGCAATTTGGAGGCCCAATGGTGACCAAGGGATGTGTGCTCCTAGCAGGCTAGTCCTCGGAGCTTCCCTCCCTAAGGGTCATTCTCTCTAAGGGATGTGTTACAGGCTGTGGGTTGCCCACCCCTCGTAGGCTAGTCCTCGGGGTGCTGCTTCCATCATCATATGCCTCATCCCTCTATCCTCACCCACGGAACTTTGGTGCCCCTCGTAGGCTAGTCCTCGGGGTATCCTATCCGTTGGGAATTTGCTGGCTGCCACCATGCAGACCAGCGGTTTAGGGGCTTACTCCATAAGTGAGCATGAGCCCGTTCCTCTCCTGCAACCTTTCAGGTTCAGGGGAGATGCTGCCCAATTTTTGGCAGGATTTGGACATACATTCATTTCTGTGGAACTGGCCATAATAAAATGATCATTCTGGGTCAAGGAACCCCAGTGCTCGAGTTTAAACCTCGCACTGGCTTATGACTCTGCTCCCGAAGAGCCTTGGTCTTTCTTTCAACAGGCAATAAGCCCAATTGAACCTTTAAACCTTCAAAACATTTCAATAAGTTGAATGGTTTCTGAATTCATTAGAAAATAAGTTAAACCGGAGCGCCCTAATACGGCGCGGTACCCCCCCACGCCGGATTAACACTAGACTCATGATTTCCGGTTTTTTATCTGGCCCGTTCCCGGCGCGCCCTAAACCGGCGTGCCCCGTGCCCTTCGCGCCGTATTAGCTGGTTGTTATGGCCGCGCCAAATTAGCCTTTTTGCCTATGTTTGGTCGCACCGGATTAGCCTCTTTGCCTACGTTTTACAGTGCCGTGGAAGCTATCTCTCGTGCGATCACGCCGTTTCAGATCGTTATGATGTTCTAACCCCTTGCTCGCTCTCGGGGCAATCCTAGCCTCCGGTGGTCGAGATTGGCAACCCTAATTAGCAATAAATTGAATAAGGCAGGGGCTGTTTAGGCCCCGAACAACCTTTCTATCATGTTCGCTATCATGTATATTAGTACTTTGCTTTCGTTATCATGCTTGTGTTACCGTTTCCCCTTTGGATGGGGATTAATAAATGTGATTGAGCATTGCTTATTTTCACAACTCTATTGCCATGCTTAGCGTAGTCATGAGCATCATGCATGCATGCTTGCATCGACCCTTGGGTATATCAAATGGTTGACAGAAGGCCGGGTTACGCCCGATCGGAAGTCGTCGCTATGCGCGATGGTAGTCTTTGGACTTACGTCCTCCGCCATGTACCAAGGGTCCCCAATTTAATGAACCATGCCTCTCCTGCATGATAAATAGACGCATCTCATATGATTTCGTCATGTTCATAACATCGTATCTTTTATTCCGACCTCGACAGCCCACTATCTCGGCAATTAATCAAAGGTTTTCCCTCCTCGCGGGAGATGTAATTAACGCCATAGCCTTTATGGTATGGCGGACTGTTGGTCCCGACCGAACCTTACTCTCGCCCGACACGGGTCAGAATGAGCGCATAATAAACTTATCACGTATGTGACTGGCACGCCCGCGTAGTTAATCAGTCAGTTAATTGCCAATCAGTTAATTGGTTGATCAACACGTGAAATAAATTCCGTCCCAACAAGTCAGGGACCTACTTAACAAGATACCCCCGGGTACATAAACTAAATAAATAAACGATTGCAAACAGTTATCCAAGACCTTCTCCATGAAGGATTTGGGAGAAGCATCCTATGTGCTTGGCATAAGGATCTACCGAGATAGATCTAAAAGGATGCTAGGATTATCCCAATCCATGTACATAGATACTAATCTCAAAAGGTTTAGGATGGAAAATTCCAAGAGAGGTCTCATTCCTATGAGATATGGAATTTACCTATCTAAGGCGATGAGCTCTAAAACTTCTGAGGAGGTGGCACAAATGAATAAGGTACCTTATACTTCGGTAATAGGGTCAATCATGTATGCAATGCTATGTACGCGTCCTGATGTTGTCAATGCTTTGAGCATTGTCAGTAGATATCCGGCAAATCCAGGCGAAGAGCACTGGAAGGCAGTAAAGGGCATCCTTAAGTACTTGCGAAGGGCTAAGGATCTTTTTCTGCTTTATGGAGGAGATGATCTACAGCTTAGAGATTACACAGACTCTAGTTTCCAGTCAGATCTAGATGACTGCAAATCCATGTCTGGGTTTGTATTCATGTTGAATGGAGGGGCAATCAGTTGGAGAAGCTCTAAGAAAGATACGACTGCAGACTCAACGACGGAGGCAGAATATATCGCTGTGGCTGAAGCTGCTAAGGAAGTTGTTTGGATGAAGAAATTCATCTTAGAACTTGGCGTAGTTCCCGAGATATCAGCTCTCATCCCATTATTTTATGATAATAATGGGGCCATCGCCCAAGCGAAGGAACCGAGATCTTACCAAAGGTCGAAGCATATTCTCAGGCGCTTCCACCTTATTCGGGAGATTGTTTATCGTGGAGATGTGACAGTAGAGCGTGTACCGTCAGAAGATAACATAACAGATCCACTGACTGAGCCTTTGACACAGACTGTATTTGAGCGCCATGAGGATAAGATGGGCCTCAAAGTTGTGGACAATTGGCTGTAGTTCAAGTGGGAGATTGTTAGTATTGGTGTGCTACAAGCCAATTTAGGGTCGGGTAGACCCGATATATGTATGATCTTGTTCATTGTTAATAAAGTGGTATTTGAGCATAAATATGTGATTATGTATTACTTTACGATGTCCCTAGGATATGTGGTTGTAAAGTCAACTCGAGATGGGATCTTGAACATGAGACTGACTTTACATGGACACATACCTTAAACTGTTCCTAGTTGGAGGGTAATCACTCGGGGACTTTGATTACCTATTAAACTAGTACACATGATGTGTTATGGACCAGTCTCATGGTCTCTGGTGCAGGGAACCAACACATATGTGTAGGTGTATGTCCTTGGAGGATGTATACTAAACTGATCCGCCATTGGATCTTCAGATGGTTGATTATACCTAATGTCAACTGAAGATCCAACTGTCTTAGTAGCATCGTTGGTCCTTTGACCTGAGACATTGATCGGATCTTACACGTGGATTGGAATGGTTTAATTACTTGGCTAAGTGACTTTAACCATAAGTCATGAGTTGTCGAGTCATTAACTACTCCAGGATATGTGTGAAGATCATCAATAGTCAACAGGGGATCGCTCACTGTCAGTTATATATCAGACAGTTAATGGGTCATGACATTGACGCTCTGTTAAATCCCTGGCCAGGGTCGCGTGAGTTTGTTTAGAACGGACGCCATACACTTTAAGGAGGTCATGGTCAAATGGCACGATCATGGGGTTTGACAGAAACCATACCCTCGATCGTACCAGACTCATAGAAGGAGCGAGGGATTATATCGATGCGATAATTGTGGACTTAAAGGTACAAGACAGACTGGTTTAAACTTGGCGTCCTCTAGGATCACGCGGATTTGCTTGACCTAACGTGATCAAAGGTTCGGAATAAATTAAACTATTATTCGGCTCTAGTAGAAGTGAATAATAAGTTTAATTTACTTCTAATTGAGAATTAGAAGCTAATGAGCCTTAAACTAGAGTGATTATGGGCCTAGAAGATCACACACCATGGATTCTTGGGTGATAGATTATTATTGTACAAATGCATATATTATTTCCCTTTAATTCCTTTTGGAAAGGCATATAAAAAGGGCTTAATATATATCTACAATAATGGGAAGGACATATATATAATATCAATTAACAGAGGCTCTTTTAGAAATGGCCAAATCCTATATATATGGGCCTTACGAGAGTTATCTCCCCCCTTGGCCTAATCAAGCATTAAGGCAAGGGAAGAGAGATTAACTCTCCCCCTTTCCTCCCTCTTGCTCTCTCTCTTACCAGAAAGGGGTACCGTAGGAAAGATCGTGGTTGGGGGACGCCGTCGCTATGTGAGGATTCGTGTGGATCTGCTCTCGAGGCCGTGCATCTGTGCGGCTCGGTATTCGCGGTATTCTGCATCGAGCATTGCGGACAGTGTCGTTCTGCGCAAGGTATAAATATGTAATCCGTAGTTAGGGGTTGGGGTTATTAATGCATCGATTAGAGCATGGATCTGGGATTCCATGAAGTCGGGTTCGGACAAATAAATTTTTTTGCTATCCGCTGCGTTGCCCGATGGTGCTGTCTGGAACCTTACACTCCGCTCGCTCCCTTGTAAAGAGGACGTTAAGGAGGGGTATTTGTTGACACCCGTTTTTTACCAATAAGTTGGGTCATTTCTCTTACTCTCATTTTATGATGCCTTGAGTTGTCCATCACTCGGTAGGCAGTTTCTAGGCAACATCTTTGGGCTTATTTTATGAGTAGCCTCCCTCCCTGGCTAGGTCTGCTTCAATTCAGGGCTTAATAGGCCTTGATTTTGTGTAATTGATCATGTTTTATGAATTTCAAGCGTCCAATTAATGAACGGTCAATCCATGGCCGCACAATCCATGCGCGGTCGTGTTTGGGCCGTCCATATATTTATGTGATATTTTAGTTGATTTTCTGAATTACCACCGACATGCTTTCATACGGCCTATGCATAGCTCTTCAACATGATGAGCGGGCAAACATTAGCATTCTCTTCCTAGAGTCCTAAGCTCGGTTGATTGTTTAGATAATTATCTAATTATCTCATTTATCCTGATTTTCCACCGACAAGGCATGAACAGTTGTATATTGGCCGCTCTTAGGGATGAAAGGTTCACAAGTAACCGCGCATCTCATGAGAGTCCAATGGCGAAGTTTTCGGTCCGTTCAACGGATAATTTGGATTATTCTGTGAATTATTGAATTTCCACCGACGGGGTTGGACGGCCCGGGATGGGCCGCTCATATAGATGAGTGGTCTGTCGTGAGACCGTTTAACTTCTCGTTTGCTGAAGATTTAACAGATTATCTCTCCCCGCTCATAGATTTATCCCCAACTTCTACCATCATTTTCTCAGCAGATACAGAACCAAATTCGATGCCGTTTCTTCTGGTTGAGAGATAATTCGATTATCTACAATTTATCTTTGATAATCTTGACCTGAAAATGGCTAGAAACCCTAATTTCGAGTTAGGACTTTAGGGGCTCTATAAATAGACCCTAGGGGCCGGGTTTGAAAAGGGGGGAAAATTTTTGGTCGACGGCGAAGCCCGGCCAAATCTTTGAGCGACCTAGCACATGGGAGGGAGGCCTTCTACGTCCGCATAGGCCTCCGATTAAAGGAGTAGTCTTATTTTGAGTCATTAGTGCCTTTAGTTGCTCCGTTCTTTTGGTTCGCATGCATCACTTCTTCCACGTTTCTTCCACGTTTCTTTTTAATTCTCATGCACCATTCACACACCCTCCTATGCTTTTGATGCCCCTAGGGGTTTAAAAACCCCCAGGTATCCTCTAGTTCATTGAGTCATGTTCATTTCCTTCTGTTTGAGCGTTTGCTACACTTTCTAGTTCTCACTTGGGTCTTTCTTTATATTCTACACATGATTTTTTTGCAGGTCAGCAATACACTAACGCGAAGTCCACTCTTTCTGGCCGGCCGAAAAGGGTGGAGGTTCGGACTTTTGCAACTTACGACGTGGCAGTCTTGGGCGGTTCCTATTCATCCATCCGGGCGGATGTGCGGTGGGTCCTAGGCGGTTCTTCTTCACACAGCGGTTGGATTTGAGCCATTCACCAGCCAGTTGTCCTTCGTCCCGTGTTCCTATGCAGTGCACGTGGACGGTCTGTCATGCGGCCGTTCGTCTGTACAGGTGATTCATTCTGAACCGCACATCCTTCCAGCACTGCTCTTAAGGTGAGTTCCTCTCTCTCTTTCCAAGGTACGGCGTGTTCATCGCGTTCGGCATCTTGGTGGCGATCACACAAGTTTGTGTATTTTTGTTCCTTCCCACCGTTCATATATTTCTCACATTGTTTTAGTGGAAGGAACGGGAGAGACCCTTAAGACAGTAAGGGGGTAAAACTTGTCAATAGTGATGAAATCGACTGTGAATATGATTTCCATATATCAACAATTGCCTGAAGAGGCTGCTGAAATCTGCATACAACATACATATGAGGCATGTTTTCTTACCCCCATCAATGATCAAGTAGGGTGGAAGACAGTACTAGCCAGGACCATGAGACGGCCATTAGCCTCTGAAATATCGGGGGCCTCCATTCGGGGTGTCACTCCAAGGCAACCCCCGCCAGCAATGAACCCTGTGTGGTGCACTACAGAATCACCACCAGTTATCCTAATATTCACTCCCAATCGGAGGAAGAAGACTCCGCTGCCAACCCATGAGAAGACAAGCCCCAAGGTCGGGCGCTTGTAGCAATATATAAACCAACTTGATGAATATGAGCAACCTAAGTTGAAGTCAACACTGGTTAAAGATCATGTCCTCTGGGAATAGCTGGAGGGATTAACCATCTAATAACAATCAAAAAAAGAGCAAGAGAAAACTAAAGCCGACCTCTTCTGGGGGCACAAGCCAACCGAGTCCAGGTGTCAAAAGAAGAATAAATCAAGAAACAAGAAGAAAATAGTCACATTGCAGTGTAATACTCTATCAGCACTGTTCATATAACGACCCGAGAATCCGATTACCGGGAGAGACCCGATAACCTGAGACTCGAACCACCGCCCACGAGCCGGGAGGGCTCGGAAGGGCTAAAAGGAGTGTTGAGGCACAAAGAAATAGAAAGTAAAGCAGGACAATTCAACAATTAACAGAAATAAATAAACAACTACAGCTACAACAGAGTCCAGTCCAATAGAAAGTATAGTCTAAAGCAGTAAAGCGTACCACATGCCGAGTGAACACTCGGCCCGACGAGCTGGCAACTGAGAACCTCTGAACAGCACCCTCGAACCTTGAGGAAGAACCGCCATACCTGAAAAGTAGGGATCCCGCGGAACCCCAACCGGAAACAACGGCGGCAGCGGAAAGGAATGCTACAACTACAACAGGAACAGCGAACCGGTGGCCGGTCAAAACTCGGCACTATAGCTACTCCTACTGTACCAGAAACACACCCCGGACTCACGGTTGGGGGCTACCAAACTACACTAGTACCGCTTATCGAAGTAAAAACCCACAGCAACCATGCCGTGGAGGCCTACCTCCCAGGACACGGCCAACCTGGACACGCTGTCCAAAGTGCAACCCTGACGCCTGGTCACGGGTACCGCACAACAAGACGTAACCTCGGTAAAGCCACTAGCACTAGTCTCACGGTGCGTAAATCGACACGCGCGCCACGGCGAAACAACCGAAACTCAACGGTCAACACGACCAAAAACCCGAAGGTCAAAGTCACAAAAATTGACAGTCTGTCACTCTCTGTCCAGAACAGGAGTACCTCCCACTAGAAGAACGACCGGATGCATCCCCTGACATCTTACACCGCGTCACAAGTGTCTAGCTACAACGCCCCGGGTGTGAGACTCAGACATGTAACAAGTACCACAATAAGGACTAGCTGGGGTCACGCTCGTCAGCGCGTGTCCTAAGCCCCCAACCACGTGTGCACACACAGACCATCTGCTCTAGGTCGGGTCCTCTAGCTAGTTTTCCCCCCCACCGGACTCTGGTGGCAAAGGCAAGGGGCTCTACGGTAACCAGCGTAAAAACCGCCTCTCACCGGGTCTTGCTCTCCACCACTCCCAGGTGGGTCTGCACCCGCGTGCGCAGGAAGCTACGACTAGTGGAGGGTCACTGAGAGAGTAGACTCTCAAGTCAACGGAAAACAACGTCCGAACCCGACAAAGTACGGGGACCGTCCCACATACCAGCACCGTCGCACGATGACCACAGTCGGAGAAGAAACGGGACACACAGTCCATGGGCCGCACGCTCGGCCATTCAAAAATGCCGAAACACGGTCCCCAAAGCAGCTCACAGGCCGCCGAACCAAATCCCACTCTCAGGGAAAGGCGGGAACCCTCCAGCTCCAGGCTGGCAACTAGACTCGTAGTCCAAGGCCATACGCATGGCCCACATGGAAAGCACCGAAGCACGATTCCCAGGGCAACGCACAAGTTGCCACGGCGATAACTAGACTTACAGTCCAAGGCCAAACACATCCCCCACTCGAAAATCATCTTCCAGGAAAAATCACGGCATGCGGGGGAGACTCCATGGCACACACACTGACACGGTGACTCGATCTAGCATAACACGGATGCCCGACAAGCGAGAAGTCACCCGGACTCTCAAACCCACGGCCACACTAAACGAGGTAGCACGATCCTCCCAACACCCTCAAAACACGGACACAGAATCCCACGGGTGTCTGGGCACTCACAAGACTGCAAGTCGACCACTGGGTCACAATCGGGTCGACTAGGGACCTACACAACGCGAAACGATCGCAGAGAACACGAAAGCTCATCTCGGCACCACACAGAGCCTAACAGTCTAAGCTTGGGCCGTCACAGTCTGTAATGGTCCAAGCCTTGACCATCACAACCACTCTGACGCACCAACAAAGGGCCGTTAGATGCTCGGTGCAAAGTTGAGTGTGACGCGCCTACCCTGGTGCATCATAGTCTCTGACGCGTCAGCCCTAGTGCGTCACAGTCTGTGACGCGCCAGCCATGATGCGTCACAAGACAAAATGAAACCAACTGTGACACGCCCCGCTCGGTGCGTCACAGGCTGTAACAGACCACTCCTGGTGCCTTACAAGGTGGGAACGCGTCTGCTCTAACGCACCCACACAAGGGCATTACAAGGCTATGACACGCCAGCCTTGGTGCGTCACAAGCCTTGACCCCGAACGGTCAAAACCACGGCCGGAAGCCAACGGTCAGATCGTCCCTGACGGTCCAACCCAGGCGTGTCAGAGCGCTGTGGCGGTCTATCGTGGGACCGTCACACCCACAGACCCCAGTTGGCTAAAACGAGCCCTGTAACGCACCCACCCAGGGGCGTCACAGGCTGTGACGGTCTCTGGAAGGACCGTCACACCCGTCCGAGAGCGAAACGGCGGGAAATAGTCCAAAAATCTGATCCATGCCCCGATCACCCCCAGGTGATGGGGAAACAAAGGGGAATCCATCCCCAAGCCCCTAGGCATGCATCTAAACCCCTGGATCGGTGAAAAATGCCATAAAACGAGAGATCCGGCTCACTCCCCCAGAACATGGATTTTTCCCAAAATATGAAAATAAACCCGCTCGGCTCACCACGGCCTACAAAACTCGCGGGAAAGGGAAAGCACGAGCTGGTGGTCCATCTCCCTACCTCCACCGAAGATTTCACGCCTCGAGCTCGCCGATCCACGAAGAAAATGCCGTGAAACCCTAACCCACGGCCGAGCTTCCACGTGCATGCACCGCCTCGATCCTCGCCCATCCTCACCTGCGTCCTCGCTCGCGCCGCCTTCGCCTTGCCCCCGCCTCGCTCCGTCGGCCGCTAGAGAAGAGAGGGGAGAAAGAGGGCGTGAGAGAAGAGAGAGGGAGGGAAGAGAGAAATGAGAGGGGAGAGGGAAAAGGGTTAATATATATAGAAAAACCCAAAAATTGCAAAAATTTAGAAAATTACAAAAAAATTATCTCCGCGATCCTCGGAAGGAACACAACGCAGTGGTACTGTCCCGGAGTCGAAGAACGTCACGGTTCGCCCTGCACAAAGTTCCAAAGGCACATCAGGGAAAAATACGTGTAAAACATAAAATACACTCCGAAACCCACTAAAAGATCCGAAGAAAAAAAACCTGGGGCATTATAGCCCTCCCCCCTTAAAGGAATTTCATCCTCGAAATTCAGGACCTAACACAAAGTCACAGGGGAAGAACACTGAACCAACTGACAACGCTATCAGAGCCCCAGCACAGAAAACCTCGATTCTCACGAAAACACCGATCCTGAGGGACACAGTCAGACTTACAATCACAAACAACACCTCGCTCTGCACGCCGTGCACACTGGCCATCAGAGCAGGCATATACCAGAGGACACAGTCCGGCATCACCTCAGACACCACGAAAACCAACATGGCACCGCTGCCACCATCTCACCCACCGAGGAAACACACCCTCGACACGAGAAACAGCTATCGATCCATCCTATGGTCGGCAGATAAAACACACATCAGCTTCACAACCAGCTGACAGGTCACACACCCTTCGCAAGGGAACAACCAACACAGAGCCTCCATCAGCTCACGCAGCCATCTCGATAGACCGTAACCAGGACATCGGCTTAGCACCAAGAATCACCTCACACCTAGCAAGCTGAAAGACAGACATATCACTGTGCCAACTCTGTCAGAAGACAAACTTTGACAAAGCCCAGATCCCGTTCGGAAAGTACACCTCAAAGTGAGCCACCCGAGGCCTCGCTGGAATACGGCTCTCGCTACGCTCGAGCCCTGACAACCAACATCTTCTGTTTGTGAAAAGACCATCCACTGGTCGCCAGATACACGTCAACGGGAAACCTCCACCGGCCTAACATGCATGATCCAACTCACAGCAGGCCATCCGCTGACTCACACACAGACCGATGCCACATCTCGAGCTACACTCCTCTCGGACTCCGCATCTGAGCTCGAACATCGCGCCAACTCGACCCTCTCGGGGAGCACGACGAAACCAGATGACAAGATGCTGGTGTCCTCAGTCATCACCTCACTCGACTCAGGCTCACAAGGGAACCATCCCATGCTGGTCGCCAAACCAGGGATAACCATTGCGACACCAACGTTCCATCAAGGACCACCACACACAAGCGTCACTCTTCCATCTGGTCTCATCGAAGCCTTCGTCTCAATTAATCCAAGTGGACACCTGCCAATCCCAATTCCGCCCTTACCATAGAGCCACGGGATACCACCTAAACAATGCTCATGGGTCCCCAAGCAACATACATCTCACCATGGTCGGCTACGAGACTAGCCTTACCAATCACTCGCAGCCACCAACAGGAACCCACAGCCTGCCAGAGATCACTTCTCCAAAAACTATCTCATCTGAGGACACGACTGGGAACACAAGTCGGGCACCAAGCCACCGACTCTTACCAACACGTCCTCGACCTCCATCAGGTGACGTCCTCAACAACCTCATCCAGGTCCAACACCGACGCCTGACACGGCTTCCATCACAGGAACAGGGTACTCATGCGGCGCACTAGCCAGCACATTCCCCAACACTCCATCCTGCCAGTGCCAAGAACCATAATACCTTGAGCAATGGCACGGCAAAAACACGTTTCACACAGAGGAACCAATCCTCCAATGCTCAATGCAAACTCCGGAATCCACCCGTAGCAACCAACGCTACGATCCTGAACTAGTGGGTCACAAGCCCACCAGGCTTCCGCTACGCACTCTGATTCACGCGCACAGCCACAAATTCTCGGGAACACCGCCCAACCAGCACTCATCCTTTCGAAAAAGCGCCAACACACCCTCACCCGACGAGGGAATGGGCAACACTTCTCACCGGCAACCACCTGGCCAAGACAAGGAGCACGTCTGGCACGGACTTCATGGCACACAAGGCCAACCAATCCGGGAACTCACTGCAAGACGACGAACCTTAGCCAAACACAATCTCTCCAACCAAAGGAGAAACCAAATGCACTTCCGACCAACGGAAGAACTCCACGCTCGACCTGACCTCGAACCTCGGGCATGCTGGAAACAGCACCATCCAGCACCAAGGAAAACCATCGCTTCCATCAGGTCAGCGTCTCCGACACACTTGGTGAGTGTCACGTCAGACCATAATCACAGCATCTCTCGATGCACCACCGCTGTAATTCCTCCAACTGCAACACACCACGCCAAGAGCCGCAACACGAGCCATAATCGACAACCGTCAACACTCATCCTCAAGTCCCGAAACTCACCACGGAACCTTCACATCTCAAGCCAACTCCAGGGCGAACACAACCCATCCACTGACAGAAACACAGGAGCAAAGACTTACCGGGAGATCTATGCCAAATCCTACCTCGGAATCCGCAGAACAATCGGGACCGACATGTCATTTCTGACACCATAGAGCACGACAAGAACATCAGGCTCGACGAAACAGCAGCTCACCGAGAAGATATTTCGCTCACCCGAGCACACTTCTCGATCAGAACACCTCAGGAGCTGGACAAACCTCAAGTTGGAGTGGCCAGAACCGACAGCAGCTCCCTCGAAGCACGCTCACGGGCACTTAACCACGAACAATCCTCTCCACCCACCTGACCACGCTGCAGATTCCTCGAACGCAGCACCGCGAGCACACGCCTGCCAGCAACCTCTACCCAATGCAGCACAACTAGGGCCACCACCGATGAGGGAGAAGGCTCTCAACCTCGATCTTTAGACCCCATGCTAGAACGAAAGCTGCGGACAACAACCACCTTCACAGTATCACGTAGCGCACTCAAGCTCTTAAGCGAGAAATTAGGTGGAAAACAAGCACAAAACCCTAAGCCAGCTGCCGACTGTAATGGACCTCACGGACTCTGATCACTGCAATATTTCTAATTCCTATGCACGTCCACAACCTCCGCTCTGATACCATCTGTAACGACCCGATAATCTGATTACCCGGAGAGACCCGATAACCCGAGACTCGAACCGTCGCCCACGAGCCGGGAGGGCTCGGAAGGGCAAAAAGGAGTGTGGAGGCACAAAGAAATAAGAAGTAAAGTAGGACAATTCAACAATTAACAGAAATAAATAAACAACTACAGCTACAACAGAGTCCAGTCCAATAGAAAGTACAGTCTAAAGTAGTAAAGCGTACCACATGCCGAGTGAACACTCGGCCCGGTGAGCTGGCAACTGAGAAACTTTGAACCGCACCCTCGAACCTCAAGGAAGAACCACCACACCTGAAAAGCAGGGAATGAGTCTTCAAAATAGAGACTCAGCAGGGATCCCGTGGAACCCCAACCGGAAACAACGGCGGCAGCGGAAAGGAATGCTACAACTACAGTAGGAACAGCGAACCGGTGGCCGGTCAAAACTCAGCACTACAGCTACTCCTACTGTACCAGAAACACACCCCGGACTCACGGTCGGGGGCTACTGAACTACACTAGTACCGCTTACCAAAGTAAAAACCCACAGCAACCATGCCGTGGAGGCCTGCCTCCCAGGACACGGCCAACCAGGACACGCTGTCCAAAGTGCAACCCTGACGCCTGGTCATGGGTACCGCACAACAAGACGTAACCTCAGTAAAGCCACTAGCACTAGTCTCACGGTGCGAAAATCGACACGCGCTCCACGGCGAAATAATCGAAACTCAACGGTCAACACGACCGAAAACCCAAAGGTCAAAGTCACGAAAACTGACAGTCTATCACTCTCTGTCCAGAACAGGAGTACCTCCCACTAGAAGAACGATCGGATGCGTCCCCTGACATCTTACACCGCATCACAAGTGTCTAGCTACAACGCCCCGGGCGTGAGACTCAGACACGCAACAAGTACCACAACAAGGACTAGCTAGGGTCGCGCTCGTGTGGATGTCAAAAAAATGATAATGATCATGCGGCATGCACATCTCAACACTCGAGAGCAAGTCGAAGACGGAAGGGCCGAGTAAATCCTATGCCTCCTCCAAGCAGGATGAATACCTACTTGGTGCTCCGCCACCCAACAAAGAATCCCCTCGTGTTGAAGAGACAGCCCCGGCTCTCCAGTCAGCATTGCCAAAGGCCGAATCAAAAGAAACTCAGGAATTCGAACACCTGTTCGGCACGCACCGGGGATCACTCAAAGTTCCAAATCGGGATGCAAAGGCCCTGAACTAAACACCCCGATGGTGGTGCATTACGACTAAAGCAATACGAGAGGACAAGCATCCATCCGAATAGCCGCGAAGCCGAGACGAAGTCTAAACCGGCGTGGCCCTTCCAACAGCCTTAGACCGGCGCGCCCTTGCATGGCCCTTAAACCGGCGCCCCCCCCTCTCCCTTTGTTGATCCGGCGTGCCCCTATTCATTGGGTGATACGGCAGGATCTTTACTATGGTTATCCGGCGCGCCCCCTGGCCGCGCCGGTTTAACCCCATTCTGTCCCATCTGCCCCCCGATACTCTGTTCTCCTATCATATTTGGGGCAGGTTCTAGGGGGCATAGCATTCAATGCTATCGAGCTCTGTCTCCAACTCCATTCGACAGCGCATCGGCATCAACGGCAAAGGCATGCATCCACGGTGGAGAAGCGGCAGTAGATCTCCCGGTAGACCTGCCAACATCCCGTCCTAGGATGAGCGCCAGTGTACGGCGCGAATCAGTAGCATCCAACACAACAACAACGTTGTTGCGAACACGGCAGGGGTGGGGAGAGTTTTCTCCCCCACTGTCCATTCCATATATACTCTACCTGCTCCACTGGAGAAAAGAGGAGAGAGGCTCGAACCACCCCCCCGATGGGCTATTGAAAAGAGAAGAAAAAAGCTCTGGAACCCCCTGGCTGGCCATTGAAGAGAAGAAGAAAAAGAGAGAAGAGAAGCTCCATTCCCCGACGCCCGTGAGGTGAAGAAGAAGAGAGTGAGCGTGAGAGAAGAGAGGTGAGCACGGAGGGGGGAGAGCTTGTGCTCTGTTCCCCCTCCCCGTTCATGAATCTCTTTCCTTTTCCCCTCTGCAATGTATTTTCTCTTCTTTTGAGATGAAAATCTCTTGGGTTTGAGCCGTTTCCCCCCTTTGGTGGATGAATAAACAGAAGGCCCAATTTGGCAAACATGATCCTTTGTCTTTCTTCTTCTTTCCCCTTCCTCCTTCTCCTCATCCAGGGCCCTTCGAAGCATGCTCCTCCGTAGCATGGCCTTCGAAGGAGTTCGTCGATGGATGAATATTCATGGCCCTCTTGAGGCACACATTCGTCCCGCCTACGAAATCATCACCTGTAAGCTGCTGGAACTCTTGAAGGCTGGTCCTCGAGTCTCCACAGGCACTTATGGGTTAACGGAGGCCTCACTCCGAGTTTTGAGGTTCACCCCGGAGCTTTGCTCCGTTTGGTGTTCCCCTATTTATCTCTGGCAAGCCTCAGTATGGGGGATGATGTGACACGACCTCGGACTTAATGCAAGCAAGCACAATCGCATTCAAATGGGCCAATTTGGGCCGCCGCTCTCTTGTCGCTCACCCAAGCCCGAGGTAACTTGACAATGCCAAGGTGAGGTTGAGTGGTTGGGCCCTTGCTGGTAGAGGGCCAGCAAGGCCAAGATTTGATTCCAAATGGATTTGGAAGCCCAATTCAACGGGGCCGACGAAGTGCCGAAGGCACCGGTTGCACTCTTCCCACGGTGATCACTCAAGACAACGGGGCTTGAGGATCGGGCTCTCACTCGCATAACCAGCGGAATTAAGAACTAATATTGAAAGATAAGCACTAAGTGGAGTGAAGGTTTGAGCACTTACTCGACCGGTTTGAAGAAACCGGTCCCGGTCGGAGACGAGGGCGAGCAGGGAGGCGAGTGGATCCCCACACGCCGCGGCGGTGTCGCTTGACCTGCCCAAACAAAGTACACCACTACACCTCTCGCAGGAGGGGGAACTTGGGGTGGGGGTTAATGATATTACATCAATACTACCTCCACGCAGGGAGGGGCCTTCAGCCGGCCAAGCGGGGTGGGGAAACCAAAGCAAAGAACGAGGAACAAGGGTGGACGCCTAATCTGCCTACTGTCTGCGAACCAGGACAGAGGGTCGGTGTTGCTATTGTAGATCTTGCTCAGGAATTTTGCTTGTGGCGACACTGGCAACGAAATCTTCGTAACAGGAAGGGAAATGCCTCAGAATTTTTGTAATTTCTTTTGGAGTACCTGCAGGTCGAGGTAGAAGCTTGAACAAGGCCTCTATTTCTCGGACTAGCAGGGGTAGGTCACCAATAGTAGGATGCAGAGGCTGTCCTGGCCGCTCCCGAACTCCAAATTTGATACTGTCAGCGCCGTTAGAACCGTGGGTGAGTCCTCTTTGCAGCAAAAGAAACAGGGATGCCAGAAGAGAACGGAGACGATCTGTGAAGCCAGAAGAGTGAGGAGGTGTTGATGCAGACTGGGGAAGGTAGAGCCGCGCGACCGTGGAAGAAAATTGGTAACTTCTGTTCCCGGATGCTGAATGGGCTTCCACTTCTTGATTATGAAAGTAGATAGGCCGATGAAGAACTTTGAAGAAGGACTTGAGGACTGATTCCTTTGGGGCTGGTCGTGGCAGAGCTTCTAAGCCGGCTCAGGTCCTTAGCTGAGGTAGAACCACGCAGCTGTGGGAGAATGGACCTCTTGGATGACTCGGAGATTGGAAGAAGACGAAACCACTTCGGTTGCGAAGGCGACTGGCAGACGCTTCCGACGATGGCTCTTGGGTCTTCAAACTCGTCCGGAGGAGGTCGTGGTGGCCGCTGCAAGTTGCTGGTCTGCTGTAGATCTTCAGTTGAGAGCTGTAAGTTGATGATGATGGGGGGGAATGGGGTATATGGGAGGGGAAATGGGGGTGGATGAGTGTGGGGAAAGCCCGGGCTGTGAGGGGGTCTAGGAGGGGGTGTTCTAAGGTGGGGGAAGGGAAGAATGGGGTCTGGAAGGGGGTCTAACAGGTGGTGGGAGGAGGAGCTACGAATTTGGGAAGGTGGGTGAGAGGAGAAGGTGAGGGGGGGCACAAGTGAGTGGAGGGAAGGGTGGATTTCAAATTTGAAATGGCATTGGAAGTTGTGGGGTTGTGTGGGGAAGGGGTTGATTGTGTTGGAATGGGGAAAGTGGTGTTGGAATGTGGAAGATGGTGTTGGAATGGTGAGGGATCTCCTTGGGACTAGGGGGGTGGAGTAATGGAGGCCATGGGGAAGTGGAGGGCTTTAATGATGGTAGGTGGGGGTTGAGGTGGTTGGGAAGGGAGGAGAGAGAAGAAAATTCGAAATTGGGTGTTGAGGAGAGAGAAAATAGAGTGAAAAAGAGGGATTAAGAGAGGGAAGGGTGGCGAATCTCTCCCCTAGGATTTCTCACCCAAAAAATGTTGGAATCACTCCACTAAACTAAGCTTTGGACTCTCAAATGGCATTTTTTTCATTGATTGATTCATTACCTCCAAATGAAGGAAATGGGGCCCTATATATAGGAAACTCACATTTTACAATAAGACCCTAACAAAAGACTCATTGATAAATAACCGAAGGGGTAGGGGAGCTCATTGGGCCAAGCCCGAAGATATGGGCCCAATTAGCACATTACACACTCTAATGACACTCAAACATAGGAAAATAAATGCAAGACCTAGGGACATGACTCAAATAAAATGCAAATTACATCAAATGACTCAAGTAAAATTACATAGGACTCAAAATTAAATGACTAAACCATGCCGGATGCAACTGGGGCGAGGAGACGAGCTGTGAAGGTGGGCATGGGAGGTGATGTCCCCATCAGGGGAGGTGCTGCCCATTTTTTTTGCCAGGAACAAACGAATCAAACTAAACTCTCTGAGGGCCAGAGCAACCTATGCTTGAAGCCTCTGCATCAAACTGAACTACCTTGTACAATAAACTCCTCCAATAAAACACTTGAACCTTCACGCTAATTTACCTTAACAAATGATCAAAACACTTAAACTCTCTTTCCACAAGCTTAATCCATCAATAAGATGAATAAATCAATCAACAGATTAACTTGCAGTTGAACGAAACAAGAAACAGAGCCAACTGAATAAAAGAAAGCCTCATAGAAGCTTAACCCGGCGCCCCCCTAATCCGGCACGGGCTAATCCGACGTGCTCACCCCCCGCGCCGGTTTAACTCTACACTCAAATCCACTTTCCAAATCTTGGAATGAATAGTGCCCTGCCCCCTCCTATTCCGGCGCGCCCCTTGGTTTCCTTAAACCGACGCGCCCCCTTTTAGTGTCCCTATTCCGGCGCGCCCCTTGAGCTCCCTTAATCCGGCGTGCCCCTCCCTTGTAACACCGTAACCGGCGCGCACCCCCCTTGTAACACCAGAACCGGCGCGCACCCCCTTGCAACACCATAACCGGCGCGCACCCCCTTGTAACTCCATTAATCGGCGCGCACCCCCTTTGCTCACTAAACTGGCACGCCCCCCTTGCTCTCCCTTAACCGGCGCGCCCATCCCCTTGCTCTCCCTTAACCGGCACGCCCATCCCTTGGCTTCTCCCTTAAACCGGCGTGCCTAAAAGAGAAAGAATGATCAACCAACAGGAGAAAAGACTAGAAGCTAATGAATAAAACTAATCAAAAGTTTCCCCCTTCCATGATCAACCCCGCGACCTGACCGCGCAGGTCGATCCGCGTGCGAGGGCGCACGATGGCGAGTTCGGGCTCCACACTTAACAATTCACTCCCCCGGACTCGGTGCAAAGAGAAAATCAATGATGCCTTGTGGTATCGGACGTGGACCTCGGAACCCCCGACATGGTCATGATCCGAACACAGTCTGGGCCAATAGTTCGTTAACTCGACCCGCTTCTCCCGGGATCTAATCCCGCAATGCCACATTAAACTTGTCATGTCTACGGCAGACATTTGCACGGTTTTATCGTCATCTTCGATGCTTCAAACGTGGACTCGCGTCCGAACAATGAATGGTCCGACCGTGACCGACATGCACACGTACCTTGGAACCTTCGTTTCCCCGCACTGTGTGTGAAGAGAAAAGCATTGACGCCCCATGGCATCGGACTTGGATCTCGGGAGCCCTCGCCCGGACGTGACCATGATCCGAACTTATCACGGGCCGATAGTTCGTTAGCACGACCTGTCTTTATCAGGATCCGATCCCGCATCCACATTAAACTTGTAGTACCTACGGCAGACATTCGTACGGTTTTATCGTCGTCCTTGACGCTACTAATACGGACTTCCGTCCGAATAATGAATGGTCCGTTAGTGACCGACGTATATACCGGGATCCAATCCCGCACCCACAGGAAACGTGCCGTACCTACGACAGACATCCGTATGTCTTTGTCGTGGTCTTCGATGCTTTGAATATGGAATTTCGTTCGAATACTGAATGGTCCGTTAGTGACCGACATACATATACCGGGATCTTATCCCGCATTTGCATTAAACTTGCCGTACTCACGGTAGGTATTTGTACGATTTGTCACCGTCTCTTACGCTACAAGCACGGACCTTTGTCCGAACATAAAGCGGTCCATGCGTAACAACCAAAATCTAAATGGGACGAGAAGGCTCTCGTCATCCCCGGACCCTTTGCATGGGAATATCAATAAGGCTTCCGTGGGCCATGCTTAGGCCTCGGGTCCGCCCCGATCATGGTCATTGCTTGACCCATATCCTCGGCCTATAGCCCACTCTCTTCGAACACACATTGGTTCTCAGATCTGGTCCCAGGACATCCTCTCGTTGCCCCATTGGCACCGGAAATATTGACGATGCCCACGCGAGCCCGACTTCGACCGCGGGGGGCCCACCGCAGTATGGTCGTAGCTTGATCTTGCACCGGGCCGACAAACTTATCGATTTCCGACCGCTCTAACCGGGATTTAACAGAACGTTTCCCGTCCCTTTGAACAATAAATTTGCCGTACCCCGGCATACATATGCTCCGATTTTCCCCGTGACGATCACGATTTTCTGATGCCGGACGCTCGTCCGAATATCAAAATGGTCCCTTGAGTGACCGACATGATCTCGAATGCTTTCTTCTCACCCTCGTACGGGGATTTCAATGCTTCCTAATAGACTTTTCATGTAACTAATTTTCTGGCCATGAGGCCCTGATTCCCGGCGATTAATAAAGGGTGTTCCCTTCTCCGAGGGGATGCAAATAACGTCGTGACCTTTATGGCGCGGCGGGTTCTAGTCCCGACACGAACCACACAATCGTCTGATTAGTTAGATCGAGCGCACAATAAATCGTCACTTTATGACTGGCACGCCCACGCACTTAATAAACGCCAATAAACGAATAAACAACGATTTTAGATAAAAAGTGCGTCCACAGCTCGTCAGCGCGTGTCCTAATCCCCCAACAACGTGTGCACACACAGACCATCTGGTCTAGGTCAGGTGCTCAAGCTGGTTTTCCACCCCACCGGACTCTGGTGGCAAAGGCAAGGGGCCCTACGGTAACCAGCCTAACAACCGCCTCTCACCGGGTCTCGCTCTCCACCACTCCCAGGTGGGTTCGCACCCGCGTGCGCAAGAACCTACGACTAGTGGAGGGTCACTGAGAGAGTAGACTCTCAAAGTCAACGGAAAATAACGCCTGAACCCAACGAAGTATGGGGACCGTCCCACATACCAGCACCGTCGCACGGTGACCACAGTTGGAGAAGAAACGGGACACACAGTCCATGGGCCGCACGCTCGGCCATGCAAAAATGCCGAAACACGGTCCCCAAAGTAGCTCACAGGCCGCCGAACCAAATCCCTCTGTCGGGGAAAGGCGGGAACCCTCCAACCCTAGGCTGGCAACTGGACTCGCAGTCCAAGGCCATATGCATGGCCCACGCGGAAAGCACTGAAGTACGATTCCTAGGGCAACGCATAAGCTGCCACGCTGATAACTGGACTTACAATCTAAGGCCAAACACATGGCCCACTCGGGAATCATCTTCCAGGAAAACTCACGGCATGCGGGGGAGACTCCTCCGCACACACACCGACACGGTGACTCGGTCTAGCGTAACACGGAAGCCTGACACGCGAGAAGTCACCCGGACTCTCAAACCCATGGGCACGCTAAATGAGGTAGCACGGTCCTCCCGACACCCTCAAAACACGGACACAGAATCCCACGGGCGTCTAGGCACTCACAAGACTGCAAGTCGACCACTAGGTCACAACCGGGTCGACTAGGGACCTACACAACGCTAAACGATCGCGGAGAACACGAAAGCTCATCTCCGCACCACACAGAGCCTGACGGTCTATGCTTGGGCTGTCACAGTCTGTAACGGTCCAAGACTCGACCGTCACAACCACTCTGACGCACCAACAAAGGGCCATCAGACGCTCGGTGCAAAGTTGAGTGTGACGCGCCTACCCTGGTGCATCACAGTCTCTGACGCGTCAGCCCTAGTGCGTCACAGTCTGTGACGCGCCAGCCCTGATGCGTCATAAGACAAAATGAAACCAACTGTGACGCGCCCCACTCGGTGCGTCACAGGCTGTAACGGACCACTCCTGGTGCGTTACAAGGTGGGAACGCGTTTGCTCTGACGCACCCACACAAGGGCGTTACAAGGCTGTGACGCGCCAGCCTTGGTGCGTCACAGGCCTTGACCCTGAACGGTCAAAACCACGGCCGGAAGCCAACGGTCAGATCATCCCTGACGGTCCAACCCAGGCGCGTCACAGGGCTGTGGCGGTCTATCATGGGACCGTCACACCCACAGACCCCAGTTGGCTAAGACGGGCCCTGTGATGCACCCACCCTAGGGCGTCACAGGCTGTGATGGTCTCTGGAAGGACCGTCACACCCGTCCGAGAGTGAAACAGGGAAACAGCCCAAAAATTCAATCCACGCCCCAATCACCCCCGGGTGATGGGGAAATAAAGGGGAATCCATCCCCAAGCCCCTAGGCATGCATCTAAACCCCTGGATCGGCCAAAAACGCCGTAAAACGAGAGATCCGGCTCACTCCCCCAG
The DNA here is from genome assembly GCA_022559845.1 of Amorphophallus konjac. Classification (NCBI taxonomy): domain Eukaryota; kingdom Viridiplantae; phylum Streptophyta; class Magnoliopsida; order Alismatales; family Araceae; genus Amorphophallus; species Amorphophallus konjac. The sequence goes on from CM040124.1 coordinate 39,817,482, forward strand.
AACATGGATTTTCCCCAAAATATGAAAATAAACCCGCTCGGCTCACCACGGCCTACAAAACTCGCGGGAAAGGGAAAGCACGAGCTGGGGGTCCATCTCCCTCCCTCCACCGAAGATTTCGCGCCCTGAGCTCGCCGATCCACGAAGAAAACGCCGTGAAACCCTTGCCTCTCTACGAACCCGCGGCCGAGCTTCCACGCGCCTCCACCGCCTCGATCCTCGCCCATCCTCACCCACGTCCTGGCCCGCGCCGCCTCTGCCTCACCCCCGCCTCGCTCCGTCGACCGCCAGAGAAGAGAGGGGAGAAAGAGGGCGTGAGAGAAGAGAGGGGGAGGGAAGAGAGAAATGAGAGGGGAGAGAGAAACATGTTAATATATATAGAAAAACCCAAAAATTATAGAAATTTGGAAAATTATAAAAAAATTACCTCCGCAATCCTCGGAAGGAACACAACGCAGTGGTACTGTCTAGGAGTCGATGAACGCCATGGTTCGCCCTGCACAGAGTTCCGAAGGCACATCAGGGAAAAACACGTGTAAAACACAAAATACACTCCGAGACCCACTAAAAGATCCTAAGAAAAAAAAAACCTGGGGCATTACAGTTCACCCTGCTAGGGGAAGAGGATGAAGGAGAGTCTTCCACTCCATCACTAGAAGCAAATCAGGCTGAGGTTTCGACCTCGATGCATGCTACCCGCTCTGGGAAAAGGTGGGGGCATTTTCCTCCACCCAACCACAATATTATCTTCAGGGGCAAGCAACCCTATCAGATACCAGAGTCAGAAGTCTAGGGTATTGAGATCCCTCCCCCATCAGGTCTCTATGCAAAAACAAAAGGGGGTAATGAGACCCTGTCATTCCTTGAATTCATGTCTGTTCTGGAAGGCAAATAGTCGGCCCCGGACACTGCTGTTGAAAATGAAAATCCCCGGCAACCATCTGCCGCAATGAGCAAAGAGAAAGATGAAAAAAGCAACAACCTTCTCTCAACATTGGAAGTAACAGCCCCAGAGGAGACTCTCCCACAGTCCCCACAGAAGAAGGAAACAAGAGAAGGGTAAGCCATGCCGCAAGCGCCACATGAGCCTCCGAGACCCCGCTGGGCAGAAGAGATGCGATTGTCCAACGTCCGTGTGGGTAACCGAATTATGAAGATGCTAAAGAAGCTCCCATCAAGATTTTCCATATGGGAGATCCTCTCCTTGAGCGAAGAAGCTTGCCAAGCCATTATTGACGCCCTACAGGCACCAGCTCAATATGAAGCTCTTCTGACATAAGTTAACTCCGAACCAGCAGTTACATTCACAGAGGATGATATGCTAATTCCTGACCCCAGTCATAACATGCCTCTATATATGAGGGGGCATCTCAACTGTCAGCCACTAAGCCAGATTCTGATAGATCCAGGAGCTGCTGTAAACATCTTGCCTTATCGCATCTACCAGAAGTACTACTTTGACTTGCACCTCACCAAGGTGAAAGATATGAGGATTGCTGGCTTTAATCAGAGATGTGAAACTCCGCTCGGGGTGGCAGAGTTCAACCTCACGTTGGGTGACTTTACCACCATCGTGCAATTCTATGTGATAAATTCATATACCACATATAAGGCTCTGCTGGGACGACCCTGGTTACATAAATACTAGATAGTGCCCTCTACTTTACACCAGTGTATCAAGTACTGCCACAATGGCAAAGAAGAGAGGGTGTTTACAGATCTGCATCCCTTCGAATTAAATGAGTGTCACATGCTCGATGCATCATTCTATATAGAAGTCTCTCAAGGGTGAAGAAAAAAGAAGCTCCTGCAAGCCAGAAGAAAGCGCTGTCAGAAGCAGATGAGTGGTCCCCTCCACCACCCTCGGGTTACATGGAACAGCAAGAGGTCGCCCATGTCTCTCAGACTGGGGACTTTGCTAGAATTGCACCACCAACTGCTTACCCTGTCAAAGTAGATGATGGCATAAGGGAGAAGCTCAATCTTGTTGAGGTCCCACTTGGACTATTCAAACCCATTCCGAGCTTGGAATGCCAGACAGTGCAACCACTAAAAACTATGGAGGTTCCCCGTTTCGACGAACCCCCTACGATATTCTATCCTGGTGAACCTGCCGATGAGGATGATGAAGACTGTGTAATCCCGGAGAAGGCAGCTAATAGAATGGTGCCAATATCAGGTCTGGATTACACTACCCAATGGGTCTCCTAGATGTTTTCTAAAATGCAAATGCCCTTGCTGTAGCCTATTGGCTAGAAAAAGTCATTCCAGAAACTCTAGGATCCGCCCAACAACAACAAGGAATTGCTGAAGGTCACCCGACATCCAGGGCTAGGCTATACTCTACACTAAAGGAGTATTATGAGACAGAGGTAGATGTTATATCCACCTACTTTGCCTACGAAGACCCCTTCGAGGCAGATTATGATGATTACCTGCTATATGGCGAAGAAACAACACAAACCCCGAAGACGGTGCTGAAACCCATGATAGATATGGAAACTCAGGGGGACAAGATGAAGTCACTCTTTGCCAGTATTGGAAGGAGCCCCTTCCCGGGGAGGATCTATTCCAAGATGAAGCCAGATTTGACAGGGGAACACCTAAAGAAGATCAAGCCGCTGAGAGAGAAAAAGAGCGCATAGAATTTGAGCGCATAGTAGAGGAAATCCGGGTCATGCAAGGCCTGGCAGATCCAATAGAAGAGATTTTACTTGCAAACCCCTAGGGGGCAGAAGGTCCTATGTCGGGAACACGAGATGAGACATCAAAGCCGCCACTCAGAGCTGACCAAAACTCGGTGGAGGGTCCAGTAATTTAGCAATGAAGCCGAGAAGCTCAAAGACAAGATCCTCTAGCCTTAGAGAGCCAGTCTGAAGAAAGCTAGCAATCACCAGCCAATCTCAAAGAACCGGGGTCGACGTACACACCACTCAGAGAGCTAGAGGCCCTAGAAGCTGAAGAAGATTGCATCAACGGAGGCTTCATCAACCTTGAAGAAGCTCCACCAGAAGTCGAAGACGGCGGTCAAGCTACCATTGATGAGCTGATAGAAGTGAACCTAGGGAGTGAGGGGGATCTAAGACCCACCTTTCTTAGTGCACTATTTTCAGTAGAAGAACAAGACCAATATATACAATTTTTGAAGGAGTTCTAGGACTATTTTGTCTGGACCTATAATGAGATGCCAAGGTTGAGCCCCGATGTTGCCCAACATCTGATGTCTATTGACCCAAGAGCAGAGCCTGTAAAGCAGCCTCCCCGGCGGATGCGGCCTGAGCTGATCAGCCAAATTAATGGAGAAGTCGACAAGCTCATTGATGTAGGGTTCGTCAAAGAAAATCAATATACAACATGGTTAGCGAATATAGTGCCCGTGAAGAAGAAAAATAGGTAAATAAGAATATGTGTTGACCTTTTGAACCTCAATAAAGCATGCCCGAAAGATGACTTCCCTGTGCCGATCACCAAGGTGATGATAGATGCCACCACATGCCATGAAGCCCTCTCGTTTATGGATGGATCATCTGGATATAACCAGATTTGGATTGCTGAGCAAGACAGGGTCCATATAGCATTCCACACCCCAAAGGGGATATTCCATTACAAAAGGATGCCATTCGGCCTCAAGAATGCCGATGCTACATATCAAAGAGCCATGACAAAGATATTCGATGACTTGCTCTACAAGAAGGTGGATTGCTACATTGATGATTTGGTAGTGAAAATCGAAAGAAAAGAAGACCATCTGCAAGATTCGAGGGTGGTGTTTCATAGGCTACGCCAATACAAGCTAAAAATGAACCCCATGAAATGCGTCTTCGACGTGTCCAGTGGAAAATTTCTTAGATTCATTGTTCGGCACAGGGGCATTGAGATTGATCCGTCCAAGATTAAAGCTATTCAAGAACTCCCTCTTCCGAAGAGTCTGTCGGAGCTGCGGTGCTTGCAAGGCCGGCTGGTGTACATTCGCCGATTTATTTCAAACCTGTCGGGTCGATGTCACCCTTTTCATTGGCTAATGATGAAGGACATGCTATTTTTTCGGGATGAAGAATGCCGAACAACTTTTGAGAAGCTGAAGGAATATCCGAAAACCCCTCCTGTATTGGGAGCGCCGATCAAAGGGAGACCTCTGATTCTTTATATAGCAGCTACTCAATGTTCACTGGGGGCAATGCTAGCTCAGGTAAATGAAGAAGGCAAAGAGCATGCCCTTTACTACCTTAGCAGAAGGCTGGTAAGGACTGAAGAGAAATACACTTTTATAGAGAAGACCTGTCTGGCATTTGTCTTCGCTGTCAAGAAACTCCTGCATTATATTGTTGAGCTATGGTTTTGATAATAACTAAACTTAGTGTGTATTGCTATGGTTTTGATGCTAACTACACTTCATGTGTGATTATGTGAATGATGATAACTAAATTAAATGGTTGATTGTTCATATCGATTGGTTGAATATGATTGAGTTGAACATGTGATTTGAATGGTTCCTATGCATACTCTTCATGGAGCTTGGTTACATGATGTATTCATATTGGACAAATGCATATCTATTGATCTTGACCTTTAGTCAATCATATTTTCCAAGTGCTCACTTGTATATGTGCATGGCTAAATTATTCTCATACTTTGCTCACTTGCATAGAAATAATTCTTGACCTTTAGCTTAAAGCTTTTGTTGGGTCCCGTAGTGCAGGAACACAGTTCTAGAGTGGGGGTTAATAGAACCCTCTACTAAAATTAAGTCCAATTAAAACTTTAAAATAGCTCGCAGCGGAATTCGCAAGATTAGCAAGAGTGAGCAATTTAAACTAATTGGAATAGACTTGATTCTCTCTATTTCGCCGTACTAACTCGAACAGATAATTAGATATGAACAATAAAGCAAACCACAATGCAAGCCACAATGCACGGGGATTTTTAAGGTGGTTCGGGACCGCGACGGGCTCCCTACGTCCATCCCTCACCAAACCGACGAGGCTTCACTACTGTAAAAATAGCCCGAGGATAAATCCCCACACACACATGGAGCCAAGCTCCAACACACACACGTAGGGCGATGCCTACACAACCACACGGAAGTAAACTCCCAACCACACACGGGGAACACACCCCAAAATATGTCCAAGCACACACGCGGATAAACTCCGCACAACTCGACGTACACACGGCAACACAAACACTCGGAGAACCCTTTCTCCGAACACCCACACAAAGTATTCTTTCAGATGTATATGAAACGAAGACAAATATATGCTATGACCCCCAAAACAAACTCTATAGACTGAATCAAAGAAGATAAAGCATGTATGAAGCTCCCCCTTCAAGAAAGACTCCGGCTCTTCTTGGCTCGTTGTCGGATGGCCACGATTTCGGTGTCCTTGCGCTCCTCTCTTCGAGACGCTTCTTTTCTTCTTCTACCATGAGCTTCAAATCTCCACGGAAGTAGATGAAAACCACCTTGCAAGAGCTCTACCACGTTTTTCCCCCTTTTCTTCACCTATACGAAAGAGCAAATGAGCATTAGGGTTTCTTCTCACAAAATCGTAACTCTTATATATGCAACTCAAGGGGTGGGGAAAAGACTCATAAAACCCTCCTAATACATGTTAAAAACACCTTAATAACAATAGAAACTAATGGGGGTAGTATGGTAATGTTTAGATAGGTTTCCATAAGGTTTTAAACTCTCCCCGAAATCCTGTTCCAGAAGGGTCGACCCTCGGGGTCGACCCTCGGGCTACAAGGTGCTGGCAGACTGAATAAAAAGTCCCAGCTCACAGGGGTCGACCCTTGGGTTCGACCCTTGCAGTGGGTCGACCCCAGGGGTCGACCCTTGCAGGCAGGGTGCTAAAAATTGATTCTGTTTTGACCAGAACCTGAGAGGGTCGACCCCTTCTTGTTTGGGTCTGAAAATTACCTAAAACCTCCATCAAATCAATGAGAAACAATTGATTAAATATTACCATAATCCCATGAAGATCAATCACGATTTTTCATCCTGAAAAATATGATAAAGCAAGAGGTTAGTTGAGAATCAAAATCCTTGCATCAAGCATTAACACTATGAACATGTTTACAATAAAATCCATCATTGAACCTATTCAAACATGCATTTTGCTTCTCATATCAATTGACAAAAATACATTTGACCAAATGACAAGGTTTTGAAATGATAAGCATGAATATATCATTCAATCAAATATATTGACATGGGAGCTCAGACATTCAACTGGCATTCTTGTATCTACCAAATGCTCAACATCAACTAACGTCAATTGAGGGATATTCATTTACACAACAAGAAGCAAATATATAGCTCAAGACCAAAGACATGATCAGATGATGTGCAACCACACAGGTATGAGGATCTATACTATATCACAATTGCATCCACACATTGAAACCACGATGACCTCGTGAATGATGTCAATCTCATTAGCAACTTAGAAGATTATGCATGAAAGCCTAAGGCATCTCAACCAAAAGTTAACGACATAATGCTTCATCACACAAGTGTTAACAATTATACCAAATGCAAAGCATGCATAATATCATGGAACCACATTCATTCAATTGACATTCTTGTTGATTAAAAGCTAACATTCATGAAGCATTGTTTCACAAGGAGCATTGATATAAACTTCCTAGATTTAGATTACCATGAGTCCAAGAAACGAGTAAGCATCATTAAAATCACATACATCAAATTTTAAGTTACAAGGTTGAGAATATTTCAAGCCCAAAAATCTTATGAGGAAAACACATGAAAATACCCAACCAAGACTTTAAAAAGCTATTTGATGAAATGCATGAAGTATAGAAGAATCAACGCAATGCAATGAGTGAGTCAACTCCCCTTTTCAATAAGATCTTCATTGATGCACTCCTTTGAGTTCCAAACATGAATCATGAATTTTTATCCTGCAAATCAAAATATTCAAGGAATGAGATCCTTAAATACAAATCATTCATATGACTTTCAAATGTGAACAGAGTTAACTCCCTTTTAGAAGAAGAGCTTCATTGATGGACTCCTTTAGATTCCAAGTATGAGCTATGAATTTATGTTCCTACAAACCAACATAAATATAACATTAGTTCCTTAAACACCAAGGGTTCACATGACTTTCAAGAGTGAGCATTGACTCCATCTTTCAACTCATCAAATCAAGATATAAGACATGTTGCTCAATGAAACACATACACACACAAACACAATCGTTTTGATATCATTGAAACTAAACACGAACTAAGGGATGCAACAGCTTTTATGGTTCAAGTGTTTGTATGCACTTTGAACATAGGATTTCATGTATGCATTTCACACATTTATCATATTGATTATTAAGATAAAGTTCTAATCATTTTTATCATGGTTTTGTAGGTTAAATTCTTTGTATAATCCCTCCAAGATCAAAGGAGCTTGATGCCACAAAGTTTGGAAGGGTTGCAATAGAGTTTGGGGGTGAAATCTTAAAGTCAGGAATTTACCTGTAGCTAGGTCGACACTGTAGCCAGGTTGACACTGTAGCTAGGTCGACACTGTAGCGCGGTCGACCGCCAGGCCGATCCCGGTCGACCAAAAATAATAGAATGCAATGGTTCTGTTTCCTGCAGATTTTCGTGATGTGATCGGTGCGAGCGATTCAGAGGGGGGTGAATGAATCTCCCCTTTAAAATATTGCCCCAATTGAAACCTTAGAACACACACAGAGATATGAAAATAAAAATAGTTTCAGTTCTACCGAGTCTGAAAGACCGAAACTGAAATACAGTGATGAGTTTAATCAAACACAAAACATGCAATCAAATCTCTACTAATCAGAAGAAACAGATTGGCCTAAGCATTCATCTAGCGGAAGCAGAAATGAACATTCAAACCACAGTGCACGAAGAGTTTTTTAGGTGGTTCGGTCCTCCAGACCTACATCCACCCCACACTCAAACCCGAGTGTGGATTACTGCTGACTAATAGCTTGAATACCGCTGGGCAACGCAGCTTGCCTACAAACTGCTGACTAACAGCTTGACCACTGGGCATTACAGCTTTGCCAACCGCTGGGGACTACAGCTTAACCCGTCTAGAGGAATCCTCCTCTGCCCGCTGAGCAACACAGCTTCCTTCGCTGACAAACAGCTTGAAATAGAGGTAAAAGAAAAACAAAATATGGAAAGGACACAACAACAGAAAGCTGTATACGATAAAGCACAAAACAGCTCTCAAAGAGCAAGTTGGTCTAGATCTGATCCAAGAGCCAACAAATAACACATCTTCAAAGAAGTCTTCTCTCTTCTTTTTCACGAACTCTCTATCTCTCTTTTCATTCTCCTTTTTCTTCTTCTGCTGATCTCTCTTTTTCTTTCTCTTCTTCTTCTTCTTTCTTTCTTTCTTATGGATCGTGCAGGCTCTCTCTCTCTCTGCTTCTGCTCTTTCAGATGGGCTCCCCTACTTTGATCACTCTACTCACGATCACCACCATCTTCTCTCGAAGGAGAAGCTTCTTTTTATAGCAGCAACAGGTAGGTGGGCGTGTGTCCTCCACGATTCCCGCCCAATTGATTCTACAACGTGGAAGCATTTCAGCAGGCTTCAATACACGTGTCACGATCCTGGCACTCCCCTTATCCTCGGATCACGTGCCCTCCTTAAGTTCCTCGACCAGTAGTCCTATTAGAACAGACGAGGATGCACTGAGTTAGTTTAGAAATTTGAACTGAGCTTGTATAGACTTGATGCACAAAATGCAGTGTGCATATAAGAAAGTATGTGCAACGATAATGAATGCACGGACATGTCATCCACGAGTGTACAGACTTTGAATGCAGGTGATGCATTTTGCATATGGAGAAGTACGCACATCGAAAATGAATGTACAGACATGCTAGCAACGAGTGTGCAGACTCTACGTGCAATGTACAAACAATGTGCAGACTTACTATGCCTAGAGTTTAAGCATGAATGCATGATGCACAACCTATGCGTGTGAGTGTATGGACTTAGTGTGCGTGCGACACCAATGTACATACTTTGCATGCATGCGACGATGTATAGATTATGATAGCATGCGACGATGTATAGACTTGATATAATGATGCACAAACATATCAGTAGAGAATGTGAAGACTTTGTCTTGAAAGATGCACACTTGCATATAGGGAAGTATGCACATTAAAGATGAGATGCTCAGGTATGCTGTCAACGAATGTACACACTTTGCATATAAATTGAAACAACCGAATGCACTGACTATGCTCATGAATGTATAGACTTGCTAAAATGACGCATGAACATGACAGTAATGAATGTGCAGACTCTGCATGAAACTACCGAATGCACTGACTATGTGCATGCATGAAGAACACGGGCTGTACATACTTGATATCAAGCAGCGATGTTCCGACTTGACAGATGCAATGTGCACGCAATGTACAGACTTGCTGAACTACAGCAAGGACATGATAGCAAGGAGTGTTCAGACTTTGTATATGCATGAAACAAATTAATGCATAGACTATGTATATGCATGAAGACCACTGGCTGAACTGACTTGGTCGAATGAAACAATGGAGGTTGTACAGATAGCCACCAAAGAATGTACAAACTTGAGTTGATGCAGACTAGGCAAACTCTGTACAGACTTTAACCCTTGAGCATGCATGAGTCTAGGCATTCACTGACTTATGGCCATCATGAAACATAGTTATGAAATGCACAAACCCAGGCAATTAACCCTGCACCGACTATGTATGCATAATGAACACGCATCGACTTCAAATTAAGGCAACTAATGAATGCACCGATGCAGTGTATGCATATGGCAGATATTGAACTGATGCAGTGTATGCAGGAGAACTAACAGCAATTAATGTACCGATGCAAGCTACACTAGTTATGCATGAACTAGAGTTGCACTGATGCAGAGACAGACAATGCAATGAGATGAATGTGCACACTCAAATCAATCAATCAATCAGACTCATAGTGCTTGCTGACATCAAAACCATAGGGGCACAACATTTCGATCGACCGCCAGCCAGTTCTGGTCGATCGCCAGCCCCGAAGCCTCCAAAGTTGACTTTCGAATCCCAATCCATGGATGGATCTCTTTACCCATTTCATGCCCCCAATCAAGGAGGATTTTAGGGATCTGGTCTAGGGCTTGTCCAAGACCACTCAAGGGCTATAAAACCTCTCTTTGGAGGTCATAAACCCTAATGAAACTAAGGGGATTGAAGAGAGATCCAAGGGAGATCAAGAGGGTGCTGTTCTAAGAAGGAATGCTATTGTAGCATGAACAGTAGTCCGTGAATCAAAGCTCCACCAAGCAGCTGAAGATCCAAGGTCCATTTGAAGCCTTCATCCTCCCATGAATTGAAGAAAGAAGCATTCAACTAGAAGAGATCAAGGTGTGCCTATCAAGCAAGAGAAATCGGAGAAGAGCCTATCAACCTAGGAGCCTATCAAGGGAAGAAGAAGAAAGATGCTACAAGGAAGAAGGAGACATTCAAGCATCATCTGAAGGTACTCTATCTCCGTTTGAAGCCAACAATCTCAAAGGAAGAGAACAAGCTCATAAGCATCAAGGAGATACAAGGATTTGTCCAAGGAAGAAGGAAGAGTACTGTAACCGTGAACAGTATCTCGTGCATCAACATCTTCATCCAACTCTCAAGCCATTCGAGTAAAGAAGGAATCAATGCAAGATCTATAGAATACACTCAGGGGGAGTCTTAATCAGGAGTGTTCAAAACTGAGCCTCATTGTTTTAATGTTTTGGGTGTTGCATTTGTGTTCGTCATAAACTGCAAGAACTTGTGTGTGTGTGGATCGTTGTTGGATCCGTGGTCGTATGTGTGTGTGTCGTATTTGATTCGTGTGTGCATAGGTCTTCCTAGATCTATGTGTGTGTGTGGTTTTATTCAGATCATAGTATTTGTGTGTGGAGTGCTGCACTTGTCGCAACGTGTGTGTGTTTTGTTGATCCGCTTATTGGATCGTATTAGAGACTTCGTCTCCGTGTGTGTGTGTGAGAGTATTGGGGCGCGTCCCGTGTGTGTGTGCAAGCATCATCCTGCATGTGTGTTTGGAGCGTCGTCTCTGTTTGGGGATTTATCCCCGAGTGAAGCATCACCGATTTTGGTGAGGGGTGGACGTAGGATTACTGTCGTTGCATCCGAACCACCTTAAAACTTCTGTGCATTGTGGTTTGGTTTGAGCATTTGTGTGGCTTGTTTGTTATAACCATTATATGATCATGTGGGAATGGAGAGATTGAGAGAATCTGCTTCCTTGCTTAGTTAATTATCTCAACCTTCTTTAAAGGTGTTAATTCCTCTACGCAGCGTTTGTCTTGCCGACTAGTGTAAGGAGTGGTGTATGTTGTTTTTGAATTTGTAGTTGAACAGATTTCAACCTCCTGGTTAGAGTGTTTATCACATATTTTCAAAAAGGCCAAAAGTTTTCTTAAAAATTGTTTTCACCCAATTCACCCCCCTCTTGGGTGTCATTGATTGCGGGACTTCAATTGATATCAGAGCTAAGGGTCTAATTTTATAGATCTCACGATCTAGAGTGATCCGTATCAATGACTACCATGATGTACACCTTGAACTCCCCACCCGTGTTTGATGGCTGTAATTTTGATTTGTGGTTAGGAAGGATGTGTAGTCTAGTCAACTCATATGACCCTAAGCTATGGAAGCTTATTTCATATGGCCCTTATGAGTTGCCTAATGACAAAAATGTATGGACTGAAAATCAAAAACTTAAACATGATCAAAATTACTTAGTTCTAAAATTGCTTATTGCTGCAGTCAAATCTAAGCACTTCACTTTTGTCTCCCATTACAGATCCGCGAAGGACATCTTGGATGGATTAACCAAAATCTGAGAAGAGCATGGAGACCGATGTCTTGTAGCAAGCACGAGTGAACAAGGGAGCAATCAGCCAAGTGAATCAAGCTTAAAGGTAAACTCTGACTCTGATAATGAAGATGAATTTAACTTTGAACAGTTGTTGAATGCCTATGAAGAGTTGGTTGCTAAGTACAAGAAAGTTAAGTCCGAAAACATAAAATTGAAAAAGAAATCTGAACATGCTTTTCATGAGAATGGCTCTTGTAACAAATGTTCTGAACTTGAAATTGTTCAAAAGGAAAATGATGCATTGTTAATCTAAAATTCTTTGATTGAAGGGAGATTGAAGCATCTTGAAAAATCCATTCGTGAAACATCTTCATGTGATGAATGCTTAAGATTCAAAACTGAAAATGAAGAATTAAAACAGTTGAACAATGCCATTTCTGAAAGATTGCTTATTTTTTAAAAAGGAAAATCTATTAATATTGATGAATCTGAAAAAGTGCATGCTTTGTTGCAAGAAATAGAAAGTCATAAAACCATCAATGCTACCTTACATGAATAAGTCAATTCGTGTGAAAATAAGATTGTTTCCTATGAATTGCACGTTGCATCTCTTGAATATGAAATTCTTGACTTGAAGGATTCGCTATCTAAATTTGTAGATGGCAAAGATAATTTGGACAAATTACTGGGAATGAAAGTGAATTTTTAAAAAGAAGGACTGGGATATAATCCTGTAAAGAAAAAGATATTTAAAAACAAGTTACATACCTCATTTGTCCACAGCACATGTATACCTAGTACCTCCACATCTCACACCCAGCAACACACCATGTCTAGAACTCAACCAAATCTGAAAATGAGTGTGGATGTCCAAAATGTTCATGCTAAAACCATTCATGTGAAACCCCATGCATCCAAGAAAAGAAATTCTACTTGTCTCTATTGTGGAAAACTTAGACACATGATGCACAATTGTTTCATTATGAAAAATGATGATTTGAAAGCTTGCAGGAACAGAACTGGCTCCAAAAATTCAAAGCAATCATTTAATACAAAACCTCTCATACATTGTAATCACTGTGGTAAAAGAGGTCATACAATTTCACACTGCTGGCTACTAACGAAGAAAAAGAGTTTTCATTCAACGCATCATGCTCAAATGTACAAAATGGCCAACCAAATGAGAAGAGTGAATGTGATGTCACATGCTTGAAATGATTTTGATGCCTTTAATCTCTTGAAGCTATGTTGTCGTTACTGTGGTAAATTTGGGCATAACATGCATGAGTGCTTTCTAAAGGAAAATGATGATTTGAGTGCTGTTAAGAGGTGGAAGTCACGTGCCAAAGATGCTGCTAACCCACAAGGACCCAAGATGGTTTGGATTCCTAAGAATATAAAATGAGAAATCTATTTTGTAGGTGTGCCTTGGGAATAAGAAGCAAGAAATTTGCATTCGTTCAAGAAGGTAAGGCACACGGGCCAAGTGGTATAAGTCAGGTAAAAAAAATCAAAAATTGAATCTGAGCACTCAACTGATACCTCTCCTACCATCTCCAGTGACTGTGTAAGGTTTTGATTCATTTTGAGTCATATAGTCAGGTAGTCTTGCATATGTCTATACATGTATTCCATTCATAGTTGTTTGCATATCTGTGTGTATATCACTTGTCATATAGCATCTTGTTGTAGGAGAGCTTAAAGATTCTTCAGATCATGATTTCACTACATATATTAAGTTTGCATACACTTTCATACTCTGTCATGCAAAAGTTGAACATTGTGTATTCATGTCATAATGCATTGCAATCCTCCTGCCTTCGTTATTCATGATTACATAGTATATCAAATGGTGACATGTAGAAGGGCAGGTTAAGTCTGTCTGAAAACTATCACTACGTGTGAGGTGATCTTCGAATCTAAATTCTCCGCCTAGTACTATGAGTCATTTACTTAAAAGGCTGCATATGGCATTGGATTATTACTGAACATCTTACATTCATTCACACACTAAGGGGGAGCAACCACGTTCGTCATATGGGCTTAATGTTTTGGTTCACACATGAGTCATGCACTGCATCTAGAGCTGTTTAGGGGATGTTGGTTGTTAAAATAATTTATCATACCATTGTTAATAAATCTGAATTATAATTGACAAATCAAATCTATTTTTATCCTTGGATGCAGATTACACTCTCCAAGTCCAAGTGATGCTAGCCATCCATAGTCAGGCTTGAATCAACTAAAGATATACCTTGTAAGGATGAAAAATGATGAGAACATTCACAATTGCCACCAAGAGATGGGATACCAGAACTTGAACAACCTCCAGGATCGACTCAAGCACAAGCTGGTGAAAGTCCTTGTACGTGCTAAAGCAAGTACCCAAGGCATGGACTGAAAAGCCCACATCTTTTGATTGAGAATAGGTTAAATATATGGAAGGCTTGGAAGAAAATGGATTCTCAAGGCAAAAGTATTAAAGTAAAATCTTAAATATCAACCTTCATGAGGTTGGTGATTTTTAAGATTGAAGGCTTCCAATCTTATCTTCTGAACTAAGGTAATTCACCCCTTTTTGCTATGGAAACACATAATCATGCAATGGCCTTTTGTCACTTGGTAACATCCTTAAGTGACAAGTATTGATTCTAAAAACTTGAATTGTCATTTACTAACATGTTGTGATGAATTGGTTGAATCAAATTGAAAATCTTGAAGTGGTTACATATTGAATATTCTTAACTTGAATTGCATGATCACACTTGAATTGAATTGCATATCTGGTATATCAAATGGCGTCTGTGGAAGAGTGAATCATGTCCACTTGGAAGCATTCCCTATGCGTTGAGCTGGGTCTTCGGACTACAATCTCTGCCTTGTACCAGATCTTGAAAATTTGGATTGGTTGATGTGTGAATGATTTCTTGAGCTGAGCTATGTAAATTGAGAATATGTTTGTGATTAAATGATTCATACATTTGACTTTTGGATGAATTCTCATTTCAACACTTGTGAATGACCTTTGAAAATCTATTATTGAAAAATTCTAAAAATTTAGTTGCATTGCTTAATTTTGATCCTTTAAGCACCCTTATCTCATAAAGGTCATGTCTTGCAAAAGTTTGTTGACACATTGATAAAATGTGAATGCTCTAATGTGGAACTTGTCTCATGGTGTGAAAATCAAGCCCTCCCTTGTTGAAATTGCATATTACATCACACTCTTATCCAGGCATAGGTTGCATGCATTAGAATTCATGCATTAACTGTAGTTAGCTCATTCATTTGATATCAGAAGCTTTGCACCACATTGCATTTTATCTTGGCATATTATCTTTTCATTCCACTATTATATGATCAAAGGTTGCATTGTATCAGAACTCATGCATTAGCTGCATTCAGTTCATTCAATTGGTATCAAATTGACATCACATTGCTCGCATGCATGTCATAGTGTATTTGCATAAACTCCCACTGCGTGCTTGTGTGGTATTATATGCTATTCACCCCCATTCGTTGGCATTTCTATGGCCTTATGTCTTCTTGATAAATAATGTTGCATTTGAGTCATTATTGGAGTGCTTCATGTCGTACACTCTGGGGGAATTCATATTTCATAAGTGCACCTATTTAGGGGGAGTTGCACTGTTATGTATTCATGATATTTTCGGTATACATGCTGAATCAAATTCGCACACTTCATGCACAAAATGTGAAAATGATTGTTAATGATAAGGATATATGAATTTCTTTTCAACACTCTCGAGATGTTAAATTTGCTACATGTATGTTGAAGAGACAGTTGAGGAAAAAGCTGCCTTCCCATCCTTATTGAAAAATCTGAAATGAAAATGAAAGATAGAGCAATGCTCGATCTTACTAAGTAAACTGGGCACATGTCACCTGAGACGTGATGTGGTTCATATCTGAAAAGTGTTGACTAGTATCTCTGTTCAAAATGAGGTGAAATGGTTCAATATTCTGAGTAACCGGGGATTCTAGCATGAGCTCCATACGTCTACATGTGTAAAAAGAAATTATTTGAACCTGATCACTCTTGAAAAATTCTGACTACCATGTGATATTGATTGAGTTAAAAAATATTGGTGAAAACTCATTGTGGTAGAGCGTAACCTCCAATACGCTGTTATCAAAAATTGAAGTACAGTCTGTAAAATGTCTCCTTGTGTTAATCTAAAAATCTGAATATCCATACTGTAACTATCATTTTTCATGTTACTCACTTACACTTTAGAAATTTGATTTAATATGTATTCAGAAAATTGATTGACTGCATTGATTATTGCATGACTCTTCCTCTATGATTGCACAACCTCCTAGGTGTCTTAAGTGAACATTTCAGTTGCTATGACCCTCATGCATTCTTCTTATACCCATTCCCTCTTAAATAAGTATAGGGGAGCTGTGTTGCATGTATATATACGAATTTGCCTATTTGTTTGTTTATGCATCACACATGTCATCACATGCATATGTTGCATCTCATGCATTTCAAACCACAAATCAAAAATTAAAAATCTGAAAATAATGAAAACCTAAAAATTGAATGGACTTCACATGTTGTACACCTGTTAAATAAGCTTTGGATTTTGTTTGACCAAGGGGAGAAGCGTGAAATTAGCTCTACTCATCATAGCACGTCCAAGTGATCAACAATTGGTATCCCCTCATGCAACCATTGGTATCACAAAACAAATAAAAATCTGCAAACATGAAAATCAACAAACACATGTTTTGGTGCCTCCCAGCCATTCCATGAACCCACTTGTTTATCATTTTCTCCTTCATCATGATTTGGTGCTTCATCAGAATTTCAATTATGGGACTTTGTTCCTTGCTCATTCATCATGCTGCTATTTGAATCACTGTGGTTTCCTCCCTTCATCTTGATAGTGTTCATGTGGGAGAATGTTTGGTATTACCCTGCCTGTTGATAATGTCAAAGGGGGAGCAAGTTCTGTTGTTAAGGGAGACAGTTTTGCCTTATCCCGCTTTTTGATAATGTCAAAGGGGGAGAAAAAGATGATTCATGCTTGCCTTTGTGATGATTCTTGATTGCCCTTGTTAGAAAACAAGATGATTCATGCTTGCCTTTGTGATGATTCTTGATTGCCCTTGTCAGGAGAAAAAGATTCATGATTGCCATCTGTAAGGGGGAGAAGAATATGTTGTATCATCATTTAGTTTGTCATCATCACTAAGTTTTTCCTCATTCATCACTAAATTTGTCATCATCAAAAAGGGGGAGATTGTTGAGCTATGGTTTTGATGATAACTAAACTTAGTGTGTATTGCTATAGTTTTGATGCTAACTACACTTCATGTGTGATTATGTGAATGATGATAACTAAACTAAATGGTTGATTGTTCATATCGATTGGTTGAATATGATTGAGTTGAACATGTGCTTTGAATGGTTCCTTTGCATACTCTTCATGGAGCTTGGTTACATGATGTATTCATATTACACAAATGCATATCTACTGATCTTGACCTTTAGTCAATCATGTTTTCCAAGTGCTCACTTGTATATGTGCATGGCTAAATTGTTCTCATACTTTGCTCACTTGCATAGAAATAATTCCTGACCTTTAGCTTAAAGCTTTTATGGTTCAAGTGTTTGTATGCACTTTGAACATGGGATTTCATGTATGCATTTCACACATTTATCATATTGATTATTAAGCTAAAGTTCTAATCATTTTTATCATGGTTTTGTAAGTTAAATTTTTTGTATAATCTCTCCAAGATCAAAGGAGCTTGATACCAGAAAGTTTGGAAGGGTTGCAATGGAGTTTGGGGGTGAAATCTTAAAGTCAGGAATTTACCTATAGCTAGGTCGACACTGTAGCAAGGTCGACACTATAGCTAGGTCGACACTGTAGCGCGGTCGACCGCCAGGCCGATCCCAGTCGACCGAAAATAACAGAATGCAACGGTTCTGTTTCCTGCAGATTTTCGGTCGACCGCCAGCCAGTTCTGATCGACCACCAGCCCTAAAGCCTCCAAAGTTGACTTTCGAATTCCAATCCATGGATGGATCTCTTCACACATTTCATGCCCCCAATCAAGGAGGATTTTAGGGATCTGGTCTGGGGCTTGTCCAATACCACTCAATGGCTATAAAACCTATCTTTGGAGGTCATAAACCCAAATGAAACTAAGGGGATTGAAGAGAGATCTAAGGGAGATCAAGAGGGTGTTGTTCTAAGAAGGAATGCTACTATAGCATGAATAGTAGTCCGTGAATCAAAGCTCCATCAAGTAGCTGAAGATCCAAGGTCCATTTGAAGCCTTCACCCTCCCATGAATTTAAGAAACAAGCATTCAACTAGAAGAGATCAAGGTGTGCCTATCAAGCAAGAGAAACCGGAGAAGAGCCTATCAACCTAGGAGCCTATCAAGGGAAGAAGAAGAAAGATGCTACAAGGAAGAAGGAGCCATTCAAGCATCATCTGAAGGTACTCTATCTCCATTTGAAGCCAGCAATCTCAAAGGAAGAGAACAAGCTCACAAGCATCAAGGAGATACAAAGATTTGTCCAAGGAAGAAGGAAGAGTACTGTAGCCGTGAACAGTATCTCGTGCATCAACATCTTCATCCAACTCTCAAGCCATTCGAGTAAAGAAGGAATCAACGCAAGATCTACAACATACACTCTGGGGGAGTCTTAATCAGGAGTTTTCTAAATTGAGCCTCATTGTTTTAATGTTTTGGGTGTTGCATTTGTGTTCGTCATAAACTGCAAGAACTTGTGTGTGTGTGGATCATTGTTGGATCCGTGGTCATATATGTGTGTGTCGTATTTGATTCGTGTGTGCGTAGGTCTTCCTAGATCTACGTGTGTGTGTGATTTTATCCAGATCATAGTATTTGTGTGTGGAGTGCTGCACTTGTCGCAACGTTTGTGTGTTTTGTTGATCCGCTTGTTGGATCATGTTGGAGACTTCGTCTGTGTGTGTGTGTGAGAGTATTGGGGCGCGTCCCCGTGTGTGTGTGCAGGCGTTGTCCTGCGTGTGTGTTTGGAGCGTCATCTCTGTTTGGGCATTTATCCCCAAGTGAAGCCTCACCGGTTTTGGTGAGGGGTGGACGTAGAATTGCCGTCATTGCATCTGAACCACCTTAAAACTTCTGTGCATTGTGGTTTGGTTTGAGCATTTGTGTGGCTTGTTTGTTATAACCATTATATGATCGTGTGAGAGCGGAGAGATTGAGATATGATCGTGTGGGGGCGGAGTGATTGAGAGAACCTATTTCTTTGCTTAGTTAATTATCTCAACCTTGTTTAAAGGTGTTAATTCCTCTACGCAGCGTTTGTCTTGCCAACTAGTGTAAGGGGTGGTGTATGTTGTTTTTGAATGTGTAGTTGAATAGATTTCAACCTCCTGGTTAGAGCGTTTATCACATATTTTCAAAAAGACCAAAAGTTTTCTTTAAAATTGTTTTCACCAAATTCACCCCCCTCTTAGGTGCCATTGATCGTGGGACTTCATATATGCCGTCCCATGAAGTCAAATTAATATCTGGAGCAGACCCGCTAAAGTATATATTATCTCAGCCAGCACTTAAGGGTCGACTTGGCAAATGGGCCAAGATCCTGATGGAATTCAACATTTCGTATGTGCCTTAAAGAGCCGAAAAAGGGCAAGCCGTAGCCAACTTCTTTGCAGCACACCATGTTATTGACACCCATTTTAGCCCGCAAGTTGTGTCATTTCTCTTATTCATCATTTTGGATGTCCCGAATTAGCCATTATTTTGGAGCTTTCTCGGATGGATTTCAAGCCCATTTTTACCATTTCATATCCTTTGAGTCTTGGAGATCATGATTTCCTAGAGCCCTGGAGATTGTCTTATCAAATTCCGGCTTCCCAGTCAACTTACGGCCCATTTAGGCCGGCTACCCTCAAGTAATCGGCTCTCTCCCGCTGCGCAGTCCTGAAAGTGGTTCTTTTTCACCTTCTTCCATTCCTCTATTCAAAACGTTGTCTTCACCAAAGTTGTTCCTCTTTCAAAGATCTACATTTTCTTCTTCTATGCCATTGGCCAGTTCTGTCTTGTTTGTGATCTATTTGCATTTTTCCGGCGTGCTATGCTGTTCACCTATTTTCTTGAATTTTTTTCTCCGTTACAGCCCCATTTTCTCCCTCTTATGATCATTTTCTCAACATACTTTCTTCATAAACGTTGTTCCTCTCTCCGTTATCTACAATTTCTTCTTCTACCACTTTCACTAGTTCTACCCCGTTTGAGAGATACACTTCAATTTCTGAAGTCGCTTGTAGTCTGCCCAGAATTTTCCTTCATCGGTGTGAAGGTCTACTGGAGGTGCGTTAGAGCATCATGTGACGGCCCAGTGTAGACCGCCAGAGCAGTATGACGGTCCTACGTTAGACCGTCACACCGAAACTTGCCCGAAATTGCCCTGTTCGACCCCTAGAGCGTGGCGGTCCTACCTTAGACTGTCAGAGCCCATGTGACGGTCTAGTATGGGTGCGTTATACCGAAACTTGTCTAAAATCGTCCCGTTTGACCCCCAGAGTGTGACGGACCTACCCTAGTCCGTTACATAACTCTGACGGTCGTACGATAGACCATTACACAACACTGAGAGTCCAATTCGTGCTGGACTCTACTCCGTTTCTATGCGTCGTGGCCCTCTTGCAGAGTCCATAACTTCTTGAATTCTACTCCGAATTGAGCGCCATTTGTTCTAATGGTTTCTCCTTGGTATTATCTTGAATTTAGTCCAAAGAACTCTAAATTGCATTGGCTATCTTGCTCAGAATCACACTCAAAAGTTGAGGGTTTAGGTGTCCTGGTTCAACTCAAACTCTGCAGATTAAGCTCCGGGGCTCCCTTCCAGAAGCCATATCTTCCAGATCCTTCATCCAAATAGAGTCTCATTTTCTCCTATGACTTATCTTGACTATTATCCAAAGATTGATCCATAGATCTCGAGATTTGATGGACTCTATCTCTTAAACTCGTGGAGGAAAGTTAGGGGTTTCACCACTTTTCTATAAAAACTGCCCAATTCGCAGTTGCAAAGGGGGGCTCTTTCTTGGTTCGGGGCAAAGCCATGCTGCAACTCCAACTCACAAATTCGAACCCATCTTGGAGAGGGAAGTATTAGCTTTCTATTCCATCCTTTTGGGCTTGATTTCATGATCTATATTTTTAGTTCTCCTCTCCTCAAAATCACAAATCATCACAGTTTCCTACACTTTTGTGCTACATGCACTTTTACACGTTTTGCATCATCGTTTTCTCTCTATTCTCTCAATCAAATCTCGTGATTTCAAATCTCATGCATGCACAACACATCCACCTATCTTTTCCACTTTTCCATAGGGGTTAAAAACCTCCCCCCGGTGAGTTTGCACTCAATTTCTACCACTGTTTTATCACTCCGGGATTGATACTACATATGCATGTTCTAATGGGTTTTTTGTCCTTGTTTTAGCTTTGTTTTGCAGGAGTGCATGAACACAACGTGAGGCCTTCTTCATCTAGCCGGCTGGAAGGAGAAGAGGTTTGATTCCACAAAGTTCCCCGCATCCCGTTTCGAGCACGATCAAGTCTTTAAGTTCCAAGGTACACGGCGCCATTCCTCTCGTTTTTTCATCCTTTGGCGTTGTTGGAACCTTGGTGGTGATCACGGTTAGTATTTCTCATCCCTTCATCCCCATTGTCTTTGATTCACATGTTTATACATGTATGTATTTAAAGGGGGCGGGATAGGAATCTAATTAAAACAAATAAATAGTTTTTTTGGTGATCACGGTGGGACACCAATGCCCATCACGTTTGTTTTAATGCTCTTTTATAAGTTGGGTGTGTGCATGTGCATGTTTAGGTCATATTTTATCCATTCTTCCATTGTTTGGGGCGTTTTAAGGGCTCTGGTAGTGTGACGGTCCTATAGTAGACTGCCACATGAATGTAACGGTCCTTTGGTAGACCGTTACAGATTCTAGCAGTCCTACGCGCATGCTCACAGGGCCGTGTTCGTCGGGGCATAACTTTTGATCCCGATGTCCGATTACGCTGATTTTTCTTCCGTTGGATAGACCTTTGTATTGTCTTTCCATCCATATATCATTTGCATCATTTGATTAACATTTGCATATTCTAATATTGTCCAACGTTTTAAGTTTTGTGCATAAGTTCTGCATGCAGGCTCAGGGACAGGTTCACATGTACATCTTTACTCAGTGATTTGACTACCTTCCCGGTGTCTGATTGCACTGATTTTTATTCCATTGGATAGTCCTTTGTATTGTCTTTCCATCCATAGCATATTTGCATCATTTGGGTCTCATTTGCTTAGTTAAAAATTATCATCATTTTACCATTTTGTCCATAAAATCTGCATGTGGTCTGCGCATAGTTTCACGGGGGTAACTTTGCTCAGTGATTTGATTGACCTCCCGCGGTCAAATTGATTTGTTCTTGGGCCCGTTGCGTAGACCTTTGTACTGTCTTTCCATCCATATACTATTTGTCTTAGTTGGATCATGTTTGCATAGTTTAATCTAGTCTTGATTTTCTAGTTTTAAGCTAGAATTTGCATGCACTCCGGTGCACATAGGGCCATACATTGCATATCATAGTTCCATTTCCTACCTTGGTAAGTGATCCTCTCGCCTCCATATTCCTTGGAGTCGACTAGGTGATCTTATCTGGGACCTCCATAAGTCCCCGCGAGCCGTGGATTCCCACACGGACACCGGGCCGGTTGTACCTTTCCACCCCTTCAGGCTTGCATTTGCATAAGTGTGAGAGAGTTAACCTTACTCAACCCAAAATTTGGACCTTATCTTGAGGGAATTATTCTAAATTTAAATCATTAAAAGGTCCATTAAAACTTCTAAAATATTTCCCATCATTTTAACTTGGTTGGCTTAGGTGAAAACTCTTACATTGTTTGTGTTCTTTGGGCTTGTCCAAGCCCATTAGTGAGTTTTATGTTGCATTCACATGTTTTGCTGTTGTTAGGCCCATTTAGGCTAGCCCAGTATGTGGGTTCATTGTCCAGTCCATTGTCCCTTGGTCCGTTGTCCATTGGTCCTTGCATTAGTGGGTCAACCCCCCTTGTTCTCAAGCCCATTAAGCCCTTGCTTCCCCATTTGTACTATCCTTGATCTCATTGTATTAAGTCTTCATTTGCCCTCATGGAGTATCATTCTAACCCCTTGTATCATTCTTTTTCTCAATCTTCTTCCTATTCCCGCATGGAATCCTCTTCCCACGCGGGCCCATCTTCCCGTGGTCCCTCTGATCCCTCCGAGGAACAGGCTAATCTCATGGCCCATATATCAACCCTCGTTCACCAAATGGACCCGGCCCAGGCCCAACGTCTTATTGCATCTCATCTTCATGGGCCTCCTTCTCTTAATGGGCCTTCTTCCTTCATTAATGGGCCTCATCATCCCATTCTCCTAATGGGTCTTATTTTTCTAATGGGACTCATTCTTCTTCTCCTTATACTGCCAGCCCAATGGGTCCTTATGCTCTTGCTTCTTCCAGGCCCACATATCCTTCCATTCCCGGAATGGGCCCTTCTTCTTCTCAGCCCGGATCCTCTTATCCGGCCCATTATAATCATACTAGTCCTAATTCACAACCTCTTTCTCAAGTTGGCCCATATTCTTCTCGATCTCTCCCTACCCAGGAGATGATTGCTCAAACCCAACGCCAGCTTGATGAGCTTCAACGCTGGATCGATCCCAAATCCTCCTTAAGTATTCCATTCACTTTCCAAGGTCTTCGGCTCTCACCTCCATCATAAATTCCCACATATCGCCATTATAGTGGAGTCGGTGACCCGTATGTGCACTTGAAGGAGTTTGTTTATGAGTCGGCCCAATTTTGACATGACCAACACTTGATGGCTTATCTGTTTGGTCTGTCATTGGAAGGCCCGGCTCGGGATTGGTTCTTCTCTCTTCCGCAAGAGCAAGTTTTGAATTTTCAAGCCGTTCAAGAAAAATTTATACAGCAGTTTCAAGACCAAGTTGGGCCCAAGTATTCTATGGCGGATCTGGCCCATGAGATGATGAAGCTCGAAGAGGAGTTTTCTACCTTTGCCGATCGTTGGCGTCGCCTTGCCGCGCAGGTCCCAGGGCACATTCCGGAAAGAGAGCAAATCAAGATGCTGAAATCCAATGCCGCGCCCGAATATCGGTTTATCTTAACCCTCAATGACATTACCTCCGGGCAACAATTATACAGCCGAGCCCGCTTCATTTGCCAACAAATCCAAGATTCTCTTGACCTAGAGTCTCCACCATCCACCTCCACATATCAACCTTCACCCTCCTCATTCAAACCCTACGCTCCCATGAGTCAGCCCGCCATGAGTCAACCTTCCGCCACATATCCCTCCATGAGTCTACCCCCTGCCTCTACATACCTATACGCCTCCGCATAACAACCTTCCATGAGTCAGCCTCCTGCGTCCGCATACCCATCTCTGTTTCCATCCCCGGTATAGGTCACACCACATCCCGAGCAGGTGGATGCCGTCTACATACCACCCCACTCCGTTCCACATATGCCTTCACCAAATCCCTCCTCCGCCGGCCAAGCACTATTGCCTATGCAACCTCCACTTCCCTCTCCACAACCTTCTCCACCACCTCATATCCCTCGGCATCCGCCTTGCCCGAAGCGGGCTCCTTGTCCTCCGTTGCCGGAGTGCTTTACTGACATTTTTAGGGCTTTGATGGCCGCTCACACGTTGCCGCTCTCTCCGGTTGTGCCTTGCCGACCCGCGGTCGAGAATATGCTTCAATATTGTGATTTTAACCGCCAGCAGAGGGATTTGGTTGAGGATTGTCCCGAGTTCCGAGAGTATGTTTATGGCCTGGAAGGTAATAAAAGGATTGATTGGGCCGCCATGCGTAAAGTTGTTTTAGATCTCCGCAGTAAGCAGCAGCAGCAAGAAGCACCGCCCAAGCAGCCGTCTCCATCTCTACAAGACCGGGGGCACCCCAGTGATTCTTCGTCTAGCGTTAAACCCGCTCCATCACCTACTACCTCGCCTACTCTGTTACCTTCGCTATCTCCTATCCAATCTCTGCAACCTCCACAAACCCAAGCCTCTGCTCAGGCTAGTGCCACCTCCCCTTCTTCTACTTCTTCCACCACTACTTCCACCCCCAATGTCGTTCGGCGCGTTGTGTCGATACGTCGACGGTGGGCA
This sequence comes from Amorphophallus konjac, assembly GCA_022559845.1. Classification (NCBI taxonomy): domain Eukaryota; kingdom Viridiplantae; phylum Streptophyta; class Magnoliopsida; order Alismatales; family Araceae; genus Amorphophallus; species Amorphophallus konjac. The sequence continues at coordinate 39,842,588 of CM040124.1, forward strand.
CCACAACCCTTTTCTTCACCCTTGCCATGTCCACTACCTCCATCGATCACTTCACCATCTCCACCATCCTCTCAATCGCCTACACCATCTCCACTACCCTCACCATTGCCTAAACCTCCATCACCCCCACCTTCACCTTTGCCCGCACCTGAGCTTGCCATCATCTCAATCCCTTTACCTCCACCTAAACACATCACCACTCCCGTTGAAACCTCCATGACATCCAAATTGTTTCCTATCCCCATTCCTCCATCCACTTACCCACCACGGAGCGGGGGTGTGTTACCCATGGTGCCCCTTGGGTCTAATCCCCAGGGAAACAACAAGCCAAGTCAGGATGATTCAGTGCCGACCGTGCATTTCAAGATCCAAGACTTCATTTGCCGAATGTTGATCCTCATCCTGGTCCCTAGTTATTTTGGGGATGTTGAGCCTACACTCCTAGTGAAGACGGTTGACAAGAAGAGTTCCCTTGAGTTGATGCCAGTTTCTTCCCGAGCAAGGTCGGTGGCAATCTCTTTGCTCGCCGGAGAGTTCATTGTTGATGCTATTATTTATCCCCGCTCTATTGCCATTCAGATGACAGGCCAAGAAGGGTTCTCTACCCGTGTTGTGCTAACGCATACGGCCACCAAGCAGATTATGGGTTCTATGTTCAAGGTGCAATTGGCCGTATCTTCTACACTTTCTGGAGATATTCTGCACTTGTTATGTAATCTTCCTCAGTTTATTAGCAAGCCGGCCATGTCAACATCGTGTATTACTCTCCCTCAGCTACACCCGTCTCTTCTAATAAGGGAGTTATGCTTCAAGTCTTATTACCGAGTGGAGCTGCCAAATCTCATGCTACTTGTGCCAAGTAACAAGACTCCATGGTTTTATGATATTCAGCATTATGAGGAGTTAGTTGTTCAAGAACGTCCTACTATTGTTAGCACCGGGAGTCTAGGGGCAACCGCCCCGATGAAGCTGCATGTCCATAGTCGGGCAAGGCCATCTGCTAGGTGGGCTCGCTATTTGAGAAGATATTGCAAGGCAAGGTGCCCAAGGATTCAAGCTCGGGCCAAGTGGGTCCATTTCAAGCCAATTTCAGCTAAGAAGAGATGGCGATGCAGGTTCAAGAGCCGTCAGTTGTGAATTCAGGGGTCTGCCTCTTCCTCCCTTTCTTTTCATTTATCCTTCTTTCTACTCAGTTCCCACCCTTGGGTGGTGTACCTTCCTCCATCTGATCCTATTTTCATCATTTTATCCTCCTTCCGTAGGTTTGTGCGTCCCCATTCCTCGCCTTTTCCCTCGGATCCTCCAGATTTTCCCTCCTCTCACGATTCTAGGCCCCGGCCTATGTCATCCTTCCATCCCAATCTCGGGACATCACCTGATTCTTCTTCCCCGGGACTTCCGGGTGTTACCTCTGATTCTTCCCCAGGACTTCCGGGTGTTGCTTCTGATCCTTTTCTGGCCCAGCCGGATGACTACTACTCTCCTTCTCCAACCACGTCGGATGATCATTCTCCTTCTTCCTCATCTTCACAGCAATCCTCTCGTTGTCTTTCTACTCACTCCTCTTCTCCCTTTCGGGGTCTTTGCCCTTTTTCTTGCTACTTTCGAGACTTTAGTCCGCCTTGATCTCAGCAAATCTGGTTTATTCTGTATCTGGTTCCTTGTTATCAGGGCCTTAGTGCCTTAACGAGGGAGTTCTAGCCATCGTCTCTCTTCTTTTTTTGTCCTTTCTTCGTCGAGTATGATGTCTGCCACTCCTCTGTGTCGAGGAATCCAATCCCTTTACTATCCTCTCCCTTTCATCCTAACAAGCAAGGATTACAAAGCTACTCGAGCTCCTCGAAGCTCGATGACCAAGATCGCTTCAGGCTACCGGTTTCCACGCCATGGATTTGCAAAGGTATCTTTATTTTGAGCAAAGAAACATGCTTTCATTTCCATTATTTCTATTGTTTCTGTACACACTTATAATGATATTCCTCAACATGGTTAAGTGACTTTTAGAAATTTGCTTAGTTCATTTAGGTCATTTAGAATGAGTTCGCTTCTGCAGCATCCTTAGGCCGGTGATAGCTCCACGCTGGGAGTCTAGTTCTTTCCCCGATCGTCGAGGGTGACCTTTGAGCATGGGTTTTTCACACACTTCACGGTGAGCCATAGCCGATTCCTTTGAGCAACACCGTTGCTGCTTTGGCCATACTTTGGGTATGCACGAGGGCCTTTTCTCTTCTCTACTCGGCCAAGTGCAGGGGCAAGAGATTGATGGATAAGATGACTAACCTAGGTGCCTCCCCAATACGAGAGAGGTCTCAAATAGGGGTAGTCTTGACCCTCAAAAATGAGCTTTCATATAATTTCTAGCCAAACAAGGGCTGTCAAAAAAGAAAATCAATGAAAAATCAAAAGAAAATTATAAATCAAAGGCATGGCAAGAGTGGCAGTATAGTTCCCCGTGGGACGTCATGAGCCCGATCACATGCATGCCTGATAAATAAGGGTCTCAAAATCAAAGACACAAAGCCCCGGCGTAACATGCTATCTCTTTGAGGGGTGGTGCCCTGGAAGGAATTCAACTCCTGATGTCTCCCATCTTGCATAAAGCTTGTCTCCAATTTTTCTTCTACTCCTCCCTCTTAGGCTGGGTTGTATCCCGGGTATGGCCTTAGTAGGGGCAACGTTCTTTAAAGACAGTTAGTTGTGGTAAGCTACCCTCACATGCACGCCCTGCTCAAGGGAAGTCTTTAATGAGAGGAGAGGGACGGTGATCCCTGGCCAGTAGTTCGAGCCTGTCTTTGGGTGCTGTAGATTGCTATTTTCAAAAATCTAAAAAAATGAGATATTGTCAAAAATCCAAAAGATGAGATATTGTCAAAAATCCAAAAAAAAAATCAGATATTGTCAAAAGTCCAAAAAAAGGATATTGTTGAAAATTCTAAAAAAAATGAAATATTGTTCAAAAACGAAAAAAAATCAAATATCGTTCAAAATCCAAAAAAATCAGAAAAATTAAAAAATCTAAAAATATTTATCTTTTACATTTTATTTTGAGAATAGATACGTAATCTATTTGCTAAGTGCGCAGGCTGCAGGTTGCAGGTTCAAGCTTTCCTTGCTCTATCTTTCGCTCTGCCTCTTGCTCATATTCTTCGATATGTTCTCATCTCTTCAATCTTATCTCTGGATCTGTTCTGAAGCTCATGACCTTCTCAGCTTTTGCTTATCTGCCTAATTATGTGTCCATGAGAGGCATTGTCTCACGATTTTGAACCTGGCGGTTCCGCTTCATCTGATCTTGGGCTTTGATTGAAGAATGTGTTTGTTGTCTTTATCATGTCTATGGTCCTCCATGTCTTTTGTCCTGATGTGACCTTGTCATATGTGTCTATGTCCTCTCATGTTGATCGTATCTTTTGTCCCGCTGTGTCATTCGTCACACATGTCTTTTGACCCGCCGTGTCATACATCACTCGTGTCTTTGTCCTCCATGGTATTGTCATCCCACGTGTCTTTGTCCCACCATGTCCTTATACCACTGCGTGTGCTATTCCACCGTGTGCGTGTTTTCTTGTCCCACCGTGCCTTTAGTCGCATGTATGCTTGCCATTTGTTTGTTTGTTATGTTTCATCCATCTTCGTTATGTTATGTTGTGCCATGTTTCGTTCATATTTCTCTTATTATGTTATGTTCATGTCATGCTCGTTCATATTCATTCATGTTCACATCATGTCATGTCATGTGGTTGTGTCTTATTTGAAAATCCATAAAAATCAGAAAAAATCAAAATTCAAAAAAATGCCGTTTCACCTGCACAGGTAAGTCAGGTATGGCTCTCTATCCCTTCTCATTGTTGCATTACTATATGGTATCTACATTATTATAGCCTCTCAAGGACCTGCTCGTTGTCCATGTGTTCTAGGATCTGATGTTCCCCTTTAACAAAAATGATGATGATCTAGGAGCATATGATTAATCGTTGGATAGGCCGCTCGGTTGAGTCGAGTGGGGGACGATGGACTCTGTCTCACACGCCATGGTTGCAAGAAGACTCTTGACCCTATCTTGGCTCAGTCTAGTAATATTATCCTTGAGTACTTTCTATTTTATCTTTCTTTGCGTTCGTTTTAATTATTTCTTTATTTTAGCCCAGCATGCATCATGTCATTTTGAGCATTCATGCCTCGTGATCCATTCAACGATTTCTCCTCAGCAATGGTTAATTGAACTTAAGCTCTCTTGGATAAGAGATTCTTCATTCCACTCTGAATTTGAACGTTTTCTCTGATCTTGCGGTCTGTTTGGCCAGCGTGATTCATGTCTGGATTTTATTTTAGTCTTATCTCTCCTTTTCCAGCTCTTACGCTGTGTTCCTTCCGACCCACTCATTATCCGTGGATTGTGTCCCCGATGAGGCTGGTCGTGTTTCCTTTCCCTTAGTTAGTTCTCCAGACATGTCTCATCCTTGTCAATCATTCCGGGTGGTTAGTTTGGCATTTTCGGGAGAATTCATGTCGCTTGTTAGTTGTGACGGGTGTCTTTTTGCCTTGATGTCCGCTTTTCAGTTCTCTCCGCTTCATCTCCACGTCATCTCCATTTTATGTCACTGTCGCTTTCGCTCCATCTCCTTTCCATTCCACGTCCGCGCCGCTTTCGTTCATTCCCTGGCAAAGCGAACATCAAGGAGGGACATCTGTTGACACCCGTTTTAGCCCGCAAGTTGTGTCATTTCTCTTATTCATCATTTTTGATGTCCCGAATTAGCCAATGTTTTGGAACTTTCTCGGATGGATTTCAAGCCCATTTTTACCATTTCATATCCTTTGAGTCTTGGAGATCATGATTTCCTAGAGCCCTGGAGCTTGTCTTATCAAATTCCGGCTTCCAAGTCAACTTACGGCCCATTTAGGCCGACTTCCTCAAGTAATCGGCTCTCTCCCGCTGCGCAGTCCTGAAAGTGGTTCTTTTTCACCTTCTTCCATTCCTTTATTCAAAATGTTGTCTTCACAAAAGTTGTTCCTCTTTCAAAGATATACAATTTCTTCTTCTACGCCATTGGCCAGTTCTGCCCCGTTTGTGAGCTATTCGCATTTTTTCGGCGTGCTATGCTGTTCACCTATTTTTCAGAATTTTCCTCTCAGTTATAGCCCCATTTTCTCCATCTTATGATCATTTTCTCGACTTTCTTTCTTCATAAAAGTTATTTCCCTCTCCGTTATCTACAATTTCTTCTTCTACCACTTTCACTAGTTCTACCCCGTTTGAGAGATACGCTTCAATTTCTGAAGTCACGTGTAGTCTGCCCAGAATTATCCTTCATCGGTGTGAAGGTCTACTGGAGGTGCGTTAGAGCATCATGTGACGGCCCAGTGTAGACCGCCAGAGCAGTGTGATGGTCCTATGATAGACCGTCACACCGAAACTTGCCCGAAATCACCCTATTCGACCCCTAGAGCATGGCGGTCCTACCCTAGACCGTCAGAGGCCATGTGACGGTCTAGTATGGGTGCGTTACACCGAAACTTGTCCGAAATCATCCCGTTTGACCCCCAGAGTGTGACGGACCTACCCTAGTCCGTTACATAACTCTGACGGTCATACGATAGACCGTTACACAACACTGAGAGTCCAATTCGTGCTGGACTCTGCTCCATTTCTGTGCGTCATGGCCCTCTTGCAGAATCCATAACTTCTTGAATTCTACTCCGAATTGAGCGCCGTTGGTTCCTATGATTTCTCCTTGGTATTATCTTAAATTCAGTCCAAAGAACTCCAAATTTCATTGGCTATCTTGCTAGAATCACACTCAAAAGTTGAGGGTTTAGGTGTCCTGGTTCAACTCAAACTCTGCAGATTAAGCTCCGGGGCTCCCTTCCAGAAGCCATATCTTCCAGGTCCTTCATCCAAATAGAGTCCCGTTTTCTCCTATGACTTATCTTGACTATTATCTCAAGATTGGTCCATAGATCTCGAGATTTGATGGACTCTATCTCTTAAACTCGTGGAGGAAAGTTGGGGGTTTCATCATTTTTCTATAAAAACTGCCCAGTTCGCAGTTGCAAAGGGGGGCTCTTTCTTGGTTCGGGGCGAAGCCATGCTGCAACTCCAGCTCACAAATTCGACCCCATCTTGGAGAGGGAAGTATTAGCTTTCTATTCCATCCTTTTGGGCTTGATTTCATGATCTATATTCTTAGTTCTCCTCTCCTCAAAATCACAAATCATCACAGTTTCCTGCACTTTTCTGTTACATGCACTTTTACACGTTTTGCATCATCATTTTCTCTCTATTCTCTCAATCAAATCTCATGATTTCAAATCTCATGCATGCACAACACACCCACCTATCTTTTCCACCCTTCCATAGGGGTTAAAAACCTCCCCCCGGTGAGTTTGCACTCAATTTCTACCACTGTTTTATCACTCCGGGATTGATACTACACATACATGTTCTAATGGGTTTTTTGTCCTTGTTTTGGCTTTGTTTTGCAGGAGAGCATGAACACAACGTGAGGCCTTCTTCATCTAGCCGGCTGGAAGGAGAAGAGGTTTGATTCCACAAAGTTCCCCGCATCCCGTTTCGAGCGCCATCAAGTCTTTAAGTTCCAAGGTACACGGCGACGTTCCTCTCCTTTCTTCATCTTTTGGCGTTGTTGGAACATTGGTGGCAATCACGGTTAGTATTTCTCATCCCTTCATCCCCCTTGTCTTTGATTCACATGTTTATGCATGTATGTATTTAAAGGGGATGGGATAGGAATCTAATTAAAACAAATCAATAGTTTTTTTAAAAAAAGCTGTTGATTTGTTTTTCTTGTGTGGGGTGGTGTTTTGCAAAGAGGAAGCAATGTATAGATATGATGTGCAAATAGCAATGATCTCAATCAACCTATGAACATGTCGACCATGAACCTAGGCAATCAGAACTGGCTCTAGCATGGGCAATGCTATCTCAATAGAACTAAACTAAGGAAAAGCAAAAACACACGCCGGAGCGTGGAGTAATGAAGATACATAAAACACACCACGTGGGGTGGAACAAGTAAAGGAAATAAAAGATGTGAGAGAGAGAAAAGCTATGCCCAATACCAAAGAAAGGAATGTGATCGCCACTAAGAAAAGAAACCAAGCCAAAAGACCTGAATAATACCTTAGAAATAGGTGGATGATGCACCCGCCCACGGGAGAAAGAAACCAATGAAACCTGCAGATCTGCTGAATGTAACGGTCAGGTGCCTGCACGTCACAGGGAGTGTGACGGTCGCCCAATAAACCGTCAGGGGAACCTGACGCGTCTGAGAAAGGCCGTTAGAGCATCTGCAGAACCAACTTGTGAATTCCTTCAACTCCAAACCTTCTAGCCGGCTAGAAAGCTTGGGCCTCGTCTGATGAACTCTGTAAACCCTGCCAAAGAACGAGAAACGCAAGAAATAAACCCCAAATTAGCCCTTCGACAAGCGTAGTATCAATACTCAAATAACCTCAATATCATCAAAAGGGAAGGGGAATACCGGGGAAGTTTTGGTTTTTTAACCTCTCTCGGCGTTTTAAAACATAGGAGGATGTTTATATGATCAAAAACGGAGGGAAGAACGTGGAACAAGAAGTGGGACAATGCTATGATGAGAGGAGCAAAGGGAAGAACACAAGTATGCAAACTATGAACTTGAACTTTCAAAACCCAAGTACTCCCTTGACTGTGAGACAAATGGACGTGGAAGACAGCTCCTCTTGGATGAATATGGCTTCTGAATGCGGCAGCAGTTCGACGCAAACTCCAGATTTCTCCTCTTTAGGCCATGAAGTCAAGGGTTCTATTTATAGGCCCTCAAAGTTCTAGGTTTGAGCAGAGGATAATCCAGCAAGAAAGTATGAAGATTCTTAGCAAACTCTTGAAGATAACTCTCCCAAGAGTCCATAGAAACAAACAGAAGGTTATGAGGATCAGATTTGGAAGAGAAATCATCAGATCAAACCCTTAAATCGACTACGGAGTAGCAGAGAAAAGACCAGACCTGCCAGGACTCTCTGTTGGATGTAACGGCTGCACGACAGACCGCGATAGGAATGTAACGCTCCAGAGAGAGACCGTCACACTAACCTTATCTTCAAAGAGATAAGATCAACGGGGAGACGTTTCAAACAATTGGACTCTGAAAGAACTATAACGGCCATGGGATGACGCGTTACAATAAGGTAACGGTCGCACGACCGACCGTTAGAGTCAACGGATAAACAAAAGGATAAGCTTTAAAAGAAGGCTCAAGCGTAAGGACTCTTCAAGATGTAACGGCCATGGGCTGATGCGTCAGAAGGATGTAACGCCCCTGATGTGGACCGTTAGAGACAATAAAGATCCAAGATGATTAAAAGCTTGCTAAGCTTCAACCAACGAAAATGCCGAGGAACCAGACTCAACTAAGAGGATAAGACCCATGAAATAGACCTCTAACTGATCAAGAGGGCTCAATGAAGAGTGAACAACTTGGAGCATCATATAAAATGAACAAGGAGATGGCCCGACTTATTGGTCATAAAACGGGTGTCAACATATGCCCCTCCTTAACGTCCTCTTTGCAGGGGAGGGAGCGGAGGTGAAGCGAAAGCGAAATGGAACATGGAGATGAAGCGGAAATGAAGCGGAGCGAAGTGAAAAAAGGGCGTTAAGGCAAACGACACCCGTTCTCAACCAACAAGCGATAGGAAATTTCTGGAAAACTTTGAACTAATCACAAGGAAATAGCCAACCAAAGGACGCAAGTCTTGAGGAACTACCAACTAAGGAAAGGAAAACACGGCTAGCCACCGGAGGCAACGGAAAGGAAAGAGAACTGACTAAACTCCAAACATGAATCTTCAGCTAACCAGATCAAGTGAACAGACCAAAGGGAACCTTCTAATTCAGAGTGGAATTGATTCTCCTCATTCGAGATTAAGAACACAGCTATTCACCATCATTGAGACATTTTAAACAGATGGAGATTCATGAATGCTCAAAGAATGCGCATGATGCATGCTGGGCTAAAAATAAAAGAAATCATTAAAATGAATGCAAAGAAAGATAAAATAACAAGATACTCGAGAATAATATTGCTAGACCGGAGAAATCAGGGTCAGGACACCATCTGCAACCATGGCGTCCAAGAGAGAACCATCGTCTTCAAATTTTTCCAACCTAACTGTCTATCCAACGATTAAACATATGCACTTAGATCATCATCATTTTTGTTTAAGGGGAACATCAGATCCCAGAACACATGAATGACCAGCCGGTTCTCGAGATAATATATCATAGATAACATATAGTAATGCATTAAGGGATAAGGGAACGGGATACAATACCTGACTTACCTGCCTGGCGAACTGCAAGGCACAATGATGTTCATAACTTCATTCATGAGAAAGAGGTTAGCCAATGATAATCAATATGAGCATGAAATGAGGCATAACCATTTGTACGTATGAATTGCATCAATAATATATGTCATGGGAGAAAATGCAACCATTTCAACATCAAATAGACCATTTTACTCATCAATAAATCTGCAAACTGTGACGGTCTCTAGAGGGTGTGTCACACAACATAACGGTCTAAGAATAAGCCGTTAGAGATTGGCGGTTCACATTCTTCAATAAAAACTTCAAATCAATGTAACGGCCCAATGACTACGTGTTAGAGAATGTAACGGTCTGGCGACAGACCGTCACATTTCCTGAGCGTTCAAAAAAAACAAACCGAACGGTCATGGCCTCATTCAAGCATTCACAGCCCCAACACCCCCAAAACCCCAATCGAGAGCCACCACCGAGGACCACCGACGACCACCGACGAGATGGCCGGCGACGAGCCTCAACCGCCGAAGAGGAGGGAGAGAGGAATGAAAAGGAAGGCCATACGACGGTTTAGGGCACGAGTGGATCGCGAGGAGGTCCCACCGGCCGAGGAGCAACGAACGGCGACAAGAGAGCCAAGAGAGGAGGAGGAGGCTCCAACAGTTGAGGAGGACCAAGGGGAAGCACCCCAGGACGAAGGAGAACCCAAAGCACAAGAGGAAAAGAGGAAAAGGGGCCAAGACCGAGAGGTAAGCCCACTCGCCCTAATCTTCAAATTTTAATTTTTTATGAGTTTTTATGTGTATGCATGCAAGAATGGGGGGTAGAAAATGGGTCCACGAACCCATTAGGACAGTTTGTAGGCCAATTGGCCAAGGTGGGAGAGCCAAAGAGATGAAAAGGGAGACCTCCCCTTTGCATGGACTGTGACGGTCCTTCCAGCGACCGTCACGAGCCTAACGCACCACCCCTGGTGCGTTAGAGCCGTGTGACGCCCCACCCCAGGGCCGTCACAATCACCAGAGACCAGAACTATTTTTTAGGTTTTCAATTATTCAATTTTTTTGTTTGTTTTCATTATATGAATGTTATGCGATGATTCTATGATGCAATTGACTAACTTATGCCCTAAATGAATGCAGGGAAAAAGAAGAACAAGAATCTCATGGCTTCAGATCTGGGCGGTCTACTAGGCACTGCCCGATTACCAGAGAGAGCGACTCGTAGCTATGGGATTCGCCGAGGTATTGAGCATCGAGGCGATCAGGATGGACACCCCGCTACTTTACGCATTGCACGAGCGGTGGGACCCGATTAGTACGGCGTTCATCTTCCCGTGGGGCCACATGATCCCCACGCTGGAAGACATAGCGAGGATTACGGGATTGAGAGTGCACGGAGCGGCAGTGACCGGGTGGACATACGGGAACTACAGGGAGTTCACCCAGGAGCTGCTGGGGCTGGATCTGATCAGGCCGGGCCACACTTCCTCCCAGTTGTCGAGATCGAGGCTGCAGGAAAGCCTGGGATTGAGAGGAGCTGCCATAGCAGTGGGAGAGCTACCTGAGGAGCATCTCGGGCGAGTGATAGATCAGGTGCGCCCACATGTGGCAGCAGAGGCGGGACAGGAGGGAGATCCCATCCTGAGACGGTTCCTCATGCTACTGTTCGGGAAGCTTCTATTCGCGACTCGGGTAGATGTGATCAGTTGCAGATTGCTGCCACTACTCGAGGACTTAGGCAGAGGGGGAAAGTATCCGTGGGGGGCAGCAGTCCTGGCCTTCCTGTTCGAGTCCCTCAACACGACGGACCGACAGACCATGCTGGGTGGCTTCTCACCCTTTCTACAGGTAAATGCAATTTAAATGCTTTCTATTATGATTATGCAAATGATTATGCAATGCAATTGACTGACTTGACTTCTAAATGCAGATCTGGAGCTTTGTGTACCTCCCTGACATAGGGCGAGGCACATTACTCCACCCCGGCCGGATCCCGATCGCCAGATGATGGGTGGTCGCGAGGGACTCCGGGTCGATCACGCGATTGACCCAGGTGATCCAAGACGAGCTGGATTCCTTCCCGCATACGGCGGTAAGCCCAGAAATTTAAATGCTTTCTAAATGCCATGAATGTTTATGAATGCATCTATATGATGACAAACGTATTAACATGACTCTCAGGTGAGATGGACCCCGTACCGAGACAAGGGTATCGAGGGATAGCCATGGGTCCAGACATCCCTATCATACCGTGGGCGAGACGTGTGGTTGCATTGCATCAACGTCATCGAGCCACTCCACTACCTCCTGATCCTGCGGACCCGAGGATTACACCAGCCTGAGGTGACATTCCCGCGCCGAAGCGACGAGCGCCCGGGCAAGTCATCGAAGGGCATCAGTGGCGATGTGGATTGGTGCGCCCGCAAGGTGAAATACATCCACGATTGGAACAAGAGAGGTCGGGCGGTAAAGGAGCGGGCCGAGAGCGATGAGGCGTATTTGAAAGCCTTTGCCCAGTGGTACGGGGACCGGGTGTACCGAGGTACCCGACGATCGGTATGCATTTCTAAACCCTAAACTCTTTCTATTATAAATGCAATAATTCTATATGTACTAATTTATGCTTCTAAAATGCAGCTAGACACTGAGGGACGGATAGCCGAGCTCGAAGGGCTACTCCACTCCACCATCCAGCAGCGGGATGAGTACCGGGCCGCTCTGGAGCTTCTGGTAAGATTCGAAACCTGAAACTTAAATATGATTATGCAACTGATGTAAATGATGACCGACTAACTTAACTTCTAAATGCAGCGGGCTGAGGGAGCCCAAAGAGCCGGACCGGATGCCCCGTCATCTTCATCACAGCCTACCGGGGGTAGAGCTGAGCGGGATGGCAAGTTTGCTCGAGCGGTTGCTCGGGCCGAGGAGGCTGAGGCCACCCTCGCGGAGCGGGTAAGAAACTAAATTCTTCAACCTAAATGCTTTTGATTTATGCAAATGCTTAATATCCTGACAATGCAAAATGTAGGCGAGAGAGCTGACCGCAGCGGCGGTCGAGGCAGAACGCGCTCGAGCAGAAGCAGAGCGGGGACGATCGGAGGCGGAGTGACTCCGGACAGAGCTGGCTCAGGCACAAGCCGAGGTGGAGAGACTCTGGACCAGGACGGCGGACTTGGATCGCTACCGGACCGAGGCCCGGGAGACACGGCTTCAGATCTTCAAGTTGAAGATCGAGCTGTGGATGATGGAGCGGACAGTGAGGATGATGGGCCGGGGACCGGAGTGGAGTGCCTCTCAAAGTAGGGCACGGAGGAGCGTTGCCCCGAGTGGATCAATAGCAGACTTCCTGGCCAGCTCCTTCGGCCAGCGGAGGAATGAGAGGGCAAAGAGGGAATAGCAGGAGGAGAGTGCCTCCATAGCGCCACCCGCGTGGAGACCCGAGGACGGTGATGACAAAGGTGGCCCGGAAGACAAGCCGGCCGAGTGAGCTTGTATCTTTCTTTTCTTACTTGTACATGACTTTATGAATGAAGATGCAAATGAATGAAAATCTTTTTTGTGTTTTGTTGTTGTTTTTATGTGGATGAATGGATGAATGTGGATGTGAATGAATGTGACAATGTGAATGAATGTATGGAATGCATGAGTGCATCAATGTGTGTATGAATGGACTACATGAGTGTATGAATGAAATGCGTGAACGGACATGCAAAGGTGTAAGATCAATAGGTCTAACCTCTGGTAGAAGAGATTGGCACAAAACCAGTAGAAGAGAATGTGACAGTCTAGAGAAGACCCATCAGAGTTATTTAACGCACTAACGTGGGGCCGCCAGGGATGACAGAGACCAGACTGAAGCCTGATCAACAGGAAATGTGACGGTCTACTGGGAGAGCGTCAGAATGAAGTAACGGCCAGTGCTAGACCGTTAGGGACGACAGAACAATGTCGGATTTGAAGTGGGTTGTAGGAAATGTGACGGCCTCTACCTGGAGCGTCAGAGTGAAGTAACGGCCGTAGTCCAGACCGTTAGGAATGATTGAACAAGAAGTAGTCAATACTGAACGTAGAAAATGTGACGGCCTAGGGGCCATGCGTCACAATACGTAACGGTCTACTGGCAGGCAGTTAGGCTTGACAGAATGAGATTAGACCAAAAGAAACCCACAGGAAATGTGACGGCCCAGAATTGGAGCGTCAGAGACAAGTGACGGCCTTACGATAGACCGCTAGAGAATAATGTGTACTCCGAGACGGATTGTGCCGTGAGAGTCCAAACCCGAAGGTTAATCATCTAAACCCCCACTCAAACTCTCCCAGACTTAAGATAAGGTCTTCTAACCCAAATCTTATCATCCTAGAGCCAAAAACAAGCCTTTAAAACCTGGGAACTTCTGCCAAAATCGTAGCTTTGCTAAATTTTCTGCTACAAGGGCTAAAGAACCTCGCCTAAGGGCAGGAAACACCATGAAGAGAAGCTTTGAAGTGATGGCCATGAAGGAGAAGGTCTACACCGGTCCTAGGGCTGCGAGAAAGGAACACAGAGAGCTATAAAGGCTGACCTCAATTCCCAAACATCTGAGCTCCAATGCTCAAAGGACGGTAAGCTCCTATTACCTTAGCCAAGTTCATCAATTCTCTGCACTTCATCTCTCCTCATGATCTTCTTCTTCTTCTTAGCCTCTTCCTGGTCCAAGATGCTATTCTAATTTGAAGTGGGTGGCTCCCATGATCAAAGAGCTCCCTTTAGAGGTTGTAGCAATCCTTAGAGCGTGGCACCTTCATCCTCTATTGGTCTTAGGCAAGAACTTTCAGAAATTATCTTTGGATTGGCCTAGCATCTCAGCTCTCATAGAGTTGTGGCATCCTCAAACACATACCTTCATGTTCCCTTCCTTTGAAGCTACAGTCATATTAGAGGAGGTAGAAACCTACCTAACCCTTCCTAAGACTAAGGCGGGGGATGAGGACCTAGTTTGCTATACGGTGGAGCCTATTGACCTATCCTTGATCTTGAGTGATTTCATACACAACCCAAAGGACATGAGGACCATGATCAGCCCGCGCCACATTCACTTGATACCTATGGCACAATGGATAGTCTCTCATTGCAAAAATAAGTGGGAGAGACATGAAGCAATAGCCAAGGCGGTGTCGGTTTCTTTATGCGGAGTCTTCCTTTTCACCACTACCGACCACCTCTTAGATTCCCAAAATCTCAGCATTATTAGCGGGTTGTGGCGGGGAATGTCCATCTCTCAAGCAATCCTCTCATATCTCTATGAAGGACTAAGCTCAGCTTGCTTAGGAGGACCCCTATTCGGTTCCATAATACTCCTTGAGTGTTGGATGGGAGTGAGAATCAAATTCCAACCCAAGGAGGACATGACTTCAGCCAGCCAAATCTTCGGGAGCTACCCTTTGTTCTTTATTGGAGGTGCCTTTGGATTTTCTTCTCAGGTTGAATGCAAGACGACGGACAAGAAAACACGGGATGAATGGTGCCTCTTCTTCAACACTTTGCCAGTAGACAAATTCATCATGCGACCAAGAATCCTTCGGAGCACTTTGCTTAGAATACCGCGACGATAAGGCCTGGACCTCCAGCTAGTGGGAAATACTACCATGGTGATCTACAACCCGCACCGGTGCCATCTTCAGATCGGACTACCCCGAACCGTGATTCCTGCACTATCACACTACCCTTCCCTTCTACCTAGGAAGATGGGGACCGAGGAGGATGAAAGAGCAGTTCAAAACGCGCTGACCATGTGGGAGATCAGCAAGGCGCGTTCGTGGCAAGAGGAAGTGGAAGAGAACGACGAAGAATGCCGTGGCTACGTGAAAGAATTGAGGAAGATCCGCCCTCTTGCGGACAAGAAGTTGAATGTATCTTGATTTTTTTTTGTTCATGAAAGATGTTGATGTAATTGACAATGGGAATTGAAATTTTATTAATCTGATGTTGCATCAAGTTCACTTGACTGAGATGGAAATGTTTTAATTGAAATGAGCATGAATTGTGGCTTGATTTGGCTAGAATGATCCGAAAAACAGAGTCTCTGGAGAGTGTAACGGTCCTGCAAAGGGCCGCTAGAAGGAAGTGACGGCCTAGCGATAGGCCGTCAGGCGAATGGACTGAGAGAATGATGTGACGGTTAGAAGGATGTAACGGTCTAACGACAGACCGTTAGAAGGATGTGACGGTCTGTATGAAGGCCGTCAGAGATGGATCTGCTGAGAGAATGAAAATCAATGTTCTGAAGAAGGTGACGGTCGAAGGATAGACCGTTACATGACTGTGGCGGTCTGATGCTGGCGCGTCACAGACCTGGACCTGCATAGTGGTGAAATTTCAACTCTGAGCTTGAACATGCGTTCTGTACACACTTAGACAAGAAACAAGTTAGATCTGTTCTTAGACTCAACCCCTTGCCTTGAAGCAAGTTAGAAAATGACCATTTCTTGATATTTGGTCAAGGGGTGGAGCCTTATTAAATAGGCGGAAGACATAATAGGAATAATGCGATGCATGCAATGCATATGATGGTGTTTTTGGAGTTTTTGAAAAATATCTGAATTTTTGTGAGATTTTGGAAATTTTTGATTCTTTGGGTTTTTGAAATATATGATTTTTTTGGATTTTGGACTATATATGGTTTTTTTTGGATTTTGGAATATATGATTTTTTTGGTATTTTGGAATATGTGATGTTTTTAGATTTTGAAAAACTTGGATTTTGAAATATTTGATGTTTTTTGGATTTTGAAATACTTGATGTTTTTTTGATTTTAAAATATTTGATGTTTTTTGGATTTTGAAAACCAGTGCCTCCCCTAGCAGCGTGAGCTTTCCTTATTATATCGAGAGTTCCCGAGGTTGGCGTGCAACAAGGTGACAACCCCTGGCCAAGGCCCAATCTTGCATGACGGTGTCTCTACCAGGGCCATACCCAGGGTACTAATCTTGGTCCTAAAAAAGGAAAATAGAACTCGGGGGTAAGCATAGGCCAGATATAGAGGTTTTTAGGACTTGGTTTCCTTTCCGTACAACCCGTTAGGGATTTGGTCTGTTGTGCTGGGGCTTTGTGTCCGTCATCGAACCTTAGTCCACTCTAGGCATGCATACGACCGGGCTCATTCGTCCCGCGGGGAACTGTACTACCACTGTTGCCATGCCTAGCTTTTCTTTCTTGCCTTTTAGAGCTTTGGGATCATGATCGATAGACTTTTGAGATAATGCTTTTGATTCTGTCACAAAGAATGCTCCTTTGCTTACTTTTTTTCTTTTCTTTGCTCTATGGCGTCAGGTCATAACGGACTGCCCCTATTTGAGACCTTCTCTCGTTAGGGTGCCTGGATTGGTCATCGCCTCCTTATTCACTTCTTACCCCTGGATTCAGTCGAAGGAAGAAACGGACAGGGACTTCGACTTTCCCCCAAAGCATGGCCAAGGAGAAACGGTGTCTACAAAGCGGGAAACCTGACCAGGGATGTCGTGTAGTGTGTGATTACCGTACTCGGGACCCTTTTTTATAGTGAAAGGGAGGAACACCTTGCTGCCGGGGTGGTACGGGGTTAGACTCTAAGGAAAGAAATGCTTAAAATACAACCCGTTCCATGCGTGAGAGAGCTCCTCACTGTGAGCGATGTCACGCGGTTCGGGGAGCGAAGAAGACACGGAGCGCGCGGGCTCGTTTTGTTTACTGCAACACAGAAATAAGAGAAAAGAGAAGGGGCCACCACGGGAGATTGCTCCGGCGGGGCGAGCGGGACAAATGTAATATAGCAAGATATGGGGGTTAAACGGCCATAGCGGGAAGTGACTCGCCGCAGCCTCGGGGGGACGGGAATGGTGCAGAAATCAAATAGCAAGAATTGAAATGGCCATTGGGGAAGTGACTCGCCGCGGCCTCGAGAATATGAGCAGATAAGAATATAACAGAATATAAGGAGAATATAAAGAACGGGAATTTAAACGGCCATTGGGGAAGTGACTCGCCGCGGCCTCGAGAATATGAATAGATAAGAATATAACAGAATATAAAGATAATATAAGAACGGGAATTTAAACGGCCATTGGGGAAGTGACTCGCCGCGGCCTCGAGAATATGAGCAGATAAGAATATAACAGAATATAAAGAGAATATAAGAACGGGAATTTAAACGGCCATTGGGGAAGTGACTCGTCGCGGCCTCGAGAACATGATGTGATCACCAGGGGCCAAAAGACCCCAAAATAAAGAAAGTGATCGCGCCTACCTCAAGAGCGGGAGATGGCGGGTTGCTTCTTCCTCCCCCTTCGGCCGGCCGACGGAGAGGGCTTTCTTTAGTTACCCTTACAAAATAACAGACAGTAGATAAACAGAATTAGGAAATGGCAGTGTAGTATCAATCCCTTGTGATGAAAATAACGAAATCGCGGCAGGACACACACCTGGTTGGTGTGGTTTTAAACCCCTCTTGGACTCGAGTAGGAGGAAAATGAGATGATGGATGCAAGAAGTATATAAGAAGAGGCGCCCTTATGAAGGGGGATAGAGGATGCGAGATGATGAATGCAAAAGAACTACGAAGAAAAGGAAAGGATTGGCTTATTGGATGTGCCGATGGTGAAATCCGACGGAGCTCCGGCAGTGTAGGGACGACGTGGAAGCGCGGTGGATGAATACGACCTTCCTCTCACGAGCGTGGGCACCCGAGAAGCCGGCGGAACCTCCACCTACAAAAGACTCCACGGGTTAGAAATGACTGCGGTAGCCTCTGGGCTCCGGCAGCCTATCGGATCTCTTAGAAGCTCCTTTAGAACTGAGGGGGTGGGCCTCTATTTATAGGGCTCCGGAGGGTGGAGGCGTCCAGGACCCTGGACACCTCCATCAAGGCCGAAGTAATATTTTATTCTATTTTTATTCATTTTTTTTGAATATTTTCGTGGAGGCGTCCAGGGTCCTGGACGCCTCAATAAGGTCCACCGAACTCTGCCGAAAGCCGCACGCGGTTTGGCACAACGCGTGGTTTTGTGAGCGGCGCCTCGTGATTCGGAAATGGGCGCGTCCAGCTGTCTGGACGCTTCTACAATTGGATTTTTTCACACACGACAAACCGTCGATCGGTGGGCGGGGCCCGGTGGGCAAGTTGATGGAGGCGTCTAGGGTCTTAGACGCCTCCATAAATATATTATTTTTATTTGATTTTTGTTTTGTTTTTTATGATTATTGATATTATTTTTACTATTTTTACATTGATGGAGGCGTCCAGGCGCCTGGACACTTCCATGATTTTGATTTTTTTATTTTTTTTGGTCATTGATGGAGGTGTCCAGGCGCCTAGACACTTCCATGATTTTTCACGGAAAAATTTAAAAAAATGTAAAAAAATTCATAAAAATAGGAAATCACCAGAGTAATTAAAAATATGAAGGCCGCCTTGGGGTATCATAGTGTAATATGAGATTTACTCACGGTAATATCAAGAACGGCATGTCTACAGCTGCCCCGCCTTGGCTTCTGCTTTGCAAGGGAGTGACACGTAATGGAATGGTATCGAAGTGGAGTGAAATGGAGTGGGAATGGACTGATAAGTTGATGCCAAGGTGTGATGAGACACGCTTTTGAAATTACTGTTTGGAATTTTTCCTGGAGTTTCAGTGAGGCGACTTTGAAGAAGGACTTTTAAATTTTGATGATTGCTTGGACAGGGTTAAAATAAGGGAGGGTGAGATGTGCACTCAGGCACGAAAATAAAGGAGACCAACTTCTCGGTGTGGAAGTACCTGGGTCATAAACCTGCAGGTTTCACCTTTGGGGAGCTGTTACCAGCCAATGTGGAAGTGCTGCGGCCAAGGTGGGTCAAACAAAGCAAAGGAATATCTGAGGGTCTGTCCAAACAAGGGTCTCCTTTGGAAGAGCAGCGTAGGGCCACTTCAAGGAAACTCAGTATTTCATTCGGAATGGAATATCTCATATTTGTAAGAATTGGAGCACAACGGCTTTCACAATAGAATCACTCGAATGATCTTCCGTAATAAATTCAAAGTCCTATATGAATGCATGCTGGGTTTAAAGAAAAATTTAAAATAAATTAAAATAAAAACTAGCCAAGGATAATATTGTCAACTCGTTAAGAATGGGTCAGGATACTGATCCGGTGAGCTGGTACTGGGCCGGGGCCCGTTTATCCGCGCACCAACTCAATGAATGGAACCGTCGTCCCCATGCTACCACAAATTAACGGCCTATCCGTACAACCCAAATTCTTTTGGGATCATCACCATTTTTGTTGAAGGGGAACTAAAATCCTAGATTCGTTCGGGCCGCAAGGTCCTTGACATATTCTAGTAGCGTAGGTATCATATACTATGATGCATGACACGGTGGGACCAACCATCGAAAGGTGGGACAGGAGATAGGACAAAGACATCCGTTAGTAAAACCTGCACAGATCAGCATAGGTTAGTAACATCAGAAAGTAGCAGATTTATAACAGAATCACACCACAGTACAAGGGGATCTAGACAAAACTCTGACGACTGACCACTGTAGCGCCTCTCCTTTCCTACAATTCTTCTCTTGCACCAAGTTGTTTCGAGGCATGCCTTATGTAACTTTTGCCCTGGACAGAAGGGAACTACTTTGCACGGAGGGATTCTGTTGCTTTCTTTTGGGCGCGTCCAGGCGCGAGGACGCGTCTTAACCCTTGAATTCAAATTTAAAGCGCCGGGCGGCCTTTCTTCTCCTGTGCCTTACCCGCAAATGAGCCCGCCTTCCGCCGAAACTCACTCGCCCATCTTGGTCTTCTTCCCCTCTATCGATGGAGTTCGGTGGGCCAAACCATGGTGAAGGTGGAGAGGGACGAGGGACTCCTCAAGAGCACGGAACGGCGTCCATGGAGGAGGAAGGGCCGCTTCGGGCCCCCGAGGGACCCGAGGGGCCCGATGTCGCGGAGGGAGGTGAACACGGTCTGGTAGGTCCTTTAATCTCTTCCTCTTTGATCCATTTTGAGTTTTGAAGGGAGCCGTGGGGGGGGGGGAAGGTTTCGGCGAGTGTTGCACTCACATGATAGACGCGTCCTTGATAGGAGACGCGTTCTTTGTTATGATGCGAGGCTCTTCTTTCTTGGTGCAGGACATGGCGAGGACCCTGGGCCTGGCCGATGAGTGGGCGAGTGCAGACGAGCCGAGCCGCGTCAGGAAGGAGAGTCGCGGCAAGGCGAAGCTTGAAGAATGGCGCATACATCTCTCTAGACAGTAAGGGAGCGTACTGGTGCAGGATAGTGCCGACTTCCTGCGGCAGCAGAGAGAGAGTTACGTGGGTCTTCCCCGAGCCGGGGATACGCGCGATGTCAACGGCTCGCGTGCCCAATTAGCCGAGGTCAGGCGGCAGTTGGCCGCCACTCAACAGGAACTGTCACTCCTGGTAAGCTAAGTGCTGCATTTTCTATTTTTAAATGTGGAGCTTAGCTGACGGCTGTTGTTTGTTCGTTCCAGCGTGCCCAGCAGACAACGATGGTGGGAGTGGCTAGCGGCGCATCTTCCAGTTCCTCGGCCCCTTTTCTTGAGATTGCCTCCCTCCGGGAGCAACTTGCCGGTGCGGTGGCTCGGGCTGCCCGGGCGGAAGAGGAGCATGATGCCTGGGTGGCGACTGTAGCAGAGCTGCGACATCGCGGTGAGGAGAGACCTTCTCCAGATATCCTAGAGTTAAGGGTTCTTCTGCAGATGATGAGGAGAGAGGTAGAGAGAGAGAAAGCCGCGAGAAGGTCCGAGCGACAGCGGGATCAGACCGAGAGGAGGGCCTTGGAGGCCCAGGTGAGGGAGCTCCAGCTGGGCCTTCAGGTCGCGGTGTAGAGGCTAGGAGCGATGGAGACGCGCTACCTGAGAGTGTGAGAGTTTGGGGAGCGACTCCGCCAGTCCAGCCGCTTTGCTGCTAGTGGATTCTTCGCCACGCCAGGGGAGGAGCAGCGAGTCATTATTGTGGAGCCGGCGCCACAAGGCGAGATGGGTGCTACTGCACGGGGATCCAGGAGGCTTCTGAGGGACCCTCACCTCAGGGGAGAGGAGAGGGACGCCTAGAGGGACGAGCATGAAGATAATGGCAAGAGTTGGCGAGCTAGTGGACCCGCCTCCTCTCTATGATTGTGATGTTTATGACAGCTTATGTAGAATTATGAATGGAGTGATTTAAATTTCTGCTGCTTGTTTATTCTCCTACACTTCTTCTCCTTTGCACTTTCCCATGTGATGGGTCTGCCGAGACTCCACCCCAAGCGGAGAATCGCGTCTTGTTGTGACCATTTTCCACGGGAATCTGCCGTCGAAGTCAATAATGACGGCCCTAGTCCCTTTTCCCGGATGTTGTGTCAAATTTTGCGGACGTCCTCCAAAACATGATAGGGTATCCCTAGACAACATAGGGGGCTAGTCTTCATATTCTTCATCCAATCAATCACCCTGTGCGAGCGGTGAAGTGACACACGGGACCGCATGGCAGGTGCCTCATCGCGAGGGCTATCATTAAAGGTGATGGAGGCAATCTTGGCCCGCACTCCTTCCATTTCTATAAATTCTTGTCCCTTTTATCCTCCCAGGTATATCGAGGGCTAACTCGAGGAGCACAAGTTCTCACAGGAGAGGAGGAGTTCAAAATTCTGAGAGTTGGATGGAGGGCGAATATTCCCACTCCTCGAAGAGAAGCAGGTCCAGTGGTAGTAGTTCCAGGAGGCTTTCGGACCTTGAAGGGCACTTCAGCGAAAGGGCCCAATCACAACTCGTAAGCTGAGCTTTCCTGCCCTTTTCTCATTCTTTCTTCCTTCTTCTTGACAACACCCTTCTCCATTTCTTATGCACGCACAGAGTGTGATGAAATCACACATTTCATGGGAGTTAGCAGTGGCCGCATACAGGGGTCTCCCGAATTTTCAGAAGGCCAAGCTAGACGTGATGGGATTTGGTACCTTTCTTCGGATCGAGCCGCTCGAGCTTGACCTGGTTCTGATCCAAGCCTTGTGTGAGAGATGGGACCCAGTGAGTCGGGCATTCCTGATGCCCTGGGGGCACATGGTGCCCAACTTGGAGGATGTGGTCCGGATCACAAGCCTGAAGGTGGAGGGAGAGGCAGTGACTGGGGTCACTTATGCGGATTACCGAGAAGGTGCTCGGAAGCTACTAGGTTTGGACCTAGATGGTCGGAAAAACAGGTCGGTAGCTAGGGCGTCCCTCATGGATGCATTAGGGCTCACCGACACTCGTCGGCGGGATGATGAATCCTCAGAAGAGTTCATGAAAAGGATGGAAATAGGATGCCGTGCCGTGTACTGCACAGATTTCGGCAACTAGGAAAGATGCAACATAGATTTGAGGAGATTTCTCCTCTTCCTTTTGGGGAGATTGGTACTGAGCTCGAAAGGGGACGGTATCCAATGTCGCTTCCTGGAGCTGCTATCAGACCTTGAAAGAGTAGGGTACTACGCCTGGGGAGCTGCCATGCTGGCGCACTTGTTTGCAAGCCTGTTCCAAGAAGCGGATCGTGAGATGGCTGTGAGTGGTTTCACACCATTCATCTAGGTATTTTTGGTTTTGCTTGTTTTGTATTTTTTTTTATGTTTTTGCAAGGTACTGATGACCTGCGCCGAGCAGCTGTGGAGGTATTATTACCTCCCCATGGGGAGAGCTCGGCATTGGCGACCCGCGATGGTGCCGCTAGCCAGGCGGTGGGAACCCATCATGAGTGCGGCACCCCTAACCTACCAACTGATGGTGCTAAGGCGGGAGCTACAAGAGTTCCCTGCATCGATGGTAAACTGGAGACCCTACTCAGACATGGTCGATGCCGACCAGCCGTGGGTTCTAGCAAGTCGTGCTCGGTTTGGACGGGAACTATGGATGCACTGCCTGAATGAAATCGAGCCGCTTCGGCTACGATTGGTTATGAGGACTTTAGGACTGGCTCAGGAATGGGTGGATAACGCTGCGCCACCTCGTGTCGGGAGAAAGACGCGGGGACCGATGACCTGCATTGACTGGCATGTGCGATTCCCCGAACAGTACGAAGACTGGCAACGGGGTGGCATAATCGTGGAATCGCAGGCACGGGATAGCGAGGATTACCTGCGTCTATACAAGACAAGGTACGCAGAGCGGTTCCAACCCCGGGGACTTGCGGAGGTAGGTCTCCCCTTGTTCTCTTTTCTTCTTTCTCCCTTTTTTTTGGTTTTCTGGTGAAAATGCTGACTCGTATGGCTGCAGGATGTCCGGGATGCCATGATAGCGAATTTACGAACTCGCTTGGCAGAGATGGAGCAACAATTGCGCTATGCCCGTGAAGCCTTGAGTGCTTCGGTAGGTGTACAATGCGCGTTCCTAATTGAAACCCTAGATTCCAGGTGTTGGCTGCTAACTCATGTGGTTATAGCATGCCCAGATTGACGCGACTTCCTCAGCGATGGGAGTAGGCGGTGTCTCTTCCAGCTTGTGGATTCCTACCTTAGAACTCGATTTGCTTCACGAGCAACTTGCTCGTGCCACACAGCGTGCCGCGGAGGCAGAAGGGATGCTCTCTATACAGGTAAGAGTCTCAATGTTGAGTACTCCTTGTTTATGCCTTGCCGCGTATCTTAAGATTGTACATCTGGCAGGAAAAGGAGACGGAAGATGTGCTTGCCCAAGCTGCGCAGAGGGCTGCTAGGATAGCAGAGCTGGAGGGGGAACTGCAGCGTCGTCCCGATGACGACTCTTCCAGGGATGCTATGGAACTGAGGATCACTCTCCAGTTGGAGAGGGAAGACCGTGAGAGAGAATGTGCAGAGAGAGAAAGAGACGCAGAGAGAGAAAGAGCCAATAGATTGGCTGAAAGGGAGGAACGAAGGGCCATAGAGGCCCAACTATTCGAACTCCGAACCAGCCTTGGTCTTGCTGAACAGTGGCTGAGAGATGGTGAGGAGCGCTACCGAAGAGCATGAGAGCGTGGCTTTTGTGTTGGTAGCTTCTCTGCTGTTTCCGTGGATCAACGCCGGTGTGTGGGAATAGGAAGGGGAATACAGAGCGGTAGGAGTACCACTTTTCGTAGTTAGGTAGCACCCTTGAGAGCGTTTTTCCCAGAGAGTAGTAGGACGAGTGATGCAGAGAGAGAGGGCAGAACTTGATGTAATTTTTTATTTTGGAAAGGAATAAAATACAAGGTTTGGTCTGTTTGGTTTTCACCTTTACTTTTGTCGCCTCGAATCCCTGCACACATCACTGAAACAAACAAATCAGAATTTCTGTTCTGACTTGGCCCCTTACTCAATAAGCAAATGGTCATTGTGACTGTCCTTGATAGCTGGTCAAGGGGCCAAGCCTTTATTTAAGGAAGGCGAGAGAAAGGTGCAGTGATGATAAATGCGACAGACAAGCACACGAATGCAAGCGGTATTAAAAGTGAGATGCTACACGCAAATGCAATCATGCAAAATTGATTTGTTTTCTTTTTTATATTTGGCATTTTTTTTTGTTTTATCATAAAAAAGATTTTTTTGTTTGAAAATATGTACATTTTCTCTTTTCCAATTTTTTTGTTGCTTTTATTATAAAATTTTTTTGTTGCTAATGCCTGTCAAGCACCCAAAGGGCACCTAACCTACATGAGAACATGGGTTCTTTACTAACCTCCCAGGTATCCTAAGTGCACATCTAGGTTGATTTGGGTCTCTAGACCCCTCGAATGATGATCCCGCCGGCTAAGACTTACCCTGATGACAATACCGTCATGCCATGCTTAGGCTCCCAGTCGCTTCCGACCACAGGGATTCACCCAAAAGATATTTGAGGTAAATGATTTACCCGACCCGGGTCTGTTTCCTCACAACTCTAGATGGTATATGATGGAACACCCTGGAACCCTAACGACCAACCGCACGACGCTGACCTGGAATCAGACGCCGTCGCACCCATAGGTGACGCGCTTGCATTGGCCTAAGCCCGAGGTTAAACAAGAAGACATCAAGGTGGTAAACAGGGGTCTTGACCAGCCAGAAACACGGAGACTCCTTCGCAGCGATAGCTTTTGCTTTTCAAAGTAGGCAACCTGTTGTGCCCCTATGGTCATTTGAGTTCATATGGTCACTTGGGTCATTCGACATCATTCTATGGTCATATGAGTTCTGTGGTATTCTTGGTTTTGATAATGGCTAAACACTATTAGTCATTGATATTTTTCACTTTCATGTGATTGACATATGTGATGTTTTTGTTCATGACAGGTGCGCCAATGAATGGACAAGGAATCAAGTGAAAATGGCGAACGTGAAAGCTCAATGTTGCGCCCTCGCACGCGGATCGACCTGCGCGGTCAGGTTGTGGGGATCGACCTGCCCGGTCAGGTCGTAGGGGTCAAGGGGGCAGCGCCCCTTGAGGGGGTTTCCGGGGGCGGAGCCCCCGGAACAAAATTTAGAAATGCTCAAAGCCTATTCTAAGTTTATTTCAATCCCAAAATACATGAAATTGATGAGGACATGAATATCTTGACTTATGAACATGTTTCATTGGTTTAACACTTCATTTTTGCAGGTATAGGTGTTTCCGGTCGACCTATACACCTTGGCCGGTCGACCGGTTTTCCCAGAACCGAAATGATGATGTTGTTACAGTTTTCGGTCGACCGCCCCCAGGCGTCCGGTCGACCGGTTTTGCCAGAGCCGAAACGTGCTGGCTGCAGCAGGTTCTGGTCGACCGGCCCATGAATTCCGGTCGACCGCCAGCCCCGATGCAGCCTTGTTTGACTTCGAAATCAACCTCGTGGCTAGCCCCTTTCTATGGATTTGTTTAATCAAATCTTACCTAATCTTCCATGATTTGTGGATCTGGTCTAGGGGGCATCTATGGACCATTCAAGGGTTATAAAACCAACACATGAGGGGATGGAAAACCTAATGCTTCAAGGGGCTTCTTGTGAGATCTAGGGTGGCTGCAAGAGAGCTTGGAGACGAGCTACTGTTCACGTGAACAGTAGTTCGTGAAGGTGTTCTTCATCCAATCAAAGGGTAATCAAGCTCAAATCAAAGCCAGCAAACCTCAAGGAAGATTACATCAAAGCAAGGCTATCAAAGTGATCCAAGGAAGCCGGTTTGATTCAAGTTCTTCAAGGGAAATCATCTACATCCATTCAAGTTCTTTCAAGCTCATTCAAGGTGATATTTCAAGCATTCAAACTCCTAGAAGCTAAAGAAGCAATCAAGATTCAAGGCAGCTTCATCATCTCTTTCATTCCTTCAAAGAAATTCAAAGAGAAGATCAAGAGAGAGGAATTGAAGGAAGAGGTACTGTTCACGTGAACAGTACTCTGTGAAGAACATTCATCCAATCAAGGGTGAATCAAGAAGATTGAGTTGAAGCCAAGAGGAGCCTTGTTGCTGATCAACATTCCATACAAGGGCCAATTCATTTTCACTCGTAACTCAATCTCTTGTTTTAGTTCATTCACATTTGTTTCATTTTCATTATTGTTTAAACATTGAAAGTGTGATTCATCCCTACCGGTGGTTAGTAGGAAGGCAATTGGAGGGTGTTCCAATTTGCGGTTGACGTCCCTACCAGGTGGTGAGTAGGAAGGCAATCGGTGGTTTCCGATTTGCGGTTCTGTGCGCTGCACAAGTGAAGCCTCACCGGGTTTTGGTGAGGGGTGGACGTAGGGCTGAGGATTCAGTCCGAACCACCTTAAAAATCCTGTCTAGTGTGGTTTGCTTGTGTGATTGATTCGTTCTAGATGCATGCTTAGGATCGAATTATTATATATCTTGCTTATCTTGCTAAGTGAATCATAGCATTCTTGGAAGCTAGTTTCTATTCCGCTGCAATTCATTTCAACTAGCTATTTAGAGGGCCGCATTGTGAAAAGTGGGGCTGATCTATTCACCCCTCCCCTCTAGATCCGCTGTCCACTACACAACAAGTGGTATCAGAGCCTAATCTCTCATTATGGGATCCAACGACCTTGAGGGAAATGGTGGATCAGCATTCAAGGGTTTTCTACCCGAAGGACATGCTGTGAATAGGCCTCCTTACTTTACTGGAACTAACTATCCTTATTGGAAACATCGCATGCAGGTGTTCATTCGCGCCCAAGACTACGAACTTTGGCGAGTAATCAACAAAGGTCCGTATGAGCTTACGGATAAAGAAGACTTGTGGACCAAAGAACAGATACGGCAATCCACTGTCAATTGGAATGCTAAACACATCATGCAATGCTCACTTCATCCAGTAGAATTCTCAAGAGTGGCTACCTGCGCATCTGTAAAACAAATGTGGGATAAGTTAGAGGTAATCTACGAAGGAACCTCTCAGGTACGAGAAACTAAAGCCAACATTTTAGTTTCTGAATATGAAATATTCCGCATGAAGCCTGATGAGTCAATTCGAGATATGTATGCTCGATTGACTGTGCTTACTAATAGTTTAACTGATTTGGGAAAGAAATATACAGAGCAAGAAATTGTAAGAAAAATTCTCAGATCATTAACTCCAGCATGGCACACGAAGGCTACCGTGGTGGAAGAATCCAGAGATCTCTCCACGATAAAGGTAGATGAACTCATTGGGTCACTAATGACTTATGAGATCAACCTTAAGAGCAAAGAGGTTGAGGCACCAAAGAAAAAGTCTTTAGCTCTTAAAGCAGGACCTAGCCGTCAAAGCTCCTCCGATGAAAGTGAGGATTCAGCTAGTGAGCGAGATGAGGATGACGTGGCTATGCTTACCCGTAAGTTTGGAAAATTTCTGAGAAAAGAAGGTAAGAGGTTCTTGAGAGGAAGATCTAAGGTGAGAAATGGTTTCAAAACTAATTCTGAAAATTTCAAGAAACCTGACAAAATCATTTGTTATTCTTGCAATAAACCAGGGCATTACAAGACTGATTGTCCTGACAGACTCAAAAAGGCTGACAAATGGAAGGGCAAGAAGAAGAACAAGGCCATGGTGTCCACTTGGAGCGACGAGGAAGAAAGTGATGATGAAACCAGCTCCTCGGACAAGGAAAGAGGAGATCTTTGCCTTATGGCCAAAGGTGACGAAGAAACCGAGGTGACTTCTCCATTTGAAGATTATACTGTTGATGATTGGGAGGAAGCATATATACAATTGATGGAAAAATATAACATGTACAAAAAGGAAAATAAATCATTGAAAAAGAAAATCAATTCTTTTGTGCATGATCATGAAACCAATCATAAGAATGCTATACTTGAGACTGAAATTGAAGATCTTAAGAAAATGATTGAAAATTTAGAGGAAGGAAGAAAAGAAATGGCTGACTTGGAAATTCAAAATGAAGACTTGAGAAATGAAATTGATAGCATGAAACTCAAAATGTAAACCTATGAAAAGGATAGCAAACTGAGCAATGAGAAATATGAAGCTGTCAAACAAGTTAACATTCAACTTTTACAAAACATTGAAAACATAGAAAAAGAGTTGAAGGATAAACAACAGTCCTTAGAAAAATTTGTGGATGGAAGAGAAAACCTAGATGCATTGCTAGGTACTAGAATGAATTTCAACAAGGAAGGGTTGAGTTTTGAACCAACAAACAAAAGGCCAATTGGGCTCAAAACTGTCACATTTGTTTCATCTTCCGAAGCCTCCACCTCGAACACAACTCCCACACAAAATCAGCAAAAACAAAAGGAGAAAGGGAAGGAAAAGATTGAAGAGGGAATCACCAAAACCCCCAAGAAAACTACCCAAAAGCCTAAGAAAGGCCAATCTTCCCAGCAGCATAGGTCAACACATTCTTGGCCTTTACCTGCTCAGCCTTCTAGGTATCACTATAACTGGGGTGCTCCATCACTTAGGCCAACACCACCTCACTTGTGGGGTAATTGTGATTTCTGTGTGCACCAATCCCCTAGGTGGCAAAACAATCATTTTCAATCTAAAACCAGCCAACGGCCTCAATGGTTTAAGCAGCAAACCTTTTCAAACTTTCACAAAGTTCAACAAAGAACCTCCAAACAAAAAATGAATGTCAAAGTTGAAAAGAAAATTCATGCATTAAGCAAAGAAAACATGAATGCTAGAAAGGTTTGGATTCCGAAAGAGATGGTATCATGTTTTGAAAACTTGAAGAAGTTGGTGGGACCCAAGTTTTGCTGGGTTCCAAACCCCATTACTTAATTCTTTGTGCAGGAATGTCTTGCAGCCATGCATAACAGGTGGTACCTTGATAGCGGCTGTTCAAGACACATGACTGAAGACAAATCAAAATTTTGTCTCCTGGAGGAAAAGGAAGGAGGACACGTCACATTTGGAGGGAACAA
This sequence comes from Amorphophallus konjac, assembly GCA_022559845.1. Classification (NCBI taxonomy): domain Eukaryota; kingdom Viridiplantae; phylum Streptophyta; class Magnoliopsida; order Alismatales; family Araceae; genus Amorphophallus; species Amorphophallus konjac. Next base: position 39,872,199 of record CM040124.1, read on the forward strand.
CAAAGGAAAAATCATTGGAACAGGTAATGTCGGTAAGAACCTCTCCAACTCCATTTGTAACGTGTTGTTAGTTGAAGGTTTGAAATATAACCTACTAAGCATAAGTCAATTATGTGATAAAGGTCACAAAGTATTGTTTGATTATCTTGAATGTAAGATCCTTGAACCAAAATCTGACAAGGTAAAATTTTCTGGTATGAGAGTCAACAATGTTTACATGATTGACTTAGATGATCCTGCTCATGCAAATCTTTGTCTTGCTGCACCAAAATCTGAACTTGCATGGTTATGGCATCGTAGACTAGGACATGCTAGCTATAATGTTCTACATAAATTGTTAAAGTATTCAATGGTGAAAGGTTTGCCTGAATTATCTTTTAAACATGAAAACAAGTTGTGTGATGCATGTGCCCTTGGTAAACAAACTAGAAAATCCTTCAAGGCTAGATCCTCATATTTGTCTTCCAAACCACTCGAGCTAATTCATATGGACTTTTTTGGTCCAACCAGAACTGCTACTTTAAGTGGTAGAAAATATGGATATGTCTTGGTGGATGATTTCTCTAGGTTCACATGGGTTTTCTTCCTCACACACAAAAATGATGCTTTTAATGAGTTTCAGGCACTCTATTTGAAGATAAAGCAGGACGGTGAGTTTAAAATTTCCAACATTCAATCTGATCATGGTGGTGAATTTGAGAATACTGATTTCTATAATCTTTGCAGGTCAGAAGGCATTTCACACCGATTCTCTTCACCAAGAACCCCTGAGCAAAATGGTGTAGTTGAAAGAAGAAACCGAACACTTGTAGAGATGGCAAGAACCATGCTTGCTGAACGGCAACTTCCAAGGAGATTTTGGGCTGAAGCGGTAAACTCGGCATGTTACATTATCAACCGCTCTATGGTAAGGCCACATACCAAAAAGACTCCTTATGAGTTGCTAAAAGGTAAAAAGCCCTCTCTCTCACATATGAAAGTGTTTGGATCGAAATGCTTCATTCACAACAATGACAAAAGAGACTTAGATAAATTCGAGCCCAAGAGCGGTGAATGTATATTCCTTGGATATTCTGATAGATCTAGGGCTTATAGAATTTACAATATCAAAAATCAAACTGTGGAAGAATCACCCCAGGTCTCCTTTGATGAATATCATGATTCTAACAATGATAACTCTTGCAGGAAAAACGATGAAGATGGGGAATTTCTAAGCATAAAGGACAAGAGTGATCCTCCACAAGAAGAAATAAAAGAAGATGGTGACCTAGCCGAATCAAGCAATGCAAGGGATCAAGTTCCAGGAAAAGGTAATGATTCTACAAACATTAGAATTCTTAAGGATCATCCCTTGGAGAATGTCATTGGCAGCTTGAATGACCCACCTAGAACAAGGTCACATTTTAAAATTGTGGAAGAATTAGATCAACTTGCTCTTGTCTCGCAGCATGAACCCAAAAACATTGATGATGCTTTAAAAGATGAAAATTGGATAAATTCCATGCAAGAAGAGTTAAACCAGTTTGAGAGAAATAAAGTTTGGCATCTTGTTCCTAGACCATCATCACAATCTGTCATAGGCACTAAATGGGTTTTTAGGAACAAATTAAGTGAGGAAGGCAAGATAATCAGAAACAAAGCTATATTGGTGGCTCAAGGGTACAACCAAGAGTTTGGGGTCGACTTTGATGAATCTTACGCCCCGGTTGCTAGACTTGAAGCCATCAGAATTCTACTTGCCTTTGCATGCTCCCTTAGAATAAAGCTTTATCAAATGGATGTTAAAAGTGCTTTCTTGAATGGCTTGATCAAAGAAGAAGTCTATGTTGAGCAGCCCCCTGGCTTTGAGAACTCTAACAATGCAGATTTTATATACAAGCTAGACAGGGCGCTTTATGGACTCAAGCAAGCACCAAGAGCTTGGTATGAAAGGCTAAGCTCATTCCTCATTGAAAAAGGGTACACACGAGGTAAGGTAGATCAAACACTCTTTACCAAGAAGCAAGGTAAGAACATCTTGATTGTTCAAATTTATGTTGATGATATTGTGTTTGGTTCTACAAAATCTGAAATGTGTGTGGAATTTGCTAACCTCATGACTAGCGAATTTGAGATGAGCCTAATGGGAGAACTTCAATTCTTTCTCGGTTTGCAGGTCAACCAAGGAGAAGATGGGTGCTTCATAAATCAATCCAAATACATCAAGGAGCTGCTGAAAAGATTTGACATGGCTAACAGTAAAATCATTGCAACACTACAAAAAAAGCGGGATTTCAGACGGACATTATCCGTCTCAAATCCGTCTGAAAATCCGTCGCAAACCATATTTGTAACGGAATTCCGATGGATTTAAGACGGGAATCGACCGTCTGAAATTCTTAGTCACAAATTTGTGACAGTTAACTTATCTGTCTGAAATTCCGTCTTAAATTAAGACAGAATAAATTTCGGTCATAAATTCCGTCTAAATCTCATACGATAAAATTTCCGTATGTAACTGTCCGTCTGAAATTTTTCATACGATTTTTAAGACGGATTTATTATCCGTTGTAAATACCGTCAGCAATCCGTCTGATGCTTGTCTGAAATCCGTCACTATTTCTGTCGGATATTACGACGGATTACTTTTTCGTCGTAACTACCGACGACGGTTCCATATGCAAATTCGTCCTAAATCCGTCGGTGTTTGAAACGGAAATCACGACGGATATTAATTTCCGTCTGAAATTACCATCTCTATTCCAAACGGAAATAGCGACGGATCTGAAATCCGTCTGAAATCTATATATATATTTTTTTAAAATGTTGACTTTATTTATCTAATAAACCTGTTAAAAAAAATCATTGGGAACCTACTGATAACCACAAAAAAAAACTCAACATCAACGTACCCAAATAAATAAACACCACCGAAAAAAACTCAACATCAACATAGATGTTCAAATAAATAAACACCACCAATAAAAAAATTCAACACCATGCTGATCAAATAAATACAAAAAAAAACACATTAACCCTGCTGATCCGTCTGAATAACATCAAACAAATATCATTAAACATCAAGAAATATCTGGTACATCGTCAATATCCTCATCATCCATATCGTCACTGCCCTGCTCATCTCCTCTGTCGCTGCCCGCAGAAGGATCCCCCTACATTAAAAAAATAATAACATTCATTCATAGATAAAAATATTAGTGCGAAGAAATGAGCATAAATATAAATCAAACATATCAAATTGATAACTGCAGATTTTATAGATCAACTACTAGCTTGAAACAATATTTAGACCCCTGGACCCGACCTGGTAGTTCATTTAAACTAAATGTATTTTAAAACTGAACTTTGAGCGCCGAGCTCAAACCGGACATCCGATTTGGATTCCGTCAGTTCTGACAAGTCACTTTCATCTCCCTGGTCGTGTTGGAATCATCGGCACGGCCGTCCGACCGGTATTTCCAATTTTAGACCCCCGGACCCGACCTGGTAGTTCATTTAAACTAAGTGTATTTTAAAACTGAACTTTGAGCGCCGAGCTCAAACCGGACATCCGATTTGGATTCCGTCAGTTCTGACAAGTCACTTTCATCTCCCCGGTCGCGTTGGAATGATCGGCACGGCCGCTCGACCGGTATTTACAATTTTAGAACCCCGGACCCGACCTGGTAGTTCATTTAAATTAAGTGTATTTTAAAACTGAACTTTGAGCGCCGAGCTCAAACCGGGCATCCGATTTGGATTCCGTCAGTTCTGACAAGTCACTTTCATCTCCCCGGTCGCGTTGGAATGATCGGCACGGCCGTCCGACCGGTATTTACAATTTTAGACCCCCGGACCCGACCTGGTAGTTCATTTAAACTAAGTGTATTTTAAAACTGAACTTTGAGCGCCGAGCTCAAACCGGACATCCGATTTGGATTTCGTCAGTTCTGACAAGTCACTTTCATCTCCCCGGTCGCGTTGGAATGATCGGCACGGCCGTCCGACCGGTATTTACAATTTTAGACCCCCGGACCCGACCTGGTAGTTCATTTAAACTAAGTGTATTTTAAAACTGAACTTTGAGCGCCGAGCTCAAACCGGGCATCCGATTTGGATTCCGTCAGTTCTGACAAGTCACTTTCATCTCCCCGGTCGCGTTGGAATGATCGGCACGGCCGTCCGACCGGTATTTACAATTTTAGACCCCCGGACCCGACCTGGTAGTTCATTTAAAGTAAATGTATTTTAAAACTGAACTTTGAGCGCCGAGCTCAAACCGGGCATCCGATTTGGATTCCGTTAGTTCTGACAAGTCACTTTCATCTCCCCGGTCGTGTTGGAATGATCGGCACGGCCGTCCGACCGGTATTTACAATTTTAGACCCCCGGACCCGACCTGGTAGTTCATTTAAACTAAGTGTATTTTAAAACTGAACTTTGAGCGCCGAGCTCAAACCGGGCATCCGATTTGGATTCCGTCAATTCTGACAAGTCACTTTCATCTCCCCGATCGCGTTGGAATGATCGGCATGGCCGTCCGACCGGTATTTACAATTTTAGACCCCCGGACCCGACCTGGTAGTTCATTTAAACTAAGTGTATTTTAAAACGGAACTTTGAGCACCGAGCTCAAACCGGGCATCCGATTTGGATTCCGTCAGTTCTGAGAAGTCACTTTCATCTCCCCGGTCGCGTTGGAATGATCGGCATGGCCGTCCGACAGGTATTTACAATTTTAGACCCCCGGACCCGACCTGGTAGTTCATTTAAACTAAGTGTATTTTAAAACTGAACTTTGAGCGCCGAGCTCAAACCGGACATCCGATTTGGATTCCGTCAGTTCTGACAAGTCACTTTCATATCCCCGGTCGCGTTGGAATGATCGGCACGGCCGTCCGACCGGTATTTACAATATTAGACCCCCGGACCCGACCTGGTAGTTCATTTAAACTAAGTGTATTTTAAAACTGAACTTTGAGCGCCGAGCTCAAACCGGGCATCAGATTTGGATTCCGTCAGTTCTGACAAGTCACTTTCATCTCCCCAGTCGCGTTGGAATGATCGGCGCGGCCGTCCGACCGGTATTTACAATTTTAGACCCCCGGACCCGACCTGGTAGTTCATTTAAACTAAGTGTATTTTAAAACTGAACTTTGAGCGCCGAGCTCAAACCGGGCATCCGATTTGGATTCCGTCAGTTCTGACAAGTCACTTTCATCTCCCCGGTCGCGTTGGAATGATCGGCACGGCCGTCCGAACGGTATTTACAATTTTAGACTCCCGGACCCGACCTGGTAGTTCATTTAAACTAAGTGTATTTTAAAACTGAACTTTGAGCACCGAGCTCAAACCGGGCATCCGATTTGGATTCCGTCAGTTCTGACAAGTCACTTTCATCTCCCCGGTCGTGTTGGAATGATCGGCACGGCCTTCCGACCGGTATTTACAATTTTAGACCCCCGAACCCGACCTGGTAGTTCATTTAAACAAAGTGTATTTTAAAACTTAACTTTGAGCGCCGAGCTCAAACCGGGCATCCGATTTGGATTCCGTCAGTTCTGAGAAGTCACTTTCATCTCCGCGGTCGCGTTGGAATGATCGGCACGACCGTCCGACCGGTATTTACAATTTTAGACCCCCGGACCCGACCTGGTAGTTCATTTAAACTAAGTGTATTTTAAAACTGAACTTTGAGCGCCGAGATCAAACCGGGCATCCGATTTGGATTCCGTCAGTTCTGACAAGTCACTTTCATCTCCCCGGTCGCGTTGGAATGATCGGCATGGCCGTCCGACCGGTATTTCCAATTTTAGACCCCCGGACCCGACCTGGTAGTTCATTTAAACTAAGTGTATTTTAAAACTGAACTTTGAGCGCCGAGCTCAAACTGGGCATCCGATTTGGATTCGGTCAGTTCTGACAAGTCACTTTCATCTCCCTGGTCGCGTTGGAATGATCGGCACGGCCGTCCGACCGGTATTTACAATTTTCGACCCCCGGACCCGACCTGGTAGTTCATTTAAACTAAGTGTATTTTAAAACTGAACATTGAGCGCCGAGCTAAAACCGGGCATCCGATTTGGATTCCGTCAGTTCTGACAAGTCACTTTCATCTTCCCGGTCGCGTTGGAATGATCGGCACGGCCGTCCGACCGGTATTTACAATTTTAGACCCCCGGACCCAAACTGGTAGTTCATTTAAACTAAGTGTATTTTAAAACTGAACTTTGAGCGCCGAGCTCAAACCGGACATCCGATTTGGATTCCGTCAGTTCTGACAAGTCACTTTCATCTCCCCGGTCACGTTGGAATGATCGGCACAGCTGTCCGACCGATATTTACAATTTTAAACCCCCGGACCCGACCTGGTAGTTCATTTAAACTAAGTGTATTTTAAAACTGAACTTTGAGCGCCGAGCTCAAACCGGGCATCCGATTTGGATTCCGTCAGTTCTGACAAGTCACTTTCATCTCCCCGGTCGCGTTGGAATGATCGGCATGGCCGTCCGACCGGTATTTATAATTTTAGACCCCCGTACCCGACCTGGTAGTTCATTTAAACTAAGTGTATTTTAAAACTAAACTTTGTGCGCCGAGCTCAAACCGGGCATCCGATTTGGATTCCGTCAGTTCTGACAAGTCACTTTCATCTCCCCGGTCGCATTGGAATGATCGGCACGGCCGTCCGACCGGTATTTACAATTTTAGACCCCCGGACCCGACCTGGTAGTTCATTTAAACTAAGTGTATTTTAAAACTGAACTTTGAGCGCCGAGCTCAAACCGGGCATCCGATTTGGATTCCGTCAGTTCTGACAAGTCACTTTCATCTCCCCGGTCGCGTTGGAATGATCGGCACGGCCGTCCGACCGGTATTTACAACTTTAGACCCCCGGACCCGACCTGGTAGTTCATTTAAACTAAGTATATTTTAAAACTGAACTTTGAGCGCCGAGCTCAAACCGGGCATCCCATTTGGATTCCGTCAGTTCTGACAAGTCACTTTCATCTCCCCGGTCGCGTTGGAATGATCGGCACGGCCGTCCGACTGGTATTTACAATTTTAGGCCCCCGGACCAGACCTGGTAGTTCATTTAAACTAAGTGTATTTTAAAACTGAACTTTGAGCGCCGAGCTCAAACCGGGCATCCGATTTGGATTCTGTCAGTTCTGACAAGTCACTTTCATCTCCCCGGTCGCGTTGGAATGATCGGCATGGCCGTCCGACCGGTATTTACAATTTTAGACCCCCGGACCCGAACTGGTAGTTCATTTAAACTAAGTGTATTTTAAAACTGAACTTTGAGCGCCGAGCTCAAACTGGGCATCCGATTTGGATTCCGTCAGTTCTGACAAGTCACTTTCATCTCCCCGGTCGCGTTGGAATGATCGGCACGGCCGTCCGACCGGTATTTACAATTTTAGACCCCCGGACCCGACCTGGTAGTTCATTTAAACTAAGTGTATTTTAAAACTGAACTTTGAGCGCCGAGCTCAAACCGGGCATCCGATTTGGATTCCGTCAGTTCTGACAAGTCACTTTCATCTCCCCGGTCGCGTTGGAATGATCGGCACGGCCGTCCGACCGGTATTTACAATTTTAGACCCCCGGACCCGACCTGGTAGTTCATTTAAACTAAGTGTATTTTAAAACTGAACTTTGAGCGCCGAGCTCAAACCGGGCATCCGATTTAGATTCCGTCAGTTCTGACAAGTCACTTTCAGCTCCCCGGTCGCGTTGGAATGATCGGCACGGCCGTCCGACCGGTATTTACAATTTTAGACCCCCGGACCCGACCTGGTAGTTCATTTAAACTAAGTGTATTTTAAAACTGAACTTTGAGCGCCTAGCTCAAACCGGGCATCCGATTTGGATTCCGTCAGTTCCGACAAGTCACTTTCATCTCCCCGGTCGCGTTGGAATGATCGGCATGGCCGTCCGACCGGTATTTCTAATTTTAGACCCCCGGACCCGACCTGGTAGTTCATTTAAACTAAGTGTATTTTAAAACTGAACTTTGAGCACCGAGCTCAAACCGGGCATCCGATTTGGATTCCGTCAGTTCTGACAAGTCACTTTCATCTCCCCGGTCGCGTTGGAATGATCGGCATGATCGTCCGACTGGTATTTACAATTTTAGACCCCCGGACCCGACCTGGTAGTTCATTTAAACTAAGTGTATTTTAAAACTGAACTTTGTGCGCCGAGCTCAAACCGGACATCCGATTTGGATTCCGTCAGTTCTGACAAGTCACTTTCATCTCCCCGGTCGCGTTGGAATGATCGGCATGGCCATCCGACCGGTATTTCCAATTTTAGACCCCCGGACCCGACCTGGTAGTTCATTTAAACTAAGTGTATTTTAAAACTGAACTTTGAGCGCCGAGCTCAAATCGGGCATCCGATTTGGATTCCGTCAGTTCTGACAAGTCACTTTCATCTCCCCGGTCGCGTTGGAATGATCGGCACGGCCGTCCGACCGGTATTTCCAATTTTAGACCCCCGGACCCGACCCGGTAGTTCATTTAAACTAAAGTGTATTTTAAAACTGAACTTTGAGCGCCGAGCTCAAACCGGGCATCCGATTTGGATTCCGTCAGTTCTGACAAGTCACTTTCATCTCCCCGGTCGCGTTGGAATGATCGGCACGGCCGTCCGACCGGTATTTCCAATTTTAGACCCCCGGCCCCCGGATTTTCTCAATTCTTCTGAAGTAAATGAGTTTTAAAATTAATAATGAACATAATTGAGTAATTCCATCAAAATAAAAACATAGTAAACACTCACCTGTGCGGGCTGTGCTGTTGTGGTGGTTGATTTCTGAGGGACCATTCCGCTCTGGGAGAGGAGGCCACTAATTGCCTGCAAGAATACTGACACTTGGCTAGAGATCTCTTGCTGGAAATGCTGCTGCTGCCGCTGCATATCAGAAATCTGCGATCGGACCATGTCCATCATGTCGCTGGCAGAAGCGCTGGGGGCAACGGAAGGTATAGTGAAGGCACTGCCACTGGAAGAAGTATAGCTAGAACTCGCACACGCTGATGTCACCGCGCTTGCATCTAGGCTCTCCCCAAAACCATATAGTCGGCCTTTCTTCGGTACGCCAGCTGCTGCCACCCACTCCACCGGATCGAACTCCGGCTGCTGCGTGTCTCCCTCCCCGTACTTCTCTGTCACTGCTTTGCTATATGTTTCCTACAAATTGAATAAAATAACTAGTCAATTTCATATGAATTACATGCCGATTTAAATGAACGGTACAAGTTACATATGTAGATAAACTTACCGCTGCTGACTTAGCTGTGTCACTCACAAAATCATTAGTCCCCTTCTTTTTGTGTGTTCTGTCGAACACCTCGAGGAATGACGGAGGTCGATTAAGCTCCACAGCCTGTTATACAATTCATAGTAAAAAAAAGTCAAATATTGGGATAAATTGTAAGAAGATAAATTGGTATATTACTTACCAATTTTTGTTTATGAGCCGCATAAGAGATGGACCCACTCGTATGCAAATTTGAACCTGGTTTTGACGCCCTGTTTGCTTTGGCTTTTTCGGACTTTTCTATCCACTTGGGGTCGGCAAAATGGTCACAAGATATCTCCCAATCCTCCTGCCTCATCCATAGAGGGCGATGCGCCTTCCACAATTGTCGGTCTTCACTCCCCCCACTCAATTTTTTAGCGTGTACTCGGGCCTCATGTATTTTCCTCTTGTAACTTGAGAGCATAGTAGACTCCCAGGCACGACGACATCTCGCCGCGTCATGTCCACATGTGAATTGAAAAGACCGCTGTAAATCAATTGCTTTTCACACTTAGTATAAAGTTGTAAATTGACTTTGGGAAATACTTGAATTAAATGACGTAATTACTTACTAAGAACATGTTGTACAATGAATCGCGGACGGACATCAAAAAATCTCTGAAAGTGGAAGCTGCCCCGGGCACATGTGCCAACATGAGTTCGGTGGAATGATGGACAGCGCTGTGGGGTTCAAATTTCATACTGCAATTGCAAATGTCAAAATATTCATATTACACAGTTGAGGGCTAATTAATGTAATATAACCTTATAGATTTACCCGGATACCCAACACGGGCGACGTCTATCATGGGTCGTGCCTCCCTCGTGACAACTGCCGACATCGTCAAGGGGCTGACTGGTGGGGGTGGGCCCTGTACAAGTGGGAGGTGGCGGGAGGGCACTGAGACCTGCAAGAATTTATTGTCATGTGGAGTGATACATATACTGCGAACATATAATTAAAATATACATATCTGCAGCGGGAGGTGGTGGGGTTGGCGTATGCACAACAGGTGGGAGGCCACTGAGACCTGCAAGAATTTATTGTCATGTGGAGTGATACATATACTACGAACATATAATTAAAATATACATACCTGCAGCGGGAGGTGGTGGGGGTGGCGTATGCACAACAGGTGGGAGGCCACTGAGACCTGCAAGAATTTATTGTCATGTGGAGTGATACATATACTGCGAACATATAATTAAAATATACATACCTGCAGCGGGAGGTGGTGGGGGTGGCGTATGCACAACAGGTGGGAGGCCACTGAGACCTGCAAGAATTTATTGTCATGTGGAGTGATATATATACTGCGAACATATAATTAAAATATACATACCTGCAGCCCGAGGTGGTAGGGGTGGCGTATGCACAACAGGTGGGAGGCCACTGAGACCTGCAAGAATTTATTGTCATGTGGAGTGATACATATACTGTGAACATATAATTAAAATATACATACCTACAGCGGGAGGTGGTGGGGGTGGCGTATGCACAACAGGTGGGAGGCCACTGAGACCTGCAAGAAGTTATTGTCATGTGGAGTGATACATATAATGCGAACATATAATTAAAATATACATACCTGCAGCGGGAGGTGGTGGGGGTGGCCTATGCACAACAGGTGGGAGGCCACTGAGACCTGCAAGAATTTATTGTCATAAGTAGAACAAATATTGAAGAATTTAAATTAAAATATACATACATGATCCTCGAGTCTTTTTGCCACTGAGACCTGCAAGAATTTATTGTCATGTGGAGTGAAACAAATATTGCGAACATATAATTAAAATATACATACCTGCAGCGGGAGGTGGTGGGAGTGGCGTATGCACAATAGGTGGGAGGCCACTGAGACCTGCAAGAACTTATTTTCATAAGTAGAACAAATGTTCAAGAATTTAAATTAAAATATACATACCTGTAGCGGGAGGTGGTGGCGTATGTACAAGTGGTGGTGAGCCGACACTTGCACCTATAAATAAATTCTTTTAAGTTTGTAAATAATTAAAATATTTATATAGCTAACTTATTGATCAAATATACCTGTGTCTGAAGAAGATGGTAGCGAGTAGGTAGTAGTGCCCCTCTCACTGCTAGATCTCCTCCCACCCCTACTACGACCTCCTCGCACCATTTCCTTATTAATAACAAAACAATTAATACATATTAATCCACAATTATATAAGGCTAGACAAATGTTATTTAAAATTATGCTTAAAAGTAAGAATCTTCTTACTAAATTATCAAAACATGCCTCCCTCATGTTGATATATCTAGCTCAACTTCATCATCTTCGTCATCCATAGTAGTCTCATGAGATTCAAAATCTTGGTCTTCATCTGATTCTTCCTCCCCTCTAACATCAACATTTAGCTCCGTCGGATCGACTTCTTCCACGCCATCTCGCGTACGTAATGACAGTGGCTCATCAGATTCGTCCATATTAAACCTAGAGGAACCGACAACGCCAACTTCGTCTGATTGATAATATTCAGCACGAGCAACCTCTGAGACATCTCCACTCATAGTTAACTCATAAGTGGGAAAGAGTTTTGAGTTAACCCTGCAAACTGCCCACCAATCTCTATTCTTGGATGATGGATAGCTTGAATAGTACACTTGCTGGGCTTGTGCGGCTAAAATGAACGGTTCATAGGTCTTAAGTTTAAACCTATGCTTGACATTGACAATCCCATAATTTGTGTCATGTAGAACAGAATTAGGATCAAACCATTGACACTTAAATATGTATACATGATTGTCTTGTCCCAAATACTGAAGTTCTAAGACTTCTTCAATAATACCATAGTAGTCCAATTCCATTTCATTGTATAAACTTCCCTTCACACATACGCCGCTGTTCATCGTAGACTTATTTCGCCCATAATCCCTTGTATGAAATTTATATCCATTCACAATATATCCCGGATAGGCACGTGTCTGGTTCGAGGGGCCATAACTTATCTGTTGTACTCTTTGATCAGTAATGAGACCTTGTTCAACCTATATTCAAATTAGAATAGTTAAAATAATAACAATTACCTCAACATACGTAAATACAAACATATATATTCAGAGTTCACACTAACATGGTTTCTTAGCCATTTGGAAAAAAACTTCTCGCGTTCTTTTTCAATCTCCACATCCTGGATATTTGGACATTTTTCAGCTAATTCTGAATCAAATTGTCTGCAATATAAATGTAGCACCCCGTAAAAGAAATGATTAAAAAAAATTGATAAAGCCAATGTATAGACTTTGTGAAGTCAATGTTGTATAGACTTTGAGGAAGCCAATGTATAGACTTTGAGGATGTATAGACTTTGAGGAAGCCAATGTATAGACTTTGTGAAGTCAATGTTGTATAGACTTTGAGGATGTATATACTTATGGAGTTGTTGGAAATGTGAATTAAGATCTTACTCAACATAAGGTTCAATCTCGAGGCAATTCAAAAGAATATATATCTCAGCGGCGTGCAACTCTCTATCTTCGAGCGTGCGAGTCAAGCAACGTCCGAACGCACGTCCAGGATGTTTAAATATGGAGAGCCGATCGGACGATTCATCCACTCCCCCATCATCATTACGTGGAGGTCGAGTACGACGAGTTTGAATCTCTGGCTCAAAGTACATAGAACAGAAGTTCAAAATTTCTTCAAGAATGTATGCCTCAGCAATCGAACCCTCCACCTGTGCCTTGTTGCGAACTTTCATTTTTAATTCATGCATGCACCTACAACAACAAGTCATATGGCAACAATATGTAGCGGCTATGGACGACTTATAAGTTAACAAAAATTGTCACATACCTCTCAAATGGATACATCCATCGAAATTGTACTGGACCTCCGACGATAGCCTCATATGGCAAATGAACGACCAAGTGCTCCATCGAATCAAAGAATGCCGGAGGAAATATCTTCTCTAGCTTGGAAATGGTTGTGACAACTTCTTGTTCGATAGTTTGTACATCCCGAAGTCTGAGTTCAGATGCACATAAAATCTTGAAAAATTGACTCATCTCAGCTAGTGCTCCCCATATCTGCTTTGGCAACAAATCACGAAATGCAATGGGCAATAGCCTCTCCATGAACACATGACAGTCGTGACTTTTCATACCATATATTTTCCCCTCATTAACATTCACACAACGGGCTATGTTGGATGCATATCCATCTGGGAATCTCAGTTGTTTCAACCACTGGCATACTTCCTTGATCTGTGTATCATGAAGCACATAAGTTGCTTTAGGCTGCACAGTTTTGCCATTGACACTTTGTAGTTCCAGTTCTGGACGTCTACAAAGCATCTTTAAATCCATACGTGCTTTGGCGTTGTCCTTTGTTTTCCCTTTAACATTCATGATCGTATTGAACACATTATCAAAAAAATTCTTCTCGGTATGCATGACATCCAGATTGTGTCGTACAAGAAGAGTTGACCAATAAGGTAATTCCCAAAAAATGCTTTTCTTGACCCAGTTGTGATCCTTTCCAAAATTAGGGAGTTGCCGTGTGCTACCAGACAATTGAACTACATCTGGTAAATTGTGCACCCGTGACGCCATATGTAGACCCGACACCCGTTGCAAGTCAGCTTCATCCATTTCAACAGTATTTTTTTAAAACGAGTCTTTTTGCCTTCGAAAAGGATGGTCACTTGGTAGCAACCGCCGATGGCAATCAAACCAGCAGCTTTTCCCCCCATGTTTCAATACAAATGATTTGGTATCTACCATACAGTAAGGACATGCTAGCCTCCCATGTGTGCTCCAACCAGATAGCATTCCATATGCAGGGAAGTCACTTATTGTCCACATCAGTGCAGCCTTCATAATAAAATTTTTCTTCCTATATGCATCATAAGTAACAACTCCATCAGTCCATACAAATTAGAGCTAATCAATCAACGGCCTGAGATATATGTCCAAATTTTTTCCGGGACTTTTTGGACCAGGAATTACTAGGGACAAAAATAGATTTTCTCGCTTCATGCACATGTGCGGCGGAAGGTTGTACGGTGTCATGAACACTGGCCAACAAGAATAAGCTGCCACTGAACCACCGAATGGATTAAAGCCATCTGTGCATAAACCCAATCGAATATTACGTGACTCCCTTGAAAAGGCAAGATGAGTACGACTAAAGTGAGTCCAAGCTTCACCATCGATAGGATGATTGATTATATCATCGGCACGACGTACTCTTTCGGTGTGCCATGTCATATGCCGAGCCGTCTTTGAGGACATATACAGTCGCTGCAGCCTAGGCACAAGAGGGAAGTATCGCAACGCTTTGTAAGGTACATCTTTTGCCTTTGAATTGACCCCCCCCCTTAGGTTTGAATCTGTCATGGCCACAAATGGAACATGATATCTTATCTGCATCATCTTTGTAATATAACATACAATGATTCGGACATGCATCTATTTTCACATATCCAAGTCCTAAGTCATTGACCATCTTTTTTGCCCGGTAAAAAGTTTCTGGCAACTTCTCGTCTCGAGGCAACATACTCTTGATCAAGAGGAGGAGACGGTCAAAACAAGTCTCACTGATGTGAAATTCAGATTTCAAGTTCAACAACTGTGACACTGCAGACAATCGAGTGTGATTTTCACAACCATCCCACAGCGGCTCATCAGCATCCCTAAGTAGTTCATAAAATCTTCCAGCTGTCTTATTCGGCGCTTCATCGTGAATATTAAAACTAGGACCAGCAGCATCTACAACCATATCCACGTACCCACTTGTGCCTGCAATATTGTCGGGCTCATACCTCAATAATTGCTCACCATGACACGTCCAATTCGTATAACCATCCACGAACCCTTTCGTGTACAAATGATGTTGCACATCCCATGTTGAACACCACCTCAAGTTTCTACAACTTGAACAAGGGCATCGAATGTGACCGTCGCGATCTATTGCTGCATTTGGATTCCCCAATGCAAATTGAATGAAACTCTCAACCCCAAGCTTAAAGTCATCTGACACCACCCGGTCAACTATTCTACGATACATCCATGAACGATCTGTCGACATTTTGCCTGCACCCAATAAATGACAATACACATCCTAACTTTCAAATCATTACTCATAATATTACACCTGACCCTTTCCTCACATCGTTCAGCATAGACCATTTGCAGTTGGAAGAGGAATATTGATTAGATTATCACTTTTTAACCCATCCATGAAGGTTTGATCGCACAATCACTTACTATATGTGCTGCACGATTTGCTAAAAATTTCGGCATCATCTCCCTACACTTCTCCGATATACCAAATATATTTATTGATTTTAAAATTTTCTTAAACACTTACAAGTAAGTGGTTAAGAAAACACTCAAAATCAATAATGGTATATCAGAGAAGAGTGAGGAGACACAACCGAAATTCTCAACAAACCATACAAACACATATAGTAAATGACTGCCTAAGTGCGATCAAACATTCACAGACTGTCCAAACGGGACAATTCAAGACTTTGAGGTAGATATATATATTCTCATAAACAAATGAGAATATACACATCAAACCCAAAGTCTTGAACGGGAAGGCACATTGACACGGTTTTAACGCGCTCTCCTGAGGTGCGTGTAATGTTAGGTCGCACCCACGCACCTCAGCTCACAGGGAATACCCCATGCATTTATATAACATAAAATTAAATAACAACGCAATTATCATTATGGACATATCAAATTAAATAACACCCAAATTACAAAATTTTTCAAATAAAGAACATCGAAGCTAAACAATTTACATTTTTTAGTCAAATTAACATCAAATTTCTATTAAAATCAGATTTAAAAATATATTTACATGCAATAAAAATCCACAAAGTTTTAAATCACAAAATGAATTTTTTGGGTATTTACCTATTGCTATAGAGAATTCTGATTTCTTTGCATTTATCCACATCTTTGTATATATGTACTACTTAAGATGTGTGGTCATTCCATTTCTCTATATCTTCTTATCATCATAAGACAAGGTTCAAATGGGATCACTTTCAGCCTCAGTGGAGCATCTATGGCCTCAAGAATGGCAGGACGACCTTTTTGCATGAGAACTGCTCCCATGCCAGTTCCACTAGCATCACACTCGACTACAAAAGTTTCTGAAAAATCAGGCAAGTCAAGAACTGGGGCAGTTGACATAGCCTCTTTAAGCTGTAAGAAGGCTTGATTAGAAGATGGGCTCCAACTATAACTGTCCTTCTTAAGAAGACTGGTCAGAGGTGCAGCAAGAGATTTTACTATCAGCTCATGGAGGAAGCACTTAACTGTTACTGATCAATCCTTTCCATACTCTCTCATTTGGTCTACCTACATTCCCCCCAAAGTTTCTCTATTCCTATGGAAGCTCATCCATGGAATTTTACCCACTGATAGAAGAGTCCAGCAGAGTGGAATATCATTATGTTCTAAAAACTTATGCTGTCCAAATGCTTAGATTGAGTCAACCACTCACCTTCTCTTACATAGCAAGCTGTCAGGTGCCACTTGGGCTCTGCTTAAGCCCTGCATTCATATTGATCCCCCTCATGATGGCTGCCAATGCCATCTTATTGGAGCCCCCCTCCCCAGTCTCTTCCCACTGACCCCCACCACACGCCGGAGTGGCTCCAGTGATATTGCACCCCCACCCCCACCCTTCGACCAAAAGTCATCCCAACCCCTCCCTACCCCCTTTCTCCCTCTAGCAATATTCGGGTGAGCTCGTGGCCCCACACCCTCCCAACCAGCAGTCCCCACCCCGGACCCCTTGTAGCACCTCTCCCTTAACCCCCCACTCCCAGAGTAGCCCCCCTAGATCCGCCTGAACTCTCCTCCCCCGGACCCCCCACCCTCCCAGAGATGAGCCCCTACCCCAGACCCTCTGTTGGATCCCCCCTCTCTGAACCACCCCACTCCTAGAGCAGCCCCCCCTCGGACCTACCGCAATCGAACCCTCCTCCCCTAGACTCCCCCCCACTGGAACTTCACACCCTCCCAGCCAGTAGCCCCCACCCCGGACCCCCCACCGGAGACCCCCTCCCTGAAATCCCCACTCCCAGAGCAGCCCCTCACCCACCGAAACCCTCCTCCAGACCCCCCATCGGAACCCCCCCACCCTCCTAACCCACAGCCCCCACCCTGGACTCCCTGCCGGATCCCACTGCGCGCCTGAATCGCCCTCTGCCAGAGCACCCCCCGGCCCCCTCCGCTCTTGACCCTCCTTCCCGAAAACCGCTGCTGGAACCCCTCTCCCTGCCAGACCAACGTCCCCCTCCCGGATCGGCTAGAACCCCCGCCCTCCCTGATGATCCCCAAGCTTTAAAAAAAAGGAACAACAAATGCAACAATGGCGATGGTGGAGGCGCGTCAGGTAGGGAGAGTTTTACAGAGAGAGGGTGAGGGAGGGGGCTTACCAGACCAGAGAGGATGGCTTGGAGGATGGCGACAACGCGACACTGGCGGCGACAACGAGGACGGCTTCGATGGCAATGACGAGGATAGCTTCAACGGCAACGGTGAGGGGGGATCTGCGGGGATGACGACGACGAGGAAGGCTTCGACGACGATGGCGAGGGCGGCTTTGGCCGCGACGGCGAGGGCGGCTTTGGCCATGACGGCAAGTACGGCACCGGCAGTCTCTCCTTGGCAAGGAGATAGTGGAAAGAGAGTGAGAGGGAGAGTGGGAGTGAGACGGAGATCGCGGGGGAAGGGGGGAAGAAGGGGGGAAAGCTCCGTCGTGGGGGAAGGGGGGAAAGTTTCGATGTAGGTAAAGAATATTTGTAACAGATTTCAGACGGATTATTTCCGTCTGAATATCCGTCTCAAATCATGACGGATATAAAGACGGAATATATTCCATCTATAATTATAGACGGATCTTCAGAGGGAATATAGTATGTCGTTAATAACAACGGAATTTGTAACGGAAACTAATCCGTCACAAATACAGACGGATTTTACGACGGAAAAATATCCATCTGAAATATCCGTCTGAAATCCCACTTTTTTTGGTAGTGCAACTCCTATGAGCACCACAACATCACTGGATTCGGATGAAAATGGTAAATTAGTGGATGCAAAGATCTATAAAGGTATGATTGGCTCTTTGCTTTATTTGACTGCATCCCGACCAGATATCCAGTTTAGTGTTTGCCTTTGTGCTAGATTTCAAGCTAGTCCTAGAGAATCCCATTTAACTACCGTCAAACGTATCCTTCGATATCTTGCCGGCACTCAAGATTTGGGATTGTGGTATCCGTCATCATGTGATTTATCTCTTATATCTTATTCTGATGCGGATTACGCTGGATGCAAGCTGGATCGTAAGAGTACTAGTGGCTATTGCCAGTTTCTAGGCGGGTGTTTAGTTTCTTGGGCCTCCAAGAAACAACACTCGGTTGCCCTCTCAACCGCGGAGGCAGAATATGTTGCTGCGGGGAGCTGTGGCACCCAAGTGTTGTGGATTAAACACCAACTCCAAGACTACTTGGTGGATCTTGGTTGTGTCCCGATTCTGTGTGATAACACTAGTGCTATCAACCTTGCTAAAAATCCAGTCCAGCACTCTTGGACTAAGCATATTGAGATTAGGCATCACTTCATTAGAGATGAGGTCGGTAAGAAAAACTTTGAACTACTTTTTGTTGATACATTGAATCAGATTGCTGATATCTTTACCAAGCCCTTGTGTAATGACAGGTTTTCAACACTCAGAAGGGAGCTTGGTCTTTGCCGACCTCAGGCCAATAAGAATTTGAATTGATGATCATGATTCAATTAGTCGTGTGTTTTGCCTTCATGCATTGTTTATATGTTAATATTTCTTTTTGCATATGGTGTCGCATTGCATGTCGTTGCATAATAATGGATTGAGTTCATGTTCATAATATGGTTTGTGCTGCATCATTCTCGCATGACCATGGTATATCAAATGTTGATGTATGGAAGGGCAAGTTATGCTTGTCACGAAGCACTCAATATGCGTGAGGTTTCACCTCCGCCAAGTACCATGCGTCAATGTCGCATATAGGCCATATAGTAAGGGGGAGTTGTCCTTGTGCAGCATTCATGCATATATTTCATCTTCATTCTGTTGCATTTAATAAGTGTATAACCATGTGTTGGGTCATGCATCTCATGTCTGTCAAATTCATGTCAACCCATGCATGTTTCAGGTCATTCTCCTCATGACCATTATCATTCCACTTGCTTGTAAACATCACTCCTTCGAGCATCCATTGCATCTTCGTAGGGGGAGTTTTGTTGAATCTCTTAACCTCTTGCATTCTACACTTCTTGGCTTACAGTCTGAATTTGAGTTCATGAGCCTGACGAACACATAATGTAAGAGCCTTCTATTATGTGCCTTGATGATTGTTCATTCAATGAAAATGGTTCAGATTTAATGATTTCCTTGAAAGTTCTGATATTTCCTTTGAAATCATCTATGTTCTGTGGATTTAATAGCCCTTAACTAGAAATTGCATCTTATGCTTTGAATGACTATTCTGATATCTGAAAATCCAGACTTCATGACAATCTTGGGGATACTCTAGAGCTTAGTATTGTTTCTAAACATATTGATGAGCTGGAATTCCTGAAAATCATTTTGACAGAGCAATGATATTATTGCACGGAGAAATATGTCGCGTCATCAAATCAAGTGACGACTGATATGTCATGATGTGCCTCTATTATCTCTGTCTTAATTCATTTGGACTCTAGGCAGAGCAATGGCATACTTGCTGAGAAACATATCTTCTCATCAATGAAATGAGTTTGGATATGTCATGACGTGACTTTGCTATCTCTGTTCATCTTGAAGCATGACAGTCAGTCTTGCCAAATTCCTAGGGATACTGGCATCTAAACAACGTGTATTCTTACGGCTAGGAGGCATGTACTAGACTTGATTGCTCGTAAAATATGAGTCATGTGCCCTCAAATATTAACGTTCTTGAAAAATAAAATATGCTACATTCATATAATTCCATGCTTCCATCTTGCTGGTTTAGCCTCAATACATGCTTTTATGTTATTGCCTTTGTAGTTATTGAATATGGATATATAAGACACGGGACGGTTAAGCACTGCCATGATATGCACCTTTGGTTCATTTCTATTAAATCTTGGATGTAGCTGCTTTTCGAACTCTGTTGATGAATTCGGCTTTCATTAGCTTTGAACCATACATGTTGCTCACAATCTACTTCAGGTTTGCATATAATGGCTTGCTCTTCACTCCTTTCAGCTATGGTCTCACAACCTTTTTCCTTTATCACTCCTTTTTGCTGTTGGCAAAGGGGGAGAATTCTTTGTGTGAGTCCTTCGTAAGCGCTATGAGCTATGTCATAAGTGTTGTCCAAAGGGGGAGAGTGCATTGAGTCCAAGGGAGAGAAACCTTTATGTGCGTTTGTGCATGTGATAGGGTTTGCATAATTTCATCGCATTGTCATGTGTCATTTGTGCATTCACACGCTTTAATTCATGGATCTTGATCTGCTCATGCCCCATAGCATAGCATTCATAATTGCATTCACATGCTATTACTATCATGATCTTGAGCTGCGTAGGTGCCATCATGTCATACACTTTGCCATATTGGATATCTCTGTCATATAATGACTCACAGTGTTGCCATCATCAAAAAGGGGGAGAATGTTGTGCCCCTATGGTCATTTGAGTTCATATGGTCACTTGGGTCATTCGACATCATTCTATGGTCATATGAGTTCTGTGGTATTCTTGGTTTTGATAATGGCTAAACACTATTAGTCATTGATGTTTTTCACTTTCATGTGATTGACATATGTGATGTTTTTGTTCATGACAGGTGCGCCAATGAATGGACAAGGAATCAAGTGGAAATGGCGAACGTGAAAGCTCAATGTTGCGCCCTCGCACGCGGATCGACCTGCGCGGTCAGGTTGCGGGGATCGACCTACCCGGTCAGGTCGCAGGGGTCAAGGGGGCAGCGCCCCTTGAGTGGGTTTCCGGGGGCAGAGCCCCCGGAACAAAATTTAGAAATGCTCAAAGCCTATTCTAAGTTTATTTCAATCCCAAAATACATGAAATTGATGAGGACATGAATATCTTGACTTATGAACATGTTTCATTGGTTTAACACTTCATTTTTGCAGGTATAGGTGTTTCCGGTCGACCTATACACCTTGGCCGGTCGACCGGTTTTCCCAGAACTGAAATGATGATGTTGTTATAGTTTTCGGTCGACCGCCCCCAGGCGTCCGGTCGACCGGTTTTGCCAGAGCCGAAACGTGCTGGCTGCAGCAGGTTCTGGTCGACCGGCCCATGAATTTCGGTCGACCGCCAGCCCCGATGCAGCCTTGTTTGACTTCGAAATCAACCTCATGGCTAGCCCCTTTCCATGGATTTGTTTAATCAAATCTTTCCTAATCTTCCATGATTTGTGGATCTGGTCTAGGGGGCATCTATGGACCATTCAAGGGTTATAAAACCAACACATGAGGGGATGGAAAACCTAATGCTTCAAGGGGCTTCTTGTGAGATCTAGGGTGGCTACAAGAGAGCTTGGAGACGAGCTACTGTTCACGTGAACAGTAGTTCGTGAAGGTGTTCTTCATCCAATCAAAGGGTAATCAAGCTCAAATCAAAGCCAGCAAACCTCAAGGAAGATTACATCAAAGCAAGGCTATCAAAGTGATCCAAGGAAGCCGGTTTGATTCAAGTTCTTCAAGGGAAATCATCTACATCCATTCAAGTTCTTTCAAGCTCATTCAAGGTGATATTTCAAGCATTCAAACTCCTAGAAGCTAAAGAAGTAATCAAGATTCAAGGCAGCTTCATCATCTCTTTCATTCCTTCAATGAAATTCAAAGAGAAGATCAAGAGAGAGGAATTGAAGGAAGAGGTACTGTTCACGTGAACAGTACTCTATGAAGAACATTCATCCAATCAAGGGTGAATCAAGAAGATTGAGTTGAAGCCAAGAGGAGCCTTGTTGCTGATCAACATTCCATACAAGGGCCAATTCATTTTCACTCATAACTCAATCTCTTGTTTTAGTTCATTCACATTTGTTTCATTTTCATTATTGTTTAAACATTGAAAGTGTGATTCATCCCTACCGGTGGTTAGTAGGAAGGCAATTGGAGGGTGTTCCAATTTGCGGTTGACGTCCCTACCAGGTGGTGAGTAGGAAGGTAATCGATGGTTTCCGATTTGCGGTTCTGTGCGCTGCACAAGTGAAGCCTCACCGGGTTTTGGTGAGGGGTGGACGTAGGGCTGAGGATTCAGTCCGAACCACCTTAAAAATCCTATCTAGTGTGGTTTGCTTGTGTGATTGATTCAGTCTAGATGCATGCTTAGGATCGAATTATTATATATCTTGCTTATCTTGCTAAGTGAATCATAGCATTCTTGGAAGCTAGTTTCTATTCCGCTGTAATTCATTTCAACTAGCTATTTAGAGGGCCGCATTGCGAAAAGTGGGGCTGATCTATTCACCCCTCCCCTCTAGATCCGCTGTCCACTACACAACACAACCAAATGTGTATATTAAAATAAGGTCACAGACCCTGGGCAGTTTTCACCCTTCAGAAACTCCATCGAACCTTCATCTTTAGAGGGAGAAGGAAGAGTGTAGGGGATAAACCTCCTGAGAGGACCGGCAAAGCCGTTAACCCGGCGAGTGAATAAGGGCCCATTAACTCTTTCCTTTTAGACAACTTCGGACCAAATCTCGAGCATTTACATTCCATAGCCCCCCCCCCCCCCTTTTGTGGATTCGAACTTTTGCTTTGAGGGGTTCCATTTATCGCATCAGGCACGGTCACGACCAGGCTCTTGATTTTGATTTTGTATTTCTTTTTGTGAGGGAGATATAGTCATTTGACGTTTGTGGGCTCTCTTTCGTATGCCTGCGGGACACTGTCCTCTTCTCGTGCTCTGATCGATGCTCGAGGAAATGGATCCTATTCTTGCCCTTGGGGTTTGAGTTTCGGTTTCTCATGCTCAGCGTTTTAAGGGCGCCGACTGTCTCATTTGGTCGAAGAGAAAAGAATAAAGATTACAGCTTCCGGAGATCTTCTGGGTGGGTCCCCACCGTAGGTGATGCTACCGACTTTTTTGAATAAAATACATACGTGAGCACATGTTAGCTTCCTTCGAGCGAGCATAGGCCGATGTGGCCAGACAGGGATCTCCACGGTTCTGACAAACCAAGACCCGGTGCCTACGAAGCCTTAATGGGCCCTATCCTAACATGAAGGTTAGATGCAGTGACTTGACTACATGGTGACCACCAGGCATTGGCATTTTGAATTTTCCATATTTTTAGTGGTTTTCAATATTTCTTTGTTTTTGATGTTTTCTATCTTTTCATCATTTTTTTGTTTTATGCTAAGGGTAGTATTTCTTAAGATAAAGCCCATTCCAAGGGTGGGGTAACTCGGTCCCTTCGGCGTTGACTAGCTTGTAGGCATTGCCAGGGTACACGGCTTGAATTACAAATGGTCCTTTCCAATTGGGTTGGAGCTTAGAACGCGGACCTCCAGGTTTGACAAAAATTCTTTTTACAACCATCTCACCGACTTTGAATTTTCTCTCAACGACTTTCTTTTGGTAAAAGCGAGCGAGTCTATTTTGATACACACGCGCGTGTTCGGCAGCGGCCAGCCGCTTCTCATCCAAGAGTTCCAACTGGGCGAGGAGTGAATTACGACGATCGTCGAGGGAAAATTCCTCGTCCAATTGTATCCTGAGAGAAGGGATCAGAGTCTCGTACGAGACTACAGCTTCCATACCATAAGTAAGGGCAAATGGAGTCTGCCCGTTGGGGGTACGGATTGAAGTGCGATAGGCCCATAGGGCTTCGATAAGTTTTTCTGTCCAGTCTGAAAACTTACTAGACTCGCAGGTTTTTTTGATGATTTTGAGCAATGTTTTATTGGTGGCCTCCGCTTGGCCGTTACCTTGTGGGTAATAAGGCGATGAATGATGCAATGCAATTGCGTACCTTTTGCAGAGGTCGTATAGGTCCTGAGAAATGAACTGTGGTCCATTGTCGGTGACGATTGTGCTTGGGACGCCGAATCTAGCGAGGATGTTCTTCATGATGAACTTGCAGACTGTTAACGCCTTGATTTCTGCGTAAGCTTCGGCTTCGGCCCATTTGGTGAAGTATTCCGTCGCAGTAAGGATGAAAGATTTCTGCTTGGTGAGGGAATTGGGATCACCTAGGGGACCAATGATGTCGAATGCCCACATGGAGAAAGGCCACGGGGAGGATATTGGATGAAGTGAGGAAGATGGTGAATGGATTTTATCGGCGTGAAGTTGACACTTGACACACCTACGGACATAGACAGCATAATCCTCTTCCATAGTGGGCCAATAAAAGCCTTGGCGAATGATCTTCTTGGCGAGCATCTGACTATTCACGTGGCCACCGCACACACCCGAGTGCGTCTCCTCTACACATTTCCAAACCTCATCGTCACCAAGACATCTTAACAGAATACCAGTAAGGCTCCTCCTATAGAGTAGACCTCCAACCAATGTGTATTTCTGAGCCACCCTTCTTATGGCTTTCTTATCCTCTGTGGTGGCCCCTTCAGGATAAGACTGATCTTGGCAGTATTTGACGATTTCATAGAACCATGGTCTCTCTTCATCAGCCAGTTCTTCTTCGGCCTCTGCCAACATGATTTCCCTCTTCTCAAGGATATCTTCCTGCAATATCTTTCTTGCTATCCTGTCTTTGATATTTACGTAGGAAGCATCATCGATTGCAGGGGCGTGAAGTTTGTAGATGGAAATGGACTCAAACCATCTTCCTAGAGGGAACCTTATGGATGATGCCAATGAGACGAGGGCATCGGCGAGAATATTCTGATGACGAGGGACATGAACAAAGATCAGTTTGGTGAACAGTTTGGCAAAGGCAGCAGTGAGTTCTTGGTATGGCTTGAGTTTGGGATCGCGAGTGCGATATTTAGTGAGCACCTGGCGAAGGATGAGTTGACTATCACCTACGACTCGCAACTCAGTTATACGAAAAGAATGAGCGAGTTCTAGGCCAGCTAGAAGAGCTTCATATTCGGCTATATTGTTGGTAACTAGAAATTTGAGCTAGTATGCCAATGGGAATGTGAGGCCTTCAGGCGACAGGAGGGCGACACCGATTCCTCTCCCTTGAGAATTCAGAGCTCCATCAAAATATAGCGTCCACATTGGCTCATCTGATTGGTTGAGGACATTAGTTCCTCATCTGGAAACTTTGATTGGACGGGATCGAACTTGGGAAGAGGATGGTGAGCGAGATGCTCGGCTATGGCATAGCCTTTAATCGCCTTTTGCTGGATGTAGGTGATGTCGAACTGAGAGAGAAAACTTTGCCAGCGTGCTAGCCTATCCGTAAGGACGGATTTCTCCAGAAGGAATTTGATAGGATTCATTCGAGCAATCAAGTGGACCTCATGAGCCAAGAAGTAGTGCTTCAATTTCTACACTACCCAAACGAGGGCAGCACAGGTTTTCTCCATGACGGTGTACTTCTGCTCACAGGGATTGAGAAGTTTGGACAAGTAATAGGTTGCCCGTTCCTTGCCTTCTTCATCAGCTTGTGCGAGGACGGCTCCCACGGAGTCATCCAAGACTGAGACGTAAAGGATCAGAGGTTTTTCTGGTTTGGGTGGAATGAGAACGGGTGGACTAGCCAGATATTCCTTCAACCCTTCAAAAGCTTTCTGACATTTAGAATTACAGTGGAATTCTACTCCTAGCTTGGTCAACTCGTAGAGAGGTCTACACCTCTGTGAACATTGGGACACAAACCGACGAATAAACTGCAACCTCCCGATTAAACCTCGGACTTTTCTCAAATTCTTGGGAGGCGGCATATCCCTGATAGCCTTAGCTTTGTCGGGATCTATCTCGATCCCACTTTTACTCACAATGAACCCCAGCAATTCACCCGACGACACACCAAACACACACTTTTTCGGGTTCATTTTCAATTGGAACTCCCTTGACCTCTGCAAGACCTTAGCCAAAACTTCTGGATGTTCCATCCTGGTCCTTGATTTCACCAACAAGTCATCCACATACACTTCCAGGTATATGTGCATCATGTCATGAAATATGGCCATCATAGCTCTTTGGTAAGTAGCTCCAGCATTCTTTAATCCGAATGGCATGACCATGTAACAATCTGTTCCCCAAGGGGTAGTGAATGACGTCTTTTCCTGATCCTCTTCTGCCAAACGAATTTGATTGTATCCTGAAAATCCATCCATGAATAAGAGGGTTTCGTAGCCTGCCGTGTTATCAATCAACACATCAATGTGAGGTAAGGGAAAATCATCTTTTGGACACGCGCGGTTAAGGTCCCGGAAGTCGATACAAATCCTGACTTTCCCATCTTTGTTCATGACCGGGACAATATTCGCCACCCATTGAGGATAAAGGATGACTCTAATGAACCTGGCTTTGTGGAGCTTATCGACCTCTTCTTTCATTTTCAAAGCCATTTGAGGGTGGAAACGCCTTAACCTTTGTTTTACCGAGACGGACCCTGGTTTTAGGGTTAAACGGTGTTCGACCAAGGTTGAATCTAGACCCGGCATATCCTCGTAGCTCCATGCAAACGTGTCCTTATATTCCTTAAGAACTTCAATTAATACCTTTTCTTCAGAGGGTGGTAGATTGTCACTTATGAGGATGATCCTAGGATCTTCCTCAGTTCCCAAGTTCACTTCTTTGGTGGATTCTTCTACGGCGGTTGACGGCTCGTCGAATCTCCTCATTCCACTAGCATATACGCCAGCCGCGTCCTCATATTCCCCACCCTCATCTTCGGTAGGGTATTCTTCATCCGTGATCTCGTAGACTCCGTACCCTTCATCAAATGCACCGTCGCCCTCACATTCTATTTCTGGTAGCTGGATGGGATTTTCTAGCAACTGGGGGATGGCAAGAAGGGCCTGACACCTGGCGGCTAAATCCAGAAGGAATCGACGAGGGATCTGCCTACCCTTAGATTTCTTCCTAGGTACTACTCTTGACCTATCATTCCTAGATTGACTGACAATATTTACAGAAGAAGAGGAAGACGAAGAGGAAGACGAAGAGGAAGACGAAGAGGATGGTGTAGAATGTACAGGAGATGACCCCTCAGAGGAGGGGTAGAAAAGGTCGTTCATCGGACCTTGGACGGGTGGTCCGCAGGGTGGGATGAACCCGTGGGAGATGTAGGAGGTTTCCTCAACAAAGATGTGTTGTTGAGGAGTTTGAAAATTGACGTTTTTTTTTCGTTTTCATTTTTGATGACAAAACAGTGAAAAGAGATCGGAGGAGAGAGAAAAGTGGTTATGGCTAGAGGATTGTGGGGCTCATAGAGCAGATCATGGTTGAAGACCTAGCGCGGGTTGAAAAGCCTGCGTAGGTATGTAAGCAAAGAAGGGGACCTGGGAAGATCATCAGACAACTGTCTGGCCCAGGAAGAAAATATCAACAAAGGCTGAGACGAGTGGATGGAGAAGATGGTGTCTAATGAGCCGTCGACGACAATGTTGAGGACGGATGAAGATCCGTCGATGACAGGGTCCTTCTGGCGAGGACGAGGATAGTTTGGAACCTTGGCAAGAGTGGTAATATTCTCTGGTATTTCGGAGATCAATGGTGGTCCTTCAAGCTGCGGAGACGAGAACATCCTTTCCAGTGCAACGGAAATGTCCCGTATGTCGAACCATTTGTTCCACTCGCATTCCGGATCTTTGATCTTACCTCTTTTGGTGATCCTCGGACATTTTTCAGCCAAATATACAGCATGTGATCCCTCATATGCTTCTCGTGGGTAATCTCCAACATGAACAACGGGCCCTCTGTTGAAGTGGTTTGATAGAGTCCATGTGAGGGGCTTCCAATCCGCCTTGAACAGTCCTTTGAAGCCTAGGCCAAACCTGCGGTTTGGCCTAATTTCCTTTGGCGGTTTGAGCCTACCCTGTAACTGTGCACCCAGACCTTTACCCTGTTGGTAGCCGATGTTCCTCATAATCTCCCAACCTTTAGAGTGAAAAGGGAGATATGATGTTGCGGTTGCCCTGACCGGCTCCTTTGGTACTAGTGGAACATGAGATAGATCACGCACGTCCAGCAATGACAATATGGGCCGATTAGATGGCCAAACGGAGGGCAGAGAGGTGTTGATAGCATCCACTATGTGAAGGACAGGAGTGCTGACCACTTTAATAATCCCCCCATTGTAAGGAAACTTCAGGCACTGATGGTTGGTGGAAGGCACATCGTCCATGGCTTCGATGTAAGGGCGACCCAGTATAGCCTTGAATGTGGGGTCCATGTCGAGGACATGGAATTCCGTGGGAATTGAAATGGAGCCTAGTTCTGCCTTCAGAATAATCATCCCCTGCGGTGGCCTTTTGCTATTGTCATAAGCCGTGACCGTGATCGAGGAAGGTCTTATTTGTTCCTCGTTGACCCCACACAACTGAAGGGTGTCCATGGAGATCACATTTATGGACGCACCCGAGTCCACAAGACACGGGTTTATGGATACCCCATTAATTTTTATTGAAATGCACAATGCATATTTCCGAGCTTCCTTGGGAGCGAGCTCGTAGTTGTGGAACATGATGGCCGGTTGTGTGTCCGTTGGGGTCAGGACGGTAGAGATCTTTTCTACAGGGAGGTCCTCATTCACCATGACCCTTTGAAGGTACTCCATTAAGGCTGCCTGATGGGATGTGGATCTTTGAAGTAGCTTCAGGATGGAGATCCGAGCAGGCATCTTGTCCAAGTGTTTCAATAGATCATACTGTGTTCCAGGGATAGCTCTTTCCAGTTGTTCTCCATCATCCTTCTCTGGCTGAGATTGCTCAGGATTCTGACTGTTGTGGGGGAAAACCCGGTGGAAAATCCTTCCACTCCGGAGCACCATTGCCTGCGGCTTTTGTACCTCTGTGGGGGTAGCAGTGGGTTTTAACAGAGGTTTGAGGGGTAGTGGTGGAGGAATGGTCGATGAAGCAGGGGTGATGATGGGAGCAGGGATTCTGATGAGGGGTTTGTTAGGTGGAGGCATGGTGGAGGTAGAGGGGATATCACACGGATTATGAAGGATAAAGGGTCTAGAAGGTGGAGGTGGAGACGAAGTAGAAGTGGGTAGGGCTTGAAGCGGGCAATGATTTTGAGGTGGGTGATGGGTAATGAGTGGTTTTGAAGGCATTAGTGGTGATATGGTGGAGAAAGACGGGGTTATGTATGGTTGACGGATGATAAGGGGTTTAGAAGGCGTAGGGGTAAATGTGGTAGAGGTGGATGGTAAAGTGGGGGAGTGAGAGAAGATGAGAGGGTGTGAAGGCGTAGTGGAGAGTGTCGGTTGATAGGAGATCGGGGTGCGGATGAGAGGGCGTAATGGTAGTGGAAATGGTGAAGGCGATACTGACGTGGGTTGATGAGAGAGAGGTGCTACCCGGGCAAGGCAAAGGTGTTGCGTGATGATAGGATTGGCGGTAGAAAGAATGGAGGTACTTTCCGGGTGCCACACCTGCTCTCTCCCGACTTCCAAGAAGGAGGAGATGGGGTTAACCTGATGATTGGGCTGTTGGTGCTCCGGTAATGGATTCTGGATTATGCCCATATTGGGCGGTTGTTGTGGGGCCTGCTGAGGCTGTTGTTGTTGTTGTGGTTGCTGCTGCTGCTATTGTTGTAACTGTTGCTGTTGTAACTGTTGCTGTTGTAACTGCTGCTGTGGCCTATGAGGAGGTCTCCTAGCCTTGAGAGCGGCGACGTATCGTCTCATTTCATCCCAATCTATTTGATGTTCATCATTCATATCGTGGATGTAATCTTTGAAATGGAAGCAGTAATCTATTGTGTGTCCTGGCTGCCTGTGGTAGATGCAGTATTTGGAGGTATCAACATTCGGGGGCCACACGGGCCTTTCCCTGGGTAGCACAAGTATGTTTGAGGCTATGAGGGCGTTGAAAACATCTGCCAGAGTTTCTGGCAACGGTGGATAGTAGGCTCTCTTGGGACTGACCGGCATCCTTTGTTGCTGTTGGGGACCATAATTCCCCGGGGGTGGAACTTGGTTGTACTAAAGTGGTGGTTGTTGTTGCTGAGGTTGTGGTTGTTGTTGCTGGGGTTGAAGTAATGGAGGCATATTATCCTGGGGTGGATTATTTTGGGGTGGAGGACGAAGAGGGAAAGGACCTGGTTGGAGGGGAAGTCGGGGCATTTGTGGAGGCCTTGGGTTGACTGCATAGTTGGCATTGTTGACCGCACCCACTTGCTCATTTGTCACGACCCCTTCTGTGGCTCCGCCCGGGACACCAGCGCCTGTCTTTCTGACCACTTTGGGCTTCGACGACTCAAACATGTTCATAATGGGGGAGTCTCTTAACTGGGTTTGGATGTACCGGGCCCTTTCATAGAGTTCCTCCATTGTAGTAAGTTTATTCATGGCCAGGACGTGTCTGAACTGTGGGGTTGCATTAGACACAATCATCTTCACTTGCTTGGGCTCGGAGAGGGTATCCCTTATTCTTTCCGCCAGAGACCTCCATCTATCAGCATAGCGGACAAAATCCTCATTGGGCTTCATCTTTTCGGCCACTAGGTCGGTAATGGAGAGTGAGGGACCAACCCTATCCCTATATTTCTACAGGAACCTTCTCTGGACTATTTCAAAATTCTTGGCCTCGCGGGGCTCCAAAGAATAGAACCACTCTAGCGCGGGACCATCCAATGATCTCCGAAAGAGGTATGCCAGGGACCTCTGATCGTTTTACCAATAGGAGGACTCATACATGAAATCCTTGAGGTGAATGAAGGGGTTGCCGGTGCCATTGTATCTGCGGTACGTGGGCATTTTGGAGGGAGGAAGATGAATGACGGGAAGGATTGGCAAAGCAACCTCCGGGGTGGCTTTCACGTCCACCATTCTTCTCAGATTTTGAAACTGCTCGTCCATGCGATTCAACCTATTGAGGAGCGATTGGGCGAGCTCCTCTGGAGGTGAAGGTGGCACTTGCCACTGGGGGAGAAACTGTCTCCCGGAGACTTGAGGGGGGAACCCCGAATGAGAGGGAGCTGTCGGACCGCCGACATTTGGCCCTTGCTGAAGCGGTATGTGGGGAACAACGGGAGTTTGAGATTGTGACGGGAACTGGAATGAGGGTGGTTATTGGCTCGCTTGTCCTTGAAGCGAGGGAGACTGGATGGCTTGCGCCAATGAAGGAGATGGAATGGCCTGCACGGACTCTTGGAGAGGTGCGATGGCCGGAGTTGATTCCTAGGGCGTGGGGGAAACAGATTTCCCCTTCAGAATGGCCTGTAAGGCCCGAAGCTGTTCAGAGGTAAGCTCCGTGTTGGCAAGGATGCCCTGTAAGGAAGAGATATCCTGTGGTGGGGATGTGTCCCCAGCAATAACCTGCACCTCATGCGATGGCTCATGAGAAGGACCCGAGTCCATAGCATAGACTCGCGGGTCGGCTGACAAACCACGACTAGGGTGGTTCTCCTCAAAAGACTCGTGAGTCATGCTCACAGTTTTCCCAGAACGTAAAAACATACACTAGCAAGCAGGTAGCAGAGATTATCAAACAAGGGGATGCCTTTACGCCTTTTTTGTGTTTTGATTTTGATGATTTTTTTGTGTTTTTAGCGAGATCCAAAGTTCACACAAAGTAGGGACCCTAGTTTATTTTTGTTTCACCGCCGTGTCAGCTAGGGTCTCTCGTCTCACCACGAATGGGATGACTAACTCTGGGGAACTTCAATGGTACAACCAGCCCAGTGAACGAAGAGGAGATTCTTCGATGTCGGGGACTTACGGAGGTCCCAGTGGAGGAGATTCTAGTCCGTTGAGAGGAATTCTCAAACGGAGAGTCCTTCCTTCACCGGGAAAGGGTGATATTTAGAAAAAATGAAAAAGGATATAAAAGAGGGATGGATGTATGCAATGGAATGCTGACAGAGATATAGAGTAAGAAAACAACAGAAATAACAAACATATAATAAACACCCAACCAATCACAACTGACAGTGCTGCCGTGAGCACAACGGTGGCGCGCGAGGGCGCCAAGGTGGAGAGGCACCGACGGTGCCGAACTTGCAAGGGTAGCCAAAAGGAAGCAGTAGAGGTCCCACCGTGATCGCCAATCTGTGAGCGACGTCACACGGTTCGGGGAGCGAAGAAGACACGGAGCGCGCGGGCTCGTTTTGTTTACTGCAACACAGAAATAAGAGAAAAGAGAAGGGGCCACCACGGGAGATTGCTCCGGCGGGGCGAGCGGGACAAATGTAATATAGCAAGATATGGGGGTTAAACGGCCATAGCGGGAAGTGACTCGCCGCAGCCTCGGGGGGACGGGAATGGTGCAGAAATCAAATAGCAAGAATTGAAATGGCCATTGGGGAAGTGACTCGCCGCGGCCTCGAGAATATGAGCAGATAAGAATATAACAGAATATAAGGAGAATATAAAGAACGGGAATTTAAACGGCCATTGGGGAAGTGACTCGCCGCGGCCTCGAGAATATGAATAGATAAGAATATAACAGAATATAAAGATAATATAAGAACGGGAATTTAAACGGCCATTGGGGAAGTGACTCGCCGCGGCCTCGAGAATATGAGCAGATAAGAATATAACAGAATATAAAGAGAATATAAGAACGGGAATTTTAACGGCCATTGGGGAAGTGACTCGCCGCGGCCTCGAGAACAGGATGTGATCGCCAGGGGCCAAAAGACCCCAAAATAAAGAAAGTGATCCCGCCTACCTCAAGAGCGGGAGATGGCGGGTTGCTTCTTCCTCCCCCTTCGGCCGGCCGACGGAGAGGGCTTTCTTTAGTTACCCTTGCAAAACAACAGACAGTAGATAAACAGAATTAGGAAATGACAGTGTAGTATCAATCCCTTGTGATGAAAATAACGAAATCGCGGCAGGACACACACCTGGTTGGTGTGGTTTTAAACCCCTCTCGGACTCGAGTAGGAGGAAAATGAGATGATGGATGCAAGAAGTATATAAGAAGAGGCGCCCTTATGAAGGGGGATAGAGGATGCGAGATGATGAATGCAAAAGAACTACGAAGAAAAGGAAAGGATTGGCTTATTGGATGTGCCGATGGTGAAATCTGGCGGAGCTCCGGCAGCGTAGGGACGACGTGGAAGCGGGGTGGATGAATACGACCTTCCTCTCGCGAGCGTGGGCACCCAAGAAGCCGGCGGAACCTCCACCTACAAAAGACCCCACGGGTTAGAAATGACTCCGGTAGCCTCTGGGCTCCGGCAGCCTATCGGGTCTCTTAGAAGCTCCTTCAGAACTGAGGGGGTGGGCCTCTATTTATAGGGCTCCGGAGGGTGGAGGCGTCAAGGACCCTGGACACCTCCATCAGGGCCGAAGTAATATTTTATTCTATTTTTATTCATTTTTTTTGAATATTTTCGTGGAGGCGTCCAGGGTCCTGGACGCCTCAATAAGGTCCACCGAACTCTGCCGAAAGCCGCGCGCGGTTTGGCACAACGCGTGGTTTTGTGAGCGGCGCCTCATGATTCGGAAATGGGCGCGTCCAGCTGTCTGGACGCTTCCATAATTGGATTTTTTCACACACGACAAACCGTCGATCGGTGGGCGGGGCCCGGTGGGCAAGTTGATGGAGGCGTCCAGGGTCCTGGACGCCTCCATAAATATATTATTTTTATTTAATTTTTGTTTTGTTTTTTAAGATTATTGATATTATTTTTATTATTTTTGCATTGATGGAGGCGTCCAGGCAAGTGGACGCCTCCATGATTTTGATTTTTTTTTATTTTTTGGTCATTGATGGAGGCGTCCAGGCGCTTGGACACTTCCATGATTTTGATTTTTTTATTTTTTTTGGTCATTGATGGAGGTGTCCAGGCGCTTGGACACTTTCATGATTTTTCACGGAAAAATTCAAAAAAATGTAAAAAAATTCATAAAAATAGGAAATCACCAGAGTAATTAAAAATGTGAAGGCCGTCTTGGGGTATCATAGTGTAATATGAGATTTACTCACGGTAATATCAAGAACAGTGTGTCTACACTCACCTTCTGCGTTCACTAGGCGATAAGCATTCCCTAGATAAGCCTCTTTTACGACGAACGGCCCTTCCCAGTCAGGTTGTAATTTAGACCTAGGACCCGCAGACCGAATGAATTTGCGTTTCAAAACCATATCGCTCTTTTGAAATTTACGTTCAATTACCTTCTTTTGAAAATAACGTGAAACTTTCTTTTGATAAACAGATACGTGATCGGCCGCATTCATCCTCTTCTCATCCAAGAGTTCCAACTAGACGAGCAACGCCTCTCGACGTTCATCAAGATTAAGTTCCTTATCGAGCTGCACTCTAAGGGAAGGGATCAAGATCTCATATGGGAGCACCGCCTCCATTCCGTAAGTGAGAGCATAGGGGGTTTGTCCCGTAGGGGTATGGACGGAGGTGCAGTAAGCCCACAGAGCTTCCACTAATCTTTCTGGCCAATCGGAAAACTTATGAGATTCGCATGTTTTCTTGATGATCTTAAAAAGAGTTTTGTTAGTGGCCTCGGCTTGACCGTTGCCTTGAGAATAATATGGAGATGAATGATGCAATGCAATATTGAACTTCTTACATAGGTCCTTGAGCTCTTGAGAGATGAACTGGGGTCCGTTGTCGGTGATGATGCTGCCTGGTACTCCGAACCGCGAGATGATATTCTTCATGATGAAGCGGCACACCGTTGAAGCTTTGATCTCTACGTACGCCTCTGCTTCGGCCCATTTGGTGAAGTACTCAGTGGCGGTAAGGATAAAGGATTTCTGTTTGATCTGAGAGTTGGGATCACCGAGCGGGCCGGCAACATCGAAAGCCCACATAGAGAATGGCCAAGGAGCGGAAAGAGGATGGAGAGATGAAGCTGGAGCATGAATTTTATCAGCGTGGAGTTGGCATTTAAGACACCTCCGGACATAGAGGGAGCAATCTTCCTCTAAAGTGGGCCAATAATAGCCCTGCCTAAGGATTTTCTTCGCTAGCGCCTGGCCATTGACATGACCTCCACACTCACTAGAATGGGCTGCCTCAGCCACCTTCCAAGCTTCTTCATCATTTAAGCATCTCATGAGCATTCCATTGGTAGCGCGCCTGTATAGTTCTCCTGCGACAATGGTATACCTTGAGGCGGCTATTCTTATCGACTTACGCTGCTCGGCGTTTGCCCCTTCTGGGAACGATCCGTCTTTGTAAAACACTTCAATTTCATGATACCAAGGCAACTCTTATTCGTCCAGAATCTCTTCTAGCTCTAACAAAGACACCTCCTTGAGGTCTTCCTTCTCAACCCTCGCCTCTACAGACTTCCTAAGGTTGATGTACCAAGGATCTTGAAGAGAGGGTGCGTCCAATCTCTGAACGATGATAGTCTCAGTGCTCCGACTGAGTGGGAAAGATAGAGAGGAAGCAAGCGATGCTAGAGCGTCGGCTAGAATGTTCTGAGACCGGGGAGTATGGATGTAGATTAGCTTACGGAATTTCCTAGCAAGAAGCGTGACCAGATCTTGATATGGTTTGAGCTTGGGGTCACGAGTGCGGTAAGTGGACAGAACTTGCCGCAAGACGAGCTCAGAGTCCCCTATAATATTCAAATAGCGCGCGCCTAAAAGGTAGGCGTGCTTCAGTCCGGCTAGGAGAGCCTCATACTCGACGATATTGTTGGTAGCAGGAAATCGAAGTTGATAAGTAAAGGGAATCGTCACTCCCTCTGGAGTGAGCAGAACAGCGCCGATCCCTCGGCCTTGAGAATTGAGTGCACCATCGAAGTGCAGAGACCAAAAGGGATGATGAGAGATAGCAGAGAGATGCTCATCAGGGAAATCATCCTGAATAGAGTCGGTGTGAGGAATAGGAAGATGGGCAAGATGCTCAGCAATGGCATATCCTTTGACTGCCTTCTGAATGACAAATGTGATATCGAATTCGGAGAGGAAGCTCTGCCAGTGAGCTAACCTACTAGAAAGGATAGGCTTTTCTAAGAGATAGCGGATCGGGTCCATTCTAGAGATCAACCTAACTGTATGCGTAAGAAAATAATGTTTAAGCTTCTGAGCTACCCACACTAAGGCGACACAAGTCTTCTCCATAGCGGTGTATTTGGCCTCAGCTGGGTTAAACAAACGAGAGAAGTAATTTGCAGCCCGCTCTTTCCCTTCATCGTCTACTTGTGCTAAGACCGCCCCTAGGGAGTCCTCAATAACCGAGATATATAGGATTAGGGGTTTCCCAGGGATAGGAGGTTGCAACACCGGGGGATTGGATAGATATTCCTTTAAGTCCTCGTAGGCCTTCTGACAATCTTGATTCCATTCAAATTCGACCCCCGCCTTTAGCAATTCAAAAAATGGACGGCACCTTTGAGAATGTTGGGATATGAATCTTCTGATGAATTGTAATCGATCGATCAATCCTCAAAGTTCCGTGATGTTCTTCAGCAGAGGCATGTCCATGATGGCCTGTGCTTTGTTAGGATCAATCTGGATCCCCCGTTTGCTCACTATAAAACCTAGCAGCTTTTCTGAGGAGACTACGAATACACACTTCTTCGGATTCATTTTCAGCTTGTACTCCCGGGCTCTTTGCAGCACCTTGGCTAGAATAGAGGGGTGTTCCTATTTGGTTCTTCACTTCACCAAGATGTCATCCACGTAGGCTTCCATATAGATATGCATCATGTCATGGAAGATGGCCATCATCGCCCTTTGATAGGGGGCACTCGCGTTCTTCAAACCTAACGGCATAACCACATAACAATACGTACCCCAAGGCGTGGTGAATTGATCTTCCAGAGTGAGACGGATCTGGTTGTAGCCTGAGTATCCATCCATGAATGACAAAGCTTCGTACCCGGCACTGTTGTCTACCAGGACGTCTATGTGAGGCAGCGGAAAATCATCTTTGGGACATGCTTTGTTAAGATCCCTGAAATCAATGCAAATGCGCACCTTTCCATCTTTCTTGATAACAGGGACTATATTTGCCACCCACTGAGGATATAAGACAACTCTAATGAACCTGGCCTTATACAACTTATCGACTTCTTCCTTAATCCTCAAGGCCATGTGGGGGTGAAATCTTCTCGACCGTTATTTCACAGGTGTTGCCCCTGGCTTAAGTACGAGTCGATGTTCCACTAAAGAGGGGTCAAGACCTGGCAT
Organism: Amorphophallus konjac; assembly: GCA_022559845.1. Taxonomy (NCBI): domain Eukaryota; kingdom Viridiplantae; phylum Streptophyta; class Magnoliopsida; order Alismatales; family Araceae; genus Amorphophallus; species Amorphophallus konjac. Next base: position 39,909,727 of record CM040124.1, read on the forward strand.
GTCCTCATAAGACCAGGCGAAAGAATCGCTATACTCCCTCAGAGCCTGGATCAAATCTTCTTCTACTTGTGGAGGGAGATTAGCGGCAATAATGATGGGCCTTGGGTCTTCTTCAGTTCCCAAATTTATTTCCTTCGTAGGTTCATCCACTACCGACGAAGGCTCATCGAATCTTTTTAGTCCTTGCGCGTACAGATCGGCAGTGTCGTCTACGTTGCTGTCCTCATCATCAATCGGGTCTTTTTCATCAAGGATTTCGTAGACGCCTAATCTGTCGTCGCTCCACACCCCTTCCTCTTCATCTTCTTTAATTACAATTGCCGTAGCAACGAACTCCGGACACTTCAAAAGAGCCTGACATCGCTGAGCTAGATCTTGCAAGAATCTATCAGGAACGGATCGAAAATGACGCGCAAGCGAGCGCGGCTCAGAGGAGGAAGGGTTGGACGACCTAGAACAAGACCCTACTTCTCTAGACCTAACTGACTCTACTTCTCTAGATTTGACGGACCCTAATCCTAACCTAGGGGAAAAGAAATCTAGTGGAAAGGAAGAAGTCGGGGACTCGTGCCCCTGGGAAGAGGATGGAGACAGGGTAGCATAATCTTCCACCAAAATCTCCGTTTCAAATTTGACGTTTTTTTTGGGAGATCAGTGGAGACCACACAGCAGGATGGAGGAGGCAGGAGTTGCATGGGGAACAACTCGGGGAAGATGCAATCGAAGAATGGATCGGAGGATCGAAACCACATCTCGTGGAGTGGAGTGGTGGAGGAAGGAGGAGTGAATAGAGTTGACAGATCAATGGGTGGGCAGTGCCCACATGCACATGGGATGAACATGATTTCAGGCGGCCCCTCCGTAAAGTACGGATCAACCATCATCGGGGGAGAACGAGGTATGAATTCCCATTGTTGGAGGAGAGATTGAAGATAGGAGGGGGACCAAGAAAAGACAATCGGCGAGCTCCTTTTCTCTCGTAGATCATCAACTGGATGCTTCTTCGGCCTCCACTGAACGAGCCGAGTTTCTTGATTCTTCTTATAGAGGCAGCCTTCTACATGGAATAGCCTTTCAAAGGCCTTACTGTAGTCAATCATATCATCAACTGCCCCTTTTGGTAGTAGAGGCGGACTGGCAACTGGACAAACTGTATCTTTCTGTTCTAACAGAACTGGCTATGAGCTTAATGTGCCTGGCTGGAGAGGCCCTCTGACAAAATGTTGATGATAGTCCCAGGTAAGTGGCCCAGAGTCACCCATCATAGATAATGCAGTTTCTCGATAGCCGAGACCTCGCCTATTCATCTTCCTTCCCTTGGGGATGGGCTTGGTTCGACCTTGTAGCTGTGCACCGAGGCCTCTCCCGGTTGATAGCCCAATTTCAGTATAATATCCCAGCCCTTGGAATCCCGGATCTGGGGCTTCATCTTGATGTTGACAGTTGCAGTGACAGGCTTTCGAGGTGTATAAGCCCAGGGAATGTCTAGATCCAGCACTGAGATAATAGGTCGGCTGCTTGGCCATAAAGTGGGAAGAACTTTCTCTGAAATAGCTTTAACAAATTGATAAGCTCTTAACTTTGACGACCCTCCCTTGAAAAGGGAACTTGATGCATTGATGCGCGGTGGAAGGTACGGCGCTGAGGGTATCGATCCATGGACGACCTAAAATAGCCTTGAACATAGGGTCAATGTCTAACACATAGAATTCCACGGGCATGGTAAGAGGCCCAAGTTCTGCTTGAATAGTGACCACCCCGTGACATGCTCTCCTCGAGTTGTCATATGCTGCTATGGTGGTGGGGGTTGGTCGTAGTAATTCCTCTGGGATGTTGCAAGCTCGAAGAGTACTGAGTGGGCACACATTAATCGATTCCCCCGTATCAACCAGTGCTGCTTCAATACTAACTTTATTCAAAGTGATCGTAATACAAAGTGGCATTTGCCGAGCTTCTGGGGGAGCTAGCTCGATTTTAGAAAATGTAATTGCCGGCCCTTTGGAAATTGTTGCCAGTGCCGTGGGTAGACTGTCGACTGCCATGTCTTCACTAACCATCACCTTTTGTAAGAAATTTCTGAGAGCATCCTGGTGAAGGGTAGATCTCTTGATAAGCTCTAGAACAGAAATCTTGGCGGGCACCCTGTCCAGATGATGTAGTAGGTCATATTGGGTACCCGGCAGAGGTTCGGCTTCTTCTTGCTCGGCCGCCGGTTGAGAAGGCTGGGGATTGGAAGTAGTAGGATAATTCCGATGGAAAAACCGCCCGCTCCGTAGGGCGAGGTTTTGCGCCGGCATGGCGTCAGGAGATGATATGATTGGCCCGGTGGGGTGGATGAGTGGAATAGGTAGTGTGGGAGGAAGGATCTGGTGGGATGTGGTGTTGGTGGAGGTTATAAGTGGTGATGAAAGGATGATGGGTGAGGGATTGGTGGAAGGCGGGGTGGTGATGATGGGTGTTGGTACGGGCGGAGGAAAGGCTAGCGGAGGTGTAGTGACGGGTGGATGGTTGGGTGACGGAGAAATGACGGTAGTGGGTGTAACTAGTGGGGGGCGTGATGGAACTACAGATGGTGGTGGATTTAATGGAGCGGGTGTGAAATGGAGAACGAGTGGGGAAGGTATTGGGTTTGTAGGTCAGATGATAGAGGAAGCAAGGGGATTGCGGTGATTATGGTGGAGGGCCATTATCTGCGGCGTAGTGCCGTCGTCATCAAAAGACCACCCGACGTTAGGAGCCGGGGGTTGGACTACGTTTACCTGGGCTGGTGCCGGCGGCTGAGGCTGTGGAGGGGGAGGATGGTTTGGCATCGGGTCCTGGTGTATTCCCAGATCCTGAACCGGCTGATGTGGCTGCTGTGGTGGCGGCTGATGCGACTGCAGTGCTTGTTGCTGCTGTACTTGCTACCTCGGCGGCTGCCTTCTCTTCTCTTTGATTTCAACAATGACCCTGTGCATCTCGGCCCAATCAATCCTCTGCCCTTTGTGAAGGTCATACACTAGGTCCATGAACTGAAAGCATCCTTCAATGGTGTGGCCTGGCTGCCTATGGAACATGTAGTACTTTGTCTGGTCAACGGCTGGGTTCCAGTTGGGCTATTCCGGAGGAAGTTGTATAGCATTAACTGACATGAGACCTGAGAAGATATCTGTGATGGTTTCTGGCAAGGGTGGGTATTGTGCCCTCTTAGGAGCCAGACGCTTGTTGTTGTTGCTGTAGCCGTTGGGTGGAGGGACATTGTGATATTGTGGAGGTTGTGGAGGTTACTGTGGAGCGGCGAAGGTATTTTGTGGAGCGACGAAGGCAGGCGGAGGGTTTTTTGGAGTGACTTGGAAGTTCTGGGGAGCGTGTTGGGTCCCGCGAGGTGTAAACGGATCTAGAAGGGGGGGTTGAATAGATCCTATCAAAAGCTTTGGCCTATTTAAAACTCTTAGCTATCGGAAGCATGAACCACTCCTATAAAGTGAATGAATCACTTAGACACAATGGACAGCGGAATTAAGTAGAGTGGCACAGAGCATGCAATAGCTTGCAACAACCATACGTGTGTGTGTGCTATGTTGATCACTAAAAGTTCATATGTGTGTGAATGCAGTGGTGATCAACAAAGGTGCATGAGAGTCTAAGCAAGGGAAACACTTAGCAATACTTTCACCTTGGCGCCTGTGTGCAAGGGTGCAGCAGGCTACCCAAGGGATGCAGTCAAAGTGCTAAGCTCAATTAAACCGTAGATAAAATCGAAGGTGCAAATCTGAGTGCTTGAGTGTGTAAACTAAGATAACCAAGTTTGAAAGCACACGAACTTGTGAATGGGGGTAGAAGAGATAGAGCAATCACACACGAAGAACAACCCACAACACAGGGATTTTTAAGGTGGTTCGGTTGCAACCCCGCAACCTACGTCCACCCCTCACCAAAACCCGGTGAGGCTTTCCTGCTGACTCACAGCTTGACCGGGGACACGCCCCAAACCACAGAACAGAGAAAGCCCTCTTTCTATCTTCCTACACACAAAGCCGGCAGGGACGGCTACACCACAGATCGGAGAACTCCCGATTGCCTTCCTACTAACCACCGGTAGGGACGATCTTCAGTATCAATAGATTGAATGAAATGGAAAAAAAACAACTTATGAAAAACACTCAACAAGATATAGAATATGTTTAAGAGAAAAGATCTTGTCTGAGGTTTGCTGGAGCTTGAATCTCTTGAGGATTTGATGAAGAGCTTTGATTTTCCTTTGATCCCTTTGAGTTGATGGAGACGATATTGGATGTAGCTTGATCTTTTCTTGAATCTCCTTGAGTTGATGAAGAAGTGTATGGATATAGCTTTGATCACCTTTGAGAGCCTTGAATGCTTCTTGCTTGCTTGGAGGTTGCTTGGCTTCAGATCTGAGCTTGAATCACCTTGGAAGGATGAAGAACCCCAGCCCGAAGTATTGTTCACGCAGGTGCTACAGTACCCTCGAAATGGCCTCCCTTGAGCTCTCTTTGATTCACTTCATCAACTACATCAACTAGGGTTTCTAACCCTCTTGTATTGGTTTTATAGACTTTGAATGGTCTATAGACAAGCCCCAGACCAGATCCACAAATCATGGGTGATTAGGTGACTTTTAGATTAAACAAATCCATGTTGAATGGCCCTTTTCGAAGTGGAAACAAAAGTCAACAATTGATGGCTCGGGGCTGGCGGTCGACCTACAGCTTCTGGCGGTCGACCTCTACTGAAACATGCTGTAGACGGATGGCCCCTAGGATTTCCGGTCAACCGCTATGGGCTGGCGGTCAACCTCCAGCTGAAACAACTTCAAACTGGGATTCCCTGGCTGGGGCGGTCGACCGCCCCTGTGCTGGCGGTCGACCGCCAGCTGGGCAGACCCCGGTCCATCCCGGGTCGGTCCGTTATCCGCTTCAGCTCCGTCGCTTGTGTCCATTAGCAGCCTGTTCATGTCTGTAACTTCATCCTTGTTGGTCTAGAAAGTAGCAACTAAATCTTTATCTTTGGACTCTCATCTTGTGCAGTGACCTTGGCTATTTGAATGAAGCTTGTAGAAGAGATTTGCATCAAGGCTTAGACGCGATCATATGGCTTTCACTTTGCCATGAAGCAACCGAATCCACTGAATATGCACAGACTTTGTGTTGGAGCAACTACACATTGTACAGACTTCAACCAGACAACGTATAGACTTTGAGTTTGTGCTAGCAGCCAACGTATAGACTTTGAGTTTATGCTAGCAGCCAACGTACAGACTTTGAGTTTGTGCAATCAGCCAATGTACAGACTTTGTGTTGCAGGATGTATAGACTTGCTGATGTATAGACTTGTTGGCTGTATAGACTTGATGTGCTGGCTGTATAGACTTGCTGGCGAAGAATGTACAGACTTGCTGCTGTATAGACTTGCTGATGTGTAGACTTGTTGTTGAAGGATGTATAGACTTGATGTGCCTGCAACAGGATGATGTATAGACTTTGAGTTGCAGGATGTATAGACTTAGTAATGAAGATGCATGGAGAATGTATAGACTTTATGTGTAGCAGCATAAGAGATGTACCGACTATATGAATGAACCAATGCAAGATAGGAACAGTGGTATGCACTGATGCATTGCTCATGCACACAACCTGTTCGATGAAATGACTAACTACTTAAACAGATACACAATGACGTCATATGCAAACACAGTGTGACTTAGTATTTGCTATCAAAACCCTGCACTGCTCATGCACACAACATGTTCGATGAAATGACTGATTGTTTAAACAGATGCACCACAGTGTGACTTATAGTAGTTGCTATCATCAAAACCATAACAGTAATCATGGTGCACATATATTCAACATTCTCCCCCTTTTTGATGATGGCAACACTGTGAGTCATTATATGGCAGAAATAGCCAAGAAGGCAAAGTTTATGACATATGTAACATGTGCAGCTCAAGATCCATGATAGTGAAGCATGTGAATGCAGATATGTATGCATGGATATACGTATGCATGGAGAAGTAAAGTGTATGAATGCTATGCATAAACCCTCATCATAAATGAAGGTTCTCTCCCCCTTGGATTCTCCCATATCCACAATGCACTCTCCCCCTTTGACAACGCACAAAGGTAACATTAGGCAACATCTCCCCCTTTCTCCCAAGTCCACAGCAAGGACTCACAACAAGACATTCTTCCCCTTTGCCAACAGCAAAAAGGAGGGATACGGTACAGTGGTTGACAAAAGTACTAGAGATCAGAGTGGAATGGTAGTGGAAGAGCAAGCCATTATATGAAAATTGGAAACATGCCGGGAGCAATATATATGGTTCAAAGCTAATGAAAATCAAGATCATCAATAGAGTTCAAAAGGCATCGACATCCATGGTTTAATAGAAATGAAGCAGAAGTGCATATCATGACAGTGTTTAACTTTCCCTTGTCTTATACATCCATAATCAAGAACCACAAAGGGAATAACACAAACACTAGTATTGAGGCTAAACAATCATGACTAAAGCATGGAATTTTATGAGTTTAACAAATTTGATTTTCAATATCTTTTGAATTGGAAGGCACATGACTCATATTTTACGAGCAATCAAGTCTAGTACATGCCTCCGAGCCGTAAGAATACACGTTGTTTAGACGCCAGTATTCCTAGATATTTGGTATGACTGACTGTTATGCTTCAAAATAAATAGAGATAGCAAAGTCACTTCATGACATATTCGAACTCATTTCTTTGATGAGAGGATATATTTCTCAGCAATTATGCCAGTGCTCTGCCTAGAGTCCAAATGTAATTAAGACAGAGATAACAGAGGCACATCATGACATATCATTCGTCACTTGATTTGATGACGTGACATATTTCTCCGTGCAACAATATCATTGCTCTGCAAATTGATTTTCAAGAATTCCAGCTCATCAAGATGTTTAGAAACAATACTAAGCTCTAGAGTATCTCCAAGATTGTCATGACGTTTTGAATTTTCAGATTTCAGTATAGTTATTCAAAGCCCAACATGCAATCTCTAGTTAAGATCTATTAAAACCACAGAACATAGATGATTTCAAAAGATATATCAGAACTTCAAGGAAATCATTAAATCTGAACCATTTTCATTGAATAGACAATCATCAGTTCATATAATAGAAAGCTCTTACACCGTAGTGATGTCTGTCTCTTGAACTTATTATCACACTGGAGGCCATTGAGGTTCAGATGCAAAAAGGATGAATGAACCAAGAAAAATAACACGACTCCCCCTAAGAATATGCAATGAATGCACTCAAGGAGTTATGTCGGCAGTCAAATAGAATGACGAATGTCAAGGAGAGGTTTACTTGAACCATGCAGGGGTTGACCTGATCAAACATGAATCTAGCAGACATGAAATGCATGAACCAACACAGGATTTTGTTGGATACGGACTGAATAGATCTAGAGGGGGGGTGAATAGATCTTTCCCCCTTTTTGATAATTTACTAACTATCGACCAGATGAGCTACTGGTAATTAATGAATTATAGAACTAATGCGGATAGTAAAGATGCAAGCATACGTATAGGAAATCAAACACACACAAGCACACCACAAGAGAGGATTTTTAAGGTGGTTCAGTCTCTTCCTGAGACTTACATCCACCCCTTGCTTAACTCAAGCAAGGCTTCACTATGAGAATCTCTGATCTCACCCAAAATACAGCTGACACACAGCTTGTACCTACTGACACACAGCTTGACTCTGCTGCCTCACAGCTTGACAATAGTTGTAATCAGAAATGGAAAGATGATAAGAACAGGTGATGAAAGACAGGACTGAATATTGGCGTGTGTAGAAGAATAGGTGTTCAGCCTGGGACTTGATCACGCTTATGAAGAAGCCTAGACTCCCTGTTGATCTTCCAGTCAGTTGCCTTCGATTGTTCTGCTGCTGGAGATCGCACAGTCTTGAGCTAAGTCTTCCTTCTGCAGCAACGAGATTGCCTTTAACCTTTCTGCAGATTTTTGATTGGTGGAGAGCTCCTTCTTCCTCTTCTGTGTGTATCTTCCTTGGCTTCTATTCCGTGTACTCTCTGTGCTTCCTTGTTCGTGATTAGTTGCATTATATTCTTCATACAGCCCTTGAAGTTCTTCCCGCGCAGTTTTCAGATCGAGCGCCAATCTGCTAGAAAACAGGGATCGGTTTAAATCCAATCGTTAGAACGAGTTTGACCACTTCTAAGCAAGATTGTTTCCTTGATTCCCGTGCGGAATCTTATCTCCTGAGCAGCCCAACAACCTTCCACAACCATCTGCAGGTTTTAAGGAACCACAACAGAATTCGGTTAGAGTTCGGTTCAGGACGTTATAAAGCCCGTGGTCGACCATGACCCTGTCGCTGGTCGACAATGGACAGTCCCCAGACGGCCGGTTCTTCTGGCTGAAACTCACGTCGCCCGTGGTCGACCACAGCCTGGTCGCTGGTCGACAGGGGGCAGTTTCCAGATGGCCAGCAGTTCTGTCTGTTGCTTCTGTCTTTTCTGTGGTCGACCAGAGGTGGGGCTATGGTCGACATCCAAGGTGCTTCCAGAAGACAGATGACTTGATGCTTTTCTGGTTGAGTTCGTTGGTCGACCATAACATCTCCAGTGGTCGACAAGCAGTCTTTCACGCTTATACTGATTTGTTGATTCCACTTGGATTTCAGTGAACCTGAAATTTGCTTAACTTATAAGATTTGACTTGAAGTTCCAAATGTATATAAAAGAATATTTGTCATCATCAAATGGGCATTAATTCAATGCACTATCTTTACAAAAATAACCAAACCATTTGCTTTAAGAAACAAGATAGAACTTAGATTAGTCAAACATATCCTATTGTCATCATCAAAACCAAGGGATGCACAACATTCTCCCCCTTTTTGATGATGACAACCATGAGTCATTGTGTCAAACAAAAACATTTGATATAGCATTCAAGGCTTTCATAGCACAGATTTCATTCAACAAAGTATTTGATGTGCCTTTCAAAAACAATAGCACTAATTACATGAGAGACTCAAAAAAGGATAAAGACACTGAGGACACGAAGACAAAGTAAACTTGACATCTAGACACACATCTAGGCACACAATGACACATAAGCTTCTCTCTCCCCCTTTGTCAACAGCAAAAAGTGAACCAACGCGATGAAACAAACGAGCGGTCCGGATTTAATCAGCATAACTCATATTTTGGGAAATGGTTGAAGTGTACCCCCTTTCTTTAATAAGACATTTAAGTAACCTTTCCTCCCTTTCTCAAAGACCACCTTGTGACAAATTCGAGTGGGTCTTGTGGTTCAAAGAATTTGAAAGTATTGCCCCAATAAATTGACTCCCCATATCCACTTTCTTACTCACGGCTCCTTAAACTTATAATATGGTTCATGAGATAATTTTACTAGCTGAACAAGCTGAACAGTGTTTTATGCTTTTATTTGCATATAGTGCATTAGGTCAACCATTTTTGTTGCCTTTTCGTTTTGAAATATTTAAGAGCTGTGGTCAGGTTTATCACATGCTTTTCCACACGAGGAGACACGCTTTGTACACGCCAGAAACCCCGGCTACTTAGCATGCCTAACCATTCCACTTTTAACTGGGACACACTTTTTATCCGTGAGGATATACGTTTATCAGACGCCAATATCCCCAGTTACTCAGGATGCCCAATTAATAATTTTGAGAGTGGCAGAGGTAGATTGAGTCTTCATGACATACATGTCTCCCACTTAATTTTTTAGCCAATTTTGCTTTGTGATAGAGAACAGTAGTTTCTCAGAACTCAGTCCATTGCTCTACCAAGAAGGCAGAATTATGGCGTATTCCATATACATTCATGCTATAGCTGCGTTTATTTTCACTGTCCAACACAGACACAGGTAGAGAAACAGTCTCATTACTAAAAACATAAGTTCTCAATAGTCTTGAGTCAGAGTCATAGTTATGGTTTGAATTTATTGCAGTAGTACAGGTCAAATTCTCATTACTACACTTAACCTTTACTCTCATTGATGACTTTGGTGATTTTCTTGTAAGAGGTGGTTAGGTTGTTCAATGTTTTATTAAGGAATGAATTTACACTTTTTACTCCCCCTCAATTTGTGAGTCCTTGCTGAAGATAGAGAACAATAAGTTGACCACAAAGAGATATTGAGACACAAGGAATGGGAAGTGAATGAGGATGAGTGAGTGAAGCCAAAACTGAGCTCAGAGACCAAAAATTTCAGAAGATTTCCCACCAAAGCCAGCAGCTTGATTAGATCCAATTTCCCTTTTTCAGGTCCTTTGTCGACCATGGAGTGGCCTGTGGTCGACCTTTGTGCTGACACAGAACCTGCCTGTTGAGAAGACTGCGTTCTGACAAACCTGTTGTCGACCATTGGATCGCCTGTGGTCGACAGCTGCGAATTCCCAGAGCTAACTATTTCCTGTCCTGATGCCTTGGTCGACCAGCGCCTTGTCTGTGGTCGACCACAAGAGATGAGCCGTAGAGAACCAGTATTCTGTAGAACTTGCTGAAGTAGCACCCGACACAAGACTTTCCAAACTCAAAAACTTGACCAGTACTAGAGACCTAGCTGACATAACTTAGACAGAAGAGATAAAGACTGTACAGTGAACCCAAGAATATTTTTATTTCAAGAATTTTCAGAGGAAATTCTACAAATTCCTAACTCCCTTCTTAGAGTTGAAAATCTGTCATTGTTAAGGGGTTTTGTGAAAATATCTGCCAGTTGTTTTTCAGTTTCTACAAAGTGAAGCATGAAATTTCCTTTGGAGACCTCATCTCTTAGAAAGTGATGACGTATCTTAATGTGTTTTGTCCTAGAGTGTTGAATGGGGTTTTTAGACAGATTAATAGCACTAGTGTTGTCACAGAAAATGGGTGCACATCCAAGATCTACATTGTAGTCTTGGAGTTGATGTTTTATCCACATAACCTGTGTACCACAGCTCCCTACTGCGACATACTCAGCCTCAACAGTGGAGAGTGCCACAGAATGCTGTTTTTTTAGAAGCCCATGATATTAAACATCCACCTAATATTTGACAATAACCACTAGTACTCTTCCTATCAATTTTGCAACCAGCATAATCAGCATCTGAATATGAAATCAAGTCTAGTTTGCAGTAAGTAGGATACCATAAACCCAATTCTTGGGTACCGGCAAGGTAACGAAAGATACGCTTGACAGCCCCTAAATGTGAATCTCTAGGGCTAGATTGATATCTAGCACACATGCATACACTGAACTGAATGTCTGGCCTAGAGGCAGTTAAATATAGTAGGGATCCGATCATACCTCTGTATTTCTTGGCATCTACCATGTTACCTTTTACATCAGTCTCCAATGTTGCATTTGTCCCCATGGGTGACTCTATTGGTTTGCAGCTCTCCATGCCAAACTTTTTCAGCATCTCCTTTATGTACTTGGATTGATTTATGAAGTAGCCTTCTCTACATTGTAGAATCTGCAATCCAAGAAAGAACTGTAAATCACCCATTAAACTCATTTCAAACTCATTGGTCATTAGATTTGCAAATTCAGTACATAATGAAGCTTCAGTGGATCCAAACACAATATCATCCACATAGATTTGCACAACTAGTATATTCTTACCTTGGGTCTTGGAGAACAATGTTTGATCAATTTTACCTCTTGTGTAGCCCTTTTTGGTGAGGAATGAACTCAGTCTGTCGTACCATGCCCTAGGAGCCTGCTTTAAACCATACAAAGCCTTATGCAGTTTAAAGACATGATTAGGAAAATCATCATTTTCAAAACCAGGGGGTTGTTCCACAAAGACTTCTTCCTTTACAAAGCCATTTAGAAAGGCACTTTTTACATCCATTTGCTGCAATTTAATTCCATGGGACGCCGCAAATGCTAACAATATTCTAATGGCTTCTAACCTTGCAACTGGAGCATATGATTCTTCAAAATCAACTCCAAATTCTTGGTTATACCCCTTAGCCACCAACCGAGCCTTGTTCCTCATAACAACTCCTTCTTCATTAAGCTTATTTTTATAAACCCATTTGGTTCCAATAACAGGATGAGATGAGGGTCTGGGAACAAGTTTCCAAACCTGATTTCTTTCAAATTGATTTAATTCTTCATGCATGGCATTTATCCAAGATTCATCTCTTAAAGCTTCCTCTACATTTTTAGGCTCAACTTGAGATACAAGGGCTAGCTGATCTAATTCATCAACTGTTTTAAGCTGAGATCTAGTTTTCCTCGGTTCATTAATTCCTCCAATGATGTTATCTAGAGGATGATCTCTGAGAAATCTCAGATTTTCAGAATTGTTACCTGGGATGATCTCTCCTTCGGGTTGATCATTGGAATCACCTTGCTTTGGTTCTGCTTCAGTCTCCATTGGTTCCTCTTTGCCTTCCAGAAATTCCCCATCTTCATCTTTGCCTACCTGTCCAGTTTTGTCAAAGTCATTATTTTCATCAAATGTGATATGTGGGGATTCTTCAACAATTTGATCTTTGGTGTTAAAAACTCTATAAGCTCTTGATCGGTCAGAATAGCCCATGAATATTCCTGGGTCACTCTTTGGTTCAAATTTGTCCAAGATCTTTTTATCATTGTTATGAATAAAGCATTTTGACCCAAAAATTCTAAAATGAGCTAGGGATGGTTTCTTACCTTTGAACACCTCATATGGTGTATTTTCACTAGCTGGTCTTACCATTGCTCGGTTTACTATGTAGCATGTTGTGTTGACTGCCTCTGCCCAAAATCTCCTTGAAAGATTGGCTTCAATCAACATGGTTCTAGCCATTTCTACAAGAGTGCGGTTCCTTCTCTCCACAACTCCATTTTGTTCTGGAGTCCTTGGTGAGGAAAATCTGTGGGTTATGCCTTTGTTTCTGCAAAATAAGTCAAATTCAGAGTTTTCAAACTCTCCCCCATGATCAGATATTATTGTGCACACTTTGGACTTTCCATCCTGCTTCATCCTTTTGTAAAATTCCTGAAACTCAGAAAAGGCATCACTTTTATGAGATAAGAACATGACCCATGTAAATCTAGAGAAATCATCAACAAGTACATAACCGTATCTCTTACCACTTAGACTAGCAGTTCTCGTTGGGCCAAAAAGGTCCATGTGCACAAGTTCTAGTGGTCTAGAAGATTGACTTTCAGTTCTACCCTTGAATGATTTTCTTGTTTGCTTACCTTGGGTACATGATTCACATACTTTGACATTTTGAGCAAACGAAATTTCAGGTAAACCAGAAACCATTTTATTCTTAACCAATTTGTGCAGCACCCTGTAGCTAACATGCCCTAGCCTTCGGTGCCACAACCAAGTCAGGTCCTCCTTCTTGGCGGTGAGGCACAAGTTGGAGTGGGCTGGATCATCCAAGTCTATCATGTAGACATTATTTACTCTCTTGCCCATAAACTTAACTTTAACCGAATTTGGTTCAAGAATTTTACAGTTCTCAGAATCAAAGACTACTTGATGGCCTTTGTCGCATAGCTGACTGATGCTTAGAAGATTATATTCCAGGCCATCCACTAGCAGTACATCTTCAATGCAATTTGTAGATGTCTTACCTACCTTACCTTTCCCAATGATCTTGCCTTTGTTATTTCCTCCAAATGTCACATGTCCTCCATCTTTTGAGTTTAGCTCGGAGAATTTTGCCTTGTCCCCTGTCATATGTCTTGAGTAGCCACTATCTAAGTACCACTTGTTGTGTATAGCTGCCAGACACACCTGCATCACAAGTTACACAGAAACTTTTGGACCCCAATGGTACCCGGGTCCAAGATGACTTGTAAAGTTATGAAATTGCTGCAGTAATCCTTTGGGAACCCAGATTCTGTTAGAGCAGTGTAGATTTTTATTTCTGAACTTGTTCAGATTGGGTTGCTTTTGTTCTAAAGCTTCTTTAATCTGAGTCCACCTTTGTGTATTCAAGTTTTCATTTTGTTTTACCCGAGAAAACCTGTGATTTCTGTTTGCTTGTCTGGCCATGGTCGACTTTTGGTATGTCTGTGGTCGACCATCGCGTCTCCAGAACTCAGCGTCTGTTCTGGCAGCACCTCTGGTCGACATCTGGTGTACCTGTGGTCGACCACTGCTTCTCCAGTAACCAGCGCCTGTTCTGGCAGATCCTCTGGTCGACAGATGAAGAGTCTGTTGTCGACCAGCCTGTCTCCAGACATCTTGTTTTCCAGATTTATGTCCTTTAACTTGGTTTATTTGGTGATTTCTGTGAATTTGGGTTTCTTGTTTATTATTTTGAATCTTATATTGATTGACTGTTTTCTCTTTAAAATTTCTCTCTTCCTTGGTGACATTGTTCCTTTTGGAGGAGCATTCAGCTACATCCTCTTGTTTATCTTGGTATAGATTAATCAGGGGCCTTTTTCCTTTTGAGTCCGCAATCCCATTTACGGTTTTTATTTGGAATTCCTTTTTAGCCGTAGGATTGTATCCTAACCCTTCTTTTTGAAAGTTTACTTTTATTCCCAAGACAGCATTTAAGTTTTCTTGACCTTGAGTCGTTTTTTTCAAGGTCTCCTGTTTGTTTTTCAGGTCACTCTTAATTCTTTCTATTTCTCTTAGGAGTTGGTTGTTTTCTTCCTTGAGTGAATTGTTTCTTTCTTGACTTAACTTAGTTTCCTGTTCATATTCTTGAGTTTTTAGTTTTAGCTCATCAATGTCGTTTTTTAGCATTTCATTCTCTTCGGACATTCTCTTGTGGTTTTCTTCATCTAAGTCCATTTGATTCAGCTTATTTTTCAGTGACTTGATTTCCATTTCTAGTTCAGTTTTGTTTTCCATTGAATTGCTGTCTTTATTCAGTTGACTGATCTTCTTCTTCAAATGTTTATTTTCTTTTCTTATTCTTTCATAAGTATCAAGCAATTCTGAATATACTGCTTCCCAATCCGAACTAGAGAAGTCTTGAAATGGGGAACATACCTCAAGATCACTGTTGTCTCCCTTGGCCATCAGACAAAGCTTTCCTTCTTCTTCCTCGGAAGTTGTTTCCTCTTCACTGCTCTCTTCCTCCTCACTCCAAGTGCTAATCATCGCCTTGGGTTTCTTGCCTTTCCACTTGAAGCTTGATTTCTTAGGAGCTTCTGGACATTCAGCCTTCATATGTCCAGGTTTCCTGCAGTTGTAACAAACAAGTTTGTTAGAAGAAGTTTTATTTTTGTCAAACTTAAACTGATTTGATTTTCTTACCATGCCCGTAGGATTCCTGAATCCCTTACCTTCCTTCCGTAGAAACCTTTTGAATTTTCTTGTTAGCATGGCTAACTCTCCAGTGTCCTCACCTGTGCTAGATGAGTTATCAGTGTCAGATAATTGAGAGGTGCTTACTTTAGTTTTCAGGGCGAGTTGCTTCTTCTTCTTGCCCTCGTCTTCCGTTCTTTTCAGATTAACTTCATAGGCCATTAGGGAACCTATTAATTCATCTACAGTCATGGTGGTGAGGTTCTTTGAGTCCTCAATTACTGTGGCCTTGGTATGCCACATGGGAGTGAGGGATCTTAGGATCTTCCTCACTAATTCCTGTTTAGTGTAGGTTTTCCCTAGACTCTTTAAACTATTAGTTAACTGCACTAGTCTAGCATACATTTCAGAGATGTTTTCGTCAGTTTTCATTCTAAACATTTCATATTCTGAAACTAGCATGTTTGCTTTTGACTCTCTTACCTCCGAAGTGCCTTCATAAATGACTACAAGGCGATCCCACATTTCCTTGGCCGTTGCACATTGTGACACTCTTGAGAATTCCGTGGGATGAAGTGCGCACTGCATTACGTTCATGGCTCCCCAGTTAATGGTTGACTTTCTGACCTGTTCTCTGGTCCAGGTGTCCTCGTCGTCGGGCAGCTCGTAGGGTCCTCGGCTTACTACTCTCCACATCTCATGATCTTGTGCTCTCAAGAATACCTGCATACGATTTTTCCAGTAAGAGAAATCATTTCCATCAAAATATGGTGGTCTAGTTACTGAGTGTCCCTCAGCCATTAGACTTCTAGAGTTCAGTCCGCTAGGTTTCTCCTGGTTGTTAGACCACATTTTTGGAGAACCTGCTCTGATACCACGTGTTGGATACGGACTGAATAGATCTAGAGGGGGGGTGAATAGATCTTTCCCCCTTTTTGATAATTTACTAACTATCGACCAGATGAGCTACTGGTAATTAATGAATTATAGAACTAATGCGGATAGTAAAGATGCAAGCATACGTATAGGAAATCAAACACACACAAGCACACCACAAGAGAGGATTTTTAAGGTGGTTCAGTCTCTTCCTGAGACTTACATCCACCCCTTGCTTAACTCAAGCAAGGCTTCACTATGAGAATCTCTGATCTCACCCAAAATACAGCTGACACACAGCTTGTACCTGCTGACACACAGCTTGACTCTGCTGCCTCACAGCTTGACAATAGTTGTAATCAGAAATGGAAAGATGATAAGAACAGGTGATGAAAGACAGGACTGAATATTGGCGTGTGTAGAAGAATAGGTGTTCAGCCTGGGACTTGATCACGCTTATGAAGAAGCCTAGACTCCCTGTTGATCTTCCAGTCAGTTGCCTTCGATTGTTCTGCTGCTGGAGATCGCACAGTCTTGAGCTAAGTCTTCCTTCTGCAGCAACGAGATTGCCTTTAACCTTTCTGCAGATTTTTGATTGGTGGAGAGCTCCTTCTTCCTCTTCTGTGTGTATCTTCCTTGGCTTCTATTCCGTGTACTCTCTGTGCTTCCTTGTTCGTGATTAGTTGCATTATATTCTTCATACAGCCCTTGAAGTTCTTCCCGCGCAGTTTTCAGATCGAGCGCCAATCTGCTAGAAAACAGGGATCGGTTTAAATCCAATCGTTAGAACGAGTTTGACCACTTCTAAGCAAGATTGTTTCCTTGATTCCCGTGTGGAATCTTATCTCCTGAGCAGCCCAACAACCTGCCACAACCATCTGCAGGTTTTAAGGAACCTCAACAGAATTCGGTTAGAGTTCGGTTCAGGACGTTATAAAGCCCGTGGTCGACCATGACCCTGTCGCTGGTCGACAATGGACAGTCCCCAGACGGCCGGTTCTTCTGGCTGAAACTCACGTCGCCCGTGGTCGACCACAGCCTGGTCGCTGGTCAACAGGGGGCAGTTTCCAGATGGCCAGCAGTTCTGTCTGTTGCTTCTGTCTTTTCTGTGGTCGACCAGAGGTGGGGCTATGGTCGACATCCAAGGTGCTTCCAGAAGACAGATGACTTGATGCTTTTCTGGTTGAGTTCGTTGGTCGACCATAACATCTCCAGTGGTCGACAAGCAGTCTTTCACGCTTATACTGATTTGTTGATTCCACTTGGATTTCAGTGAACCTGAAATTTGCTTAACTTATAAGATTTGACTTGAATTTCCAAATGTATATAAAAGCATATTTGTCATCATCAAATGGGCATTAATTCAATGCACTATCTTTACAAAAATAACCAAACCATTTGCTTTAAGAAACAAGATAGAACTTAGATTAGTCAAACATATCCTATTGTCATCATCAAAACCAAGGGATGCACAATAGATTTTACACTTATGAAATGCAACATAATGAATATGAAACATATACATGAATGCCTCAAGAAGACAACTCCCCCTAGCTATATGGCCTATATGCGATAGTGGCACATGATACTTGGTGGAGGTTGGTCCTCACGCATATTGAGTGCTTCCAGACAAGCATAGCCTGCCTTTCCATACATCAACATTTGATATACCATGGCCGTGCAAGAGTGAAATGATGTAAAATGATTCAAGCTAGATTGATGTTGACTCCCCCTAAATACATGCATGGGTTGACAATGAATTGTGCAGCCTAAGACTTATGTGAATACACAATGCAATGAAGATGCTGCAAAATGATTGTGCATTTTTGTGTCTTCTAAACATGATGTACATTAAAGTATGTGAGATCACAAGATGATGCAAACACAAATCATTCACAATTGATTTTGAACTTAATGCACTTTGATGATGATGCCAATAGACTCCCCCTTTGAGCAATGCTAACATGAATAATGAGTTGAAAATGCAGCCATGATATGCATCATCAAAACCAAAATACAAGAATTTCATGTAGCTGATAGCAAGGCTTAAGCAACTCATCATCACATCAACTTCATCAGCATAACAAGTTTTTCATGAATTAAATAGTTGAAATCAAGCATGGTGTGAACAAGTTATCTAGCTCAAAAGTTCATCTCACACCATGGGGGTTTTGCATTTCAAAGAGCAATTCAATTTGCAGAATCTAATGACATTGGGTAGACGTATGATGCAATATCTACATGTCAAGACTAAACATGCAAGATGACTGAACTTAAAAGATTTATGTACATACCTGTGCCTTGAGCTTTTATTTACCTTATGATCCATTGTTCAGCTCCAAGGCATCCTGCACCCAAAATTCTCATTTGAAATTTTTAGGTACCCAAGATTGCTTGGGTCCTTGTAGGTTAGCAGCTTTATCATATTCACCAATGTAGCTTATCTGTTTCAGGGAAATTAGATCATCCGTTCTCATTGTGTGACAATCATACATGTCATGACCATTTTTCCTACAGTAAAAACAGCGCACAAAAGATTGAGCATTCTTTTTATGTTCATGTGCGTGTGCATATGCATTTTATTTTTATGGATAAGCATGTGATTTACCTTTCATGGCATGAAGGTGATGCTTTCCCTTCAAGTGCCAGCACTCTTGGACAGTATGGCCAGACTTACCACAATGAGAGCAGCAAGGAGGAAGATTTTTGTTTAAAGCCATGGAGAGTGTCAACCTGCTTGTATGGGAGTGTCGACTCTTCTGACTCCCCGTGCAATTCTGTGCAGATATCTGCTGAGTAGGTCCTCTGCCAGTATTGACATGTTTCTTTCCTTGCTCTTTCACTTGATCTCCTGCTCTAAGCTCATCATTTCTCAAGATTAAACAATCATGCACAGTGTGACCATGTTTACCACAATAATAACAATGGACATTCATTTTGTGGAAAGCATGATATTTAGCATTGGACATGTTATGGTGCGTGTTTGGATGAGCATGCTGAATTTTACTTTTCTTTCGAGCAGTGTGCCCTTTTTGGTGACCACAGGAAGTGGTGGCTTCCGGTGAGCCAGAATCTTAGATTTGGGCAAATATTGACAGGAAATCATTCAAACCTTGAATTTCAATTTCAAGTGAGGAAATGTGCTGTTTAGATTCAACAAGGCCCTCTTCGCATGCTGCCAATTGCTCATTGAGCATGTCGTTTACTGCTTTAAGATTTTGATTTTGTTGTTCTAAAGCATGCAAAGTTTCAGAGTGATCTTCAATGACAGATTTACCTTTTTCATGTGCAACCAATTTTTCATGCAATTCTTCTTCAACTTTTTCATGTTCAATTTTCTTTTCCAACAACTCTCTATTCTCTTCTTTCAGAGAATCAATCAGTTTTTGTTGCCATTCAAGATCATCATGGAGACCAACATTTATGTTTCTCAAGAATGAACATTTTTCACATACAAAATTAGTAGAGCATGAAACAGAATTTTTGTTTCCTTCAATCAACTTCTCATGATAGATTAGCCCATCGGCCATAGTTTGATCATTAGAGATTGACTTAGGTTGGTTTTGAAGTTTTATTACAATTTCTTCCAACCTAGTGATTTCATCATGAAGATTTTCATTTTCATCTTTTAGACATGCAATGCTTTGTTTATGCGTATCTAGATCAAAAGAGAGAGTGTTGTTAAGCTCTTTAAAAATAGAACACTTTTTACAAATCGAGCTTTCATTTTGGTTAATTTTCTTGAGATCCTTTATCAAATTTTTGTTTTCTATTTTTACCTTTTTGTATTGTGTGATCAATTCATCATAGGCTTCCATAAGCTCTTCAAAAGTGAATTCCTCGGAGTCAGAGTTTACCTGTGATGAGGATGTATTACTGGACTGTTCTGCACAGTCGGCCATGAAGCATTCTTGTTCTTGTTCTTGTTCTTGTTCCTTCCCTTCATGGATTTTCACCAACTTGTCCAATACTTGCTTGGCTGTGCTGTAAGATAACACAAGATGAGTTAGTCTTAGATCAACTGCAGCTGTAATTAAGTTATATGCAAGACGATTATCATTGTGTTTGGTCTCATGTTCGGCTAACCAATCAATTGAATTTCATGGCAGCTCATGAGGACCATTGTATATAAGAGTCCATGATGGGGACATCAACGACAGCCCGCTCACATTATGTTTGCACTTACGTCCTTTCATATTTGTATGTATACCCTTGTGTTATATGGGTACGCAATTGTAAGTCTTAGTGGGTTTATATGTAAAATTCCAGTAGGCCCAAGCCAGGGGGGCCTCACCCCTTTCCCATTGGTCCACCTAGACCATGTGGGGCTGGTCAACCAGCCTAGGTGGCCTTCTAGATGAGTGGACTAGTCATATGCCACATGGTAGACAAGTGGCTCATTTTGTCCAAGGTAGGCCACCTACCAAGTCAAAATTCCATTCACCCATTAAGCTAGTCAATAGGCCGCCCCCCCTTTAATATTTAATGTTTTCTTGTGTGTGTTTGTGGCATGCAATCCCAGCCCTTCAATCCTCTTCCCTAGATCTAAGGGTCCACATTGCATTTGATGTAAGTCATATATAATGTTGTATTTTTATGAGAAAATCAATGAAAAAATCAGAAAATTGTTGAGTTGTTTGAAGCTTGGTGCGCCCCTCTCTCCTCCCTTGCCGTTCTTCCTTCCCCAACCACAAATCTAGAGTGTATCCCCCTTCTATCATCCCTTCTCAACCTCCGGTGATCGTTTGTGCCGCCGCCGCCGCCGTTCGTGCCGCCTTCGAGCCGCCACGGGATCATCTTCGGTTTTCTGTCCTGCTGGATAGAGGTGTAGTTCCAGAATTCCGGAAGCCAGCCACAAATTTTGATCGAGTTGAAATTTTGAGGTTTGGTTCCTATCTTCTAGCCCCTTCTCCAAAAAAAAATTGAGGTTCAAAATCCATCGTTTCATATCCTTACCATTTCGTTCAACTCTCAATCTCAGATCTGTTCTGTCACTGTCTACAGTGACAGTAGCCCTGAGTTTCATGTCTTAGGTCCCATTTTTGATTTATTTTGGTTCGCCAAATTTTACTGGAGGTTACACCCATCCACCCCTTCATCCAAAATTTTTCTTAATTTTTGGTTCATCCATTTCATATTTTCTAAAAATCGTTCTCAGTCCCAGCTATAGTTCTGTCCCCCTGTTCCCAGATCCGACCTTCGTCCACTAAACAAATCACAGAAAATCATAGATACATCCAAACGGGTCCAAACCAATTTTGCTATCTTCCCAGCTCAAATTCCAACAACGTTTCTGACGAATACAACCCCTGATTCGAACGTATCCCTCACGGTCAAAGGCAATCCACAGGGAAGTTCTCTGCTGACCTATGATTTCAGGAACTGTACAACAGAATATTGAAAATTCCATAAGTCAAGATCCGAGCAGATCCAGGCCAGATCTTTAGGCCCAGGTTGAAGAACTTCAAGCTAGCTTTCCAATGGCGCCAGTCTCGTGTCGATCCGACATCGGGGCTGATCGCAGCGTCCATTCTCGCCGGAGCGCGCGCTGCAAAACAGCAGCAACCAGTCCGTGGATAGCAAACCCGACGGGTGCCGATCGGAGCCGCCCGACCTCCGGGCGACGTTCCAGCGTGCCGCCAGCCCGGGGATCGCTTCCACCAGTGTCCCCACCACAGTGGTGACACCAGGTCCCACACGGCCCCTCCGGACAGCACGTGGGCCCCACCGTCACTAGTTCGGGTGCTACCGAACCTACGTGGAAAGCCGCCCGTCAACCCGTATTCGGTCCTCCCGGGCCCCGTTGTGTCGCCCTTTACCTCCCTGCGTGGAGTGGGCATATTTCCATTGCTGTAATATTCATGTATTAACTGTCCCGGGAGCACGAGTTCGGCCGGGCCCGTCGTCCCCACGCCGAGCGCGTGGAGGTATCGCATTCGCTCCCTTACTTGGCATTTTGCTTAATTTTCATATATACTTGCTTATGCCACTGCTAGAGAGCATGATAGGGTAATTAGCTCGCTTTCTATTTATATCACCGCTGCTGCGAGAGAGAGCGTTACCGTCCCGTGACCCGATCCGGGCACAAGTGAGAGCCGACCACCCTAGCTCACATCCGGTTTCTCAACCGCGCACATCCGACGCTTCCCTCGTTAAGGGGCAGTCACGAGCTTGTCGTGTCCGTGGTCTCGTCCCGCATCAGTCCACAATTGTGGATCTATGGAGCTAACATAGATGAACATTCTTCCAACCCATGTAGAAAAATCTGAACCATCATAAATGGGCGGAGAAGCCATCAAAGCATGTGTAGCATATGAAGCCATCTAAATAACAAACACCGGGATCTTTCCCTGCAGAACGTTGGATCTGGGAATGACAGAGACTCGCTCTGATACCACTTGTTGGGTCCCGCGAGGTGTAAACGGATCTAGAAGGGGGGGTTGAATAGATCCTATCAAAAGCTTTGGCCTATTTAAAACTCTTAGCTATCGGAAGCATGAACCACTCCTATAAAGTGAATGAATCACTTAGACACAATGCACAGCGGAATTAAGTAGAGTGGCACAGAGCATGCAATAGCTTGCAACAACCGTACGTGTGTGTGTCCTATGTTGATCACTCAAAGTTCATATGTGTGTGAATGCAGTGGTGATCAACTAAGGTGCATGCGAGTCTAAGCAAGGGAAACACTTAGCAATACTTTCACCTTGGCACCTGTGTGCAAGGGTGCAGCAGGCCGCCCAAGGGATGCAGTCAAAGTGCTAAGCTCAATTAAACCGTAGATAAAACCGAAGGTGCAAATCTGAGTGCTTGAGTGTGTAAACTAAGATAACCAAGTTTGAAAGCACACGAACCTGTGAATGGGGGTAGAAGAGATACATCAATCACACACGAAGAACAACCCACAACACATGGATTTTTAAGGTGGTTCGGTTGCAACCCCGCAACCTACGTCCACCCCTCACCAAAACCCGGTGAGGCTTTCCTGCTGACTCACAGCTTGACCGGGGACACGCCCCAAACCACAGAACAGAGAAAACCCTCTTCCTGTCTTCATGCACCCAAAGTCGGTAGGGACGGCTACACTGCAGATCGGAGAACTCCTGATTGCCTTCCTACTAACCACCGGTAGGGACGATCTTCAGTTTCAATAGATTGAATGAAATAGAAAAAAACAACTTATGAAAAACACTCAACAAGATATAGAATATGCTTAAGAGAAAAGATCTTGTCTAAGGTTTGCTGGAGCTTGACTCTCTTGAGGATTTGATGAAGAGCTTTGATTTTCCTTTGATCCCTTTGAGTTGATGGAGACGATATTGGATGTAGCTTGATCTTTTCTTGAATCTCCTTGAGTTGATGAAGAGGTGTATGGATGCAGCTTTGATCACCTTTGAGAGCCTTGAATGCTTCTTGCTTGCTTGGAGGTTGCTTGGCTTCAGATTTGAGCTTGAATCACCTTGGAAGGATGAAGAACTCCAGCCCGAAGTACTGTTCACGCAGGTGCTACAGTACCCTCGAAATGGCCTCCCTTGAGCTTTCTTTGATTCACTTCATCAACTACATCAACTAGGGTTTCTAACCCTCTTGTATTGGTTTTATAGACTTTGAATGGTCTATAGACAAGCCACAGACCAGATCCACAAATCATAGGTGATTAGGTGACTTTTGAATTAAACAAATCCATGTTGAATGGCCCTTTTCGAAGTGAAAACAAAAGTCAACAATTGATGGCTCGGGGCTGGCGGTCGACCTACAGCTTTTGGCGGTCGACCTCTACTGAAACATGTTGTAGACGGATGGCCCCTGGGATTTCCGGTCGACTGCTACGGGCTGGCGGTCGACCTCCAGCTGAAACAACTTCAAACTGGGATTCCCTGGCTGGGGCGGTCGACCGCCCCTGTGTTGGCGGTCGACCGCCAGCTGGGCAGACCCTGGTCCATCCCGGGTCGGTCCGTTATCCGCTTCAGCTCCGTCGCTTGTGTCCATTAGCAGCCTGTTCATGTCTGTAACTTCATCCTTGTTGGTCTAGAAAGTACCAACTGAATCTTTGTCTTTGGACTCTCATCTTGTGCAGTGACCTTGGCTATTTGAATGAAGCTTGTGGAAGAGATTTGCATCAAGGCTTGGACACGATCATATGGCTTTCACTTTGCCATGAAGCAACCGAATCCACTGAATATGCACAGACTTTGTGTTGGAGCAACTACACATTGTACAGACTTCAACCAGACAACGTATAGACTTTGAGTTTGTGCTAGCAGCCAACGTACAGACTTTGAGTTTGTGCAATCAGCCAACGTACAGACTTTGTGTTGCAGGATGTATAGACTTGCTAATGTATAGACTTGCTGGCTGTATAGGCTTGATGTGCTGGCTGTATAGACTTGCTGGCGAAGAATGTACAGACTTGCTGCTGTATAGACTTGCTGATGTGTAGACTTGCTGCTGAAGGATGTATAGACTTGATGTGCCTGCAACAGGATGATGTATAGACTTTGAGTTGCTGGATGTATAGACTTAGTAATGAAGATGCATGGAGAATGTATAGACTTTTTGTGTAGCAGCATAAGAGATGCACCGACTATATGAATGAACCAATGCAAGATAGGAACAGTGGTATGCACTGATGCATTGCTCATGCACACAACCTGTTCGATGAAATGACTAACTGCTTAAACAGATACACAATGATGTCATATGCAAACACAGTGTGACTTAGTATTTGCTATCAAAATCATGCACTGCTCATGCACACAACATGTTCGATGAAATGACTGATTGTTTAAACAGATGCACCACAATGTGACTTATAGTAGTTGTTATCATCAAAACCATAACAGTAATCATGGTGCACACGTATTCAACAGAGCGGGGTTCTGTGGAGTGCGGGGGTTTGGGGGGAAGCGGAAGGGTGCGGCTTGAAAAGGGAAAGCAACGGCTTGAACCTGCTCGTTCGTTTGGATCCCCTCGGTAACAGGCCCTTGAGGTTTCTTATGATACTTGGGCTTTTGGTTTTCAAAGAGCGAGTGTATGTGGGAATCTTTGAACTGAGTTTGAATAAAGCGCGCTCGGCTATACAGTTGATGCATGTTGGCTATATCATTCATAGCTAGAATGTTGCGGAAGGTCAGAGTAGCATTAGAAATAAGCAATTTGACCTTCTCTTCCTCCAGAATGTGGCCGGGCACCCTAGCGGCCATTTGCCTCCATTGGTCAGCATAGGTAGCAAATTCCTCATCTGGTTTCATCTTCTCGGCAACCAAATCGGTGAATGAATATTACGGGCCGACTCTATCTTGGAACCGTTGAATGAGCTTGTCCTTTACTGTCTTGAAACTTTCGGCATCTTCCAGTGGCAAAGAATAAAACCATTCCAGTGCAACACCATCTAGTGATCGGTGAAATAGATACGCCATGAGGTGATCATCGTACTGAAATTGAGCCGACTCATATAAGAAATCCCTCACATGAATGAAGGGATTGATGTTCCCATCATATTTTCTATAGTTGGGGAGCTCGGACTGCGGAGGGAACCGGATGTTTTGGAAGGTAGGGACTGGAACGTCCGCCACGGTTTGTGGGCCAACCCGCTTCTGAAGGAAATCGAGTTGCTGCTGCATGGCGGCCCATTTATCAAGCAACTCCTGCTCTCGGGAGGGAGCAGGGAAAATGAAGGATGAGTTTTGAGGAATAGCAGGATAAGCCGATGGAGGAGGCGGCCCATAAGATGGATGGTGGATCGAAGGATGACCCACATTGGGTTGGACCTGGGCTACCCCTTGCTGAGGGCGCATGAAATCATTCAGACCAACAAGAACTTGCGGTACAGCTGGGCCTGAGGTGTGATGATCCGACGGGAAAGAAGGGACAAAGGTATTGCCCTTATCAAGGAACTGCTGGGCCGAACCATAAGACTGGCCCATTTCAAGATTGGAGAAGCGGAGGGTTCTAGGTTGGACCAGAGTGAGATCAACCGGCTGCACAGTGGGTCCATCGGCTCTAGGTTGAGTGACGGACGGATTGGAATGACCAAAGACAATAGGAGAAGGCGGAGTGTTGGACCCCTGCATAACCTGATAGACCGCCTGAAGCTGGGCCGGGTCTAATTGAGCCATCATCTGAAGGACAGAATTGGCAGAAGGAAGAGGAGAATTTTGAGTGGATGGAGCAATCTGCATAGGGATGGAAGATGAGGGAGGAAGGGGTTGCTCCCTGGGCTGGAATGAGACAACCCTAGAGGGATCCTCTAGAAGCCCTTGAGGGAGAGACTCCTCTTGGGACCGAGGAAGATCAAAGGAAGCCATGGTAGATTCGAAGAGTGGGTTGAAATAGGATGAGGAGAGGGACTCGCCCCCAGGTGATGATGCTTCTAATGGATGGAGGTGACTCCACATGCAACAGACAACCTTAGAATTATGCAAACAAAACAACAAACAATCACACAATGAGCAACCAAACTTAGGTGATTCTTGACAAAGATGCAAGTGAGAAAGTAATGACAACACTCAAAGTCAACCAAGTTGCTTAAGATGATGCAGCAAGATTTTATGATTTCTCCTTCGGAACTTTAGTGAATTAATTGAACATGTGCTCTCAACAATGGGTTCCTGACAGGAGAGGGATGTAAGGCTTGGTTTGACTCTAAATGTTAATCACTCCTTCACTTATGCAACCCTAGAAACGGGGTGGGAAAGGTACAACCAGCCCGGCGTCCGTGTTGGAATCCACGGCTCGCGGGGACTTATGGAGGTCCCTGGTGTGATTTCCTAGTCGGCCCCAAAGAATATGGAGATGAGAGGTCCGCACACCAAGGTAGGAAAATGTAATCTAATGTATGAAAATATGCATGAACCTATGTGCACCGGAGTGCATGCAAAATTCTAACCTAGAATCTAGCAAACATGTATGCAAACAATGGTATGACTAAATAACTCAATCAAGGAGGAGGTCAGATAACACCCAGGCAGAAAATCACAGCAGAAACTATGGAAATGAAATACACCTCGGGATGTGTACCTGTCTAGAGAGCGTGACGGTCTAGAAGACCTGCGTCAGAATAATGTAACGGTCAAAGACCAGACCGTCAGAAGCAGTGTAACGCAGGGACCGAAGACCGCCAGACGAGCCAGAGAACTAGAAACAGCAGGGAAATAAAAGGGAAACCCGGGGAAACCAAACAAAGAAATGATGGCAGGTTTAAACAGAGCTCAAAACACGATTGGCACAAGTTGTCCCACCGTGATCGCCAAAAAAGCTGTTGATTTGTTTTTCTTGTGTGGGGTGGTGTTTTGCAAAGAGGAAGTAATGTACAGATATGATGTGCAAATAGCAATGATCTCAATGAACCTATGAACATGTAGACCATGAACCTAGGCAATCAGAACTGGCTCTAGCATGGGCAATGCTATCTCAATCGAACTAAACTAAGGAAAAGCAAAAACACACGCCGGAGCGTGGAGCAATGAAGATAAATAAAACACACCACGTGGGGTGGAACAAGTAAAGGAAATAAGAGATGTGAGAGAGAGAAAAGCTATGCCCAATACCAAAGAAAGGAACGTGATCGCCACTAAGGTAAGAAAACAAGCCAAAAGACCTGAATAATACCTTAGAAATAGGTGGATGATGCACCTGCCCACGGGAGAAAGAAACCAATGAAACCTGCAGATCTGCTGAATGTAACGGTCAGGTGCCTGCACGTCACAGGGAGTGTGACGGCCGCCCAATAAACCGTCAGGGGAACCTGACGCGTCTGAGAAAGACCGTCAGAGCATCTGCAGAACCAACTTGTGAATTCCTTCAACTCCAAACCTTCCAGCTGGCTAGAAAGCTTGGGCCTCATCTGATGAACTTTGTAAACCCTGCCAAAGAACGAGAAACGCAAGAAACAAACCCCAAATTAGCCCTTCGACAAGCGTAGTATCAATACTCAAATAACCTCAATATCATCAAAAGGGAAGGGGAATACCGGGGAAGTTTTGGTTTTTTAACCCCTCTGGGCATTTTAAAACATAGGAGGATGTTTATATGATCAAAAATAGAGGGAAGAACGTGGAACAAGAAGTGGGACAATGCTATGATGAGAGGAGCAAAGGGAAGAACACAAGTATGCAAACTATGAACTTGAACTTTTAAAACCCAAGTACTCCCTTGACTATGAGACAGATGGACGTGGAAGACAGCTCCTCTTGGATGAATATGGCTCCTGAATGCGGCAGCAGTTCGACGCAAACTCCAGATTTCTCCTCTTTAGGCCATGAAGTCAAGGGTTCTATTTATAGGCCCTCAAAGTTCTAGGTTCAAGTAGAGGATAATCCAGCAAGAAAGTAGGAAGATTCTTAGCAAACTCTTGAAGATAACACTCCCAAGAGTCCATAGAAACAAATAGAAGGTTCTGAGGATCAGATTTGGAAGAGAAATCATCAGATCAAACCCTTAACTCGACCACGGAGTAGCAGAGAAAAGACCAGACCTGCCAAGACTCTCAGTTGGATGTAACGGCTGCACGACAGACCGCCACAGGAATGTAACACTCCAGGGAGAGACGGTCACACTAACCTTATCTTCAAAGAGATAAGATCAACGGGGAGACGTTTCAAACAATTGGACTCTGAAAGAACTGTAACGGCCAGGGGATGACGCGTTACAATAAGGTAACGGTCGCACGACAGACCGTTAGAGTCAACGGATAAACAAAAGGATAAGCTTTGAAAGAAGGCTCAAGCGTAAAAACTCTTCAAGATGTAACGGCCACTGGCTGATGCGTCAGAAGGATGTAACGCCCCTGATGTGGACCGTTAGAGACAATAAAGATCCAAGATGATTAAAAGCTTGCTAAGCTTCAACCAACGAAAATGCCGAGGAACCAGACTCAACTAAGAGGATAAGACCCATGAAATAGACCTCTAACTGATCAAGAGGGCTCAATGAAGAGTGAACAACTTGGAGCATCATATAAAATGAACAAGGAGATGGCCCGACTTATTGGTCATAAAATGGGTGTCAACACCTGTACCAGAGGATGTTTCGTTAGAAGCTGAACTCCCTGATGATGAGACACTGGAGGCCTGTGAAGCCCAGCTAGTAATGTGGCACCTCTATTTTGAAGGGCGTCAAGAACAGAAACTGCCTCAATCGGACAGGTCAGAGTCCGAGCAGGAGCTGGCATTGTTCTGAAATCACCTAAAGGCAAAGTGGTATACATTTCATGCTCAATAAACAAGCCATGTACTAATAATGAAGCTGAGTACGAAGCTATGATAATTGGCCTACAAATTGCACTCAACATGGGAATCCATATGCTCAAAGTGTTCGGCGACTCAATGCTGATAATAAAACAGATGCAAGGGGAGTTTGAGGTGCGGAAGCCAAAACTAAACCCCTACTACTAGAAAGCATTACGCCTAATGGCAAGCTTTCACCATATAAAGCTCGATCATGTGGGCCGAGGACATAATTCTCAGGCCGATGCTTTGGCAAAATTGGCCAGTTCGTTAGCAGTCCCAGCAGATGAAACACTCAACATTGTTGTGATAAACCGGCGGCAGGTTCCCAGTGTGTTAGAGTCATGCCCAGAAGAATATGAGGCTAATGTAGCCGAAGAAGCACGGGAGTCCGACTGGAGATAGCATCTGTTACAGTGGTTCCTTCACCAGCAGCTACCCAAAAACAAAGAAGAAAAAATGAAGCTTCTCCGGACTAAAGATTCCTATGAGCTCCAAAGTGGAACACTATTTCGAATCATGGCGGACGCTCGTAAGAAGATTCTGCTCCGATGCCTATCCACCAATGAGGCTTGGCAAGTGATGAAAGAGATACATGCTGGCACGGCTGGAGCACACCAAGCTGGACCGAAGATGAAGATCGAAATCAAGAAACTAGGCTATTATTGGCCTACTATGTTCAAAGACTACTGTCAGTTTGCAAAAACGTGCCAAAAATGCCAGGAGCATGCTACCGTGCCTAGAAGGCCGCCTGTGCCCCTACACCTGACAGTTCCTAGTTGGCCTTTTGCTCAGTGGGGAACCGATGTGGTTGGACCTCTTCCAATGTCTTCAGCTGGACACAAGGACATCTTGGCTATAATAGACTACTTCTCCAGATGGGCAGAAGCTATAGCACTCAAAGAAGTGACTGGTGAGTTGGTCGCAAGATTCATTAAACAGAATATCATTTTTCGGTTTGGTGCTCCCAACCGAATAATTTCTGATAATGGAAGTCACTTCAAGAATCAAAAAATATATCGACTCATCGAGAAATACAAGATTGACTGGAAAACATCCACCCCCTACAATCCACAGCCAAATGGATTGGCTGAAGCATTTAATAAAACCTTGTGCACCCTCCTTGCTAAGACCGTCAGCTCCAGCAAGAAGGACTGGGAAGAAAGGATATGCGAAGCATTATGGGCATATCGTACTATCTACAAGACCCCTACATGATGTTCACCTTTCACCTTAGTATATGGCTCCGAGGTAGTAGTCCTCATAGAGCTAGAAGTCCCATCACTTAGGGTTGCAGTTCAATATGGATTAGCCTGCGATGAGCAAGCAAACACTGAAAGAAGATTCAAAGAATTGGCTGAGCTGGAAGGAAAATGCCTTCAGGCACAGAAGAATATCCAGGCATATCAAGCCCGCATGGAAAATGCCTTCAATAAACTCGTCAAAGGATGAGAGTTCAAGAAAGGTGACCTAATCATGGTCAAGAAGAAAGAAGTCATGGCTTCCAACCCAAAGGGCAAGCTGGCTACAAACTGGTTGGGTCCATATGTGGTCCAAAGGGTCTACAGAGGCGGAGCCTATGTGGTCGTCAACCACCGAGGGGAGGTTCAATTCCCGCCGCTCGATGAAAGCATTTGAAACTCTACCATGCTGCACCACTACCCTTTGAGGGAGTGGAAAATGATTGAACAAAGAAGCCTCAATGTAATATCCCGGACCTTTTGGATCCTTCTTCGTGGGTCCCGGATCTACTTTCTCAGAGCGTCCGACTCCGTTGTGTCTAAAATTTTGTTTTGGACATCTTTTGTGTTCAAATCGGCGCGATCCGGAGTTGTTTCGGAGGCCCGGAACGTGTCTGCGGCTTTTCCGTGCGTGTTTTCTGATTTCTGGTATGTGTTTCGGCAATTCCTTTGGAACCTCGTTGCGGGTGAACCGGGTTGTTCATCTAGGCACGGGTGGTACCGTTGTGATCGCTGCGTTTCGAAGATCTCAGAAATATAATTTTTAATTTTTTGATATTTTTTGGATTTTTTGGATTTTCTATAAATATCAACCTTTTTCTCTCTCTCCTCACCCTTCTCTTTCTTCTTCTTCTTCTTCTTCCTCCCACCGTGACCGCCCCCCTCTTCCTCTCTCTCTCTCTCCCATTTCAACACGGCGGGCCTCTCTCCGGCTGCAGACGGCGGCGCGGTGACATGGGCGAGGGCGAGACGATCTCGTGGGCGTGCGGTGCTTGTGGGAAGAGTGAAGGAGCGGGGTTTCCAAAAGCGTTCTTAGCGGTTTGAGCTCGATTCGGCTGAGCTTTTACTCCATTGAGATAGGGGGATGAATCCCTATGCTCATCCCGTCATCCCTTGTGATTTGCAGGCCGAATGGGAGCCGAGAGGGGTGTTTTTGAGCGGGTTAGGACAAAATCATGATTTTGGGAGAGTTCACCCGATCTACGTTTTAAGGCCATGATTTCGTGTTTTGGTGGCTTAGAAGCATGCTAGGGGTCCCCAGGGGTCTTCCCCTTTGATTTCCCCCTCTCCTATGGAGATATGGGGGCATGGTTGGAATTTTTGGGCGTTTCACGCCGTTTCACCATCGGACCTGTGTGACGGTCCTTCCAGCAACCGTCACACCATGTGACGCGCCTGGATGGGTGCGTCACAGCCCTGTTTTCGGCCAACTGGGGTCTGTGGGCTGTGATGGTCCCAGGATAGACCGCCACAGGTGCTGAGACACGTCTGGGTTGGACCGTTAGGGACGTTCCGACCGTTGGCATGATCATTGGGTTTTGACCGTTGGGCGTCAAGGCCTGTGATGCACCAGACCTGGCGCGTCACCGCCTTGTAACGCCCCTGTGTGAGTGCGTCAGAGCTAACACATTCTCACACTGTAACGCACCAGAGATGGTCCATTATAGCCTGTGACGCATCAGGCTGAGTGCGTTAGGGCCTCTGACGCACCGAGTGGCATGCGTCACAGTTGGCTTCTTCTTATTGATGTGGGACGGAAGTGAGGGGTCTTCTTCATTTTGTTCATAGTCGCGCTATACCCTTTACGCGCGTTCTGAAGAATGCGCTATATCATTTACGCGCGTTCTCAGATAGAAACTCGACTGCAGATGGTCCAACTTCCCGGCGCCTAACTCCTCAAAGTCTCCAATGTCTGCTGTCTTCCATGGTTGTAAATCGACGTGTTAGCGTCGTTTTGTCTTCCCCTTTCCCTATATATGTATCCCATTTCATTTGATTAAGCATAATCGAAGCATGAATCTATGAGTGTTCTTGAGTGTAGCCCCATGGCTATTCCTCCCAATCTTTGGAAACCCCCTTCATCCGTCCCTCTCTGGGTGCGAGGCCCAATTCTATCTCCTTGATCCTCTCTTTTCCCCTTCAATGGAGGATGATCGAAGCCTCGGATGCATCGGCTCTGAGACGGGGTTGAGTGTGAGGCTCCATTCGGAGCTTTATTCTTCTTCCACCAACGAGTCCACCACCCCCACCACCGCCAAGGATGCTGTTAAGGTCTGGATGGAGCTCGGCTACACCGTAACTGCGAAGGGTTCGGGTGAGAGGCCCCAGCCAAGCTTCCTCACGGCCCTAACATCATCGACGTCCACCCTCCTTCCCTTGCCGCTCACCCCACATCCACCTTCCCAAAAGTTATCCTAGATAGTATTAGGTTGGTTTGATTTCAATTTTAGCATTCCCCGTGTGTTCTCCTTCGTCCTGTGTGTTTTCCCTTGTGGTTTGAACCCCCAGAGTCACCCACGAGGCCCAGAATTGAAGACCCGTCGTCCTGGGCTGCTGTCTGAGAACGTGCGTAAACGATATAGCGCGTTCTTCAGAACGCACGTAAAGGGTATAGCGCGACTATGAACAGAATGAAGAAGACCCCCCACTTCCGTCCCGCATCAGTTTGGTATCAGAGCTTAGGGAACCAGGCTGTTCTCACAGACTGGGATCTTGAGCTACGAGGTTCGAGGATGAACCTTTCCAAGTGGAGGGGTTTTGATGGGAATCAAGCCAGCTGCCAGACCGAAGCAGATCGTGGACGTTGCCAGGTCAAAGATGAAGGCGCTATAGGTCCCTAGTGCGACCTGGATGAAGGCGCTATGGTCCCCTAGCGCGATCTTGAGAATGCGCCAGTCAACCCTAGCGCGATCTCAGACAGAAACTCGGCTGCAGATTGTCCAACTTCCCGGTGCCTAACTCCTCAAAGTCTCCGATGTCTGCTGTCTTCCATGGTTGTAAATCAACGTGTTAGCGTCATTTTGTCTTCCCCTGTCACGATATAAGTATCCCATTTCATTTGATTAAGCATAATCGAAGCATGAATCTATGAGTGTTCTTGAGTGTAGCCACATGGCTATTCCTCCCAATCTTTGGAAACCCCCTTCATCTGTCCCTCTCTGGGTGCGAGGCCCAATTCTATCTCCCTGATCCTCTCTTTTCCCCTTCAACGGAGGATGATCGAAGCCTCGGATGCATCGGCTCTGAGACAGGGTCGAGTGTGAGGCTCCATTCGGAGCTTCATTCTTCTTCCACCAACGATTCCACTACCCCCACCACCGCCAACGATGCTGTTAAGGTCTGGATGGAGCTCGGCTGCACCGTACCTACGAAGGGTTCGGGTGAGAGGCCCCAGCCAAGCTTCCTCACGGCCCTAACATCATCGACGTCCACCCGCCTTCCCTTGCCGCTCACCCCACATCCACCTTCCCAAGAGTTATCCTAGATAGTATTAGGTTGGTTTGATTTCAATTTTAGCATTCCCCGTGTGTTCTCCGTCGTCCTGTGTGTTTTCCATTGTGGTTTGAACCCCCAGAGTCACCCATGAGGCCCAGAATTGAAGACCCATCGTCCTGGGCTACTGTCTGAGAATGCGCATAAATGATATAGAGCGTTCATCAGAACGCGCGTAAAGGGTATGGCGCGACTATGAACAGAATGAAGAAGACCCCCCACTTCCGTCCCGCATCACTTATCTTGTGGACCACCAGGGTAGGCGCATCACAGACTGTGACACACCAGAGTAGGCACGTCACGAGCCGTTTTGCACCAAGTGTCTGACGCGCCTGTGTTGGGGGCATCCGTTGGCTGTGACGGTCCAGCTCTAGACCGTCAGAGCCTGTGGCGTGTCTAGGGTAGACTGCCAAGCTTAGGATTGCTCCGGATGGGTTGCAGTCCCGTTCCTTTTCCGACCGTGGTCACCGTGCGACGGTGCTGGTACGTGGGATGGTCCCCGTACGTCGTCGAATGCTGATGTGATTTTTCATTGACTTGAGAGTCTACTCCTTTAGTGACCCTCCACTAGTCGTAGCCCACCAGTACGCGTGTGCTGGTCTCACCTGGGAGTGGTGTACGGGCTTACCCTGAGGACGGTTTTTAGATCGATTTCCATCGGGCCCCATGTCTTGTAGCCAGAGTCTGGCTAAGGGGAAAATCGGTTAGAGGGCCAGACCAGGGATGCACGGTCTGTGTGTGCACACGTGGTTGGGGGCAGTGGACATGTGCTGACGAGCGCGACCCCAGCTAGTCACTTGTTTGTGGTTATTGTACGGTGTCTTAGTTCCCGCTGGGCCGGAGGGAGACACCTGAGACACGGACTAAGTCGTAAGTGGACACATCTAGTCTTGCTTCTAGTGTGAGGTATTCCTGTCGAGTCAGGAGTGATAGATTGTCAGTTAGTCTTTGCGACTTCGACCTTGGTGTTTTTGTCGTGTTGACCGTGGTGTTTCGGTCATTTCACCGTGGCACGTGTGTCAATTTTCGTGCCGTGAGACTGGTGTTTTGTAGATGGCAGGGCTTCCCTTTCGAGGTTCTCGCTTACTGTTAGGGTAGCGATTTCTCCGTTTGCGAGGTAGGGTTCGAGTGACCCCTACTGAGTCTTGTTCTGAGACTCATTCTCTGCGTGTTTTCACCGTGTTTCAGGTGAGGCGCGGCTTCAGGGGAGCGCGTCTGAGGCTTAGCGTGGTTCGGGTGCCCAGCGTTAGTGCCAAAGGTCAGAGCCGGGATATGCCCCGTGTAGCTGTACTATTCTTTCTTGTCTCTATACTAGTTGTGGACTACTACCGTTGTTATTTTATTGTTATCTTGTGGACCATGTATCATGTAAAATGTTAATTTATTTCCTACTTAATCATATAAACTGTTTAATTTCTGTAATTATTTGTGATACTCGTGTAGTCTCCACACCATCCTTTTAACCCTTCAGAGTCTTCGGACTCATGGGTGGCGGTACGAGTCTCGGGTTATCGGGCCTTCCTGGTAATCTGATTCTCGGGTCGTTACAGCTGGTGTCAGAGCGCGGTTGTGGGATTATACGAGAATCATAAGTAATTGTAGTGGTCTACTAGTCCACAGCGATGATGTACATGTGACGCTGGCATCGGGCATCAAGCATCGTGTGTTTATCTTGACCTTGTCGTTTCCGTGTTTTCTATCTTTTGCTTCAGGTGCGAGTATGGCGTCAATGCGGGTGACTCGCTCTCAGCTGGGCCAGTCAACTGAGGTTCAACAGGAGCAGGAGGAGCAGAGTAGAGTGCCACCAGCGGCCACCGAGGTAGTGGATGCTACGAGATTTCTGGGGGCCGAGGATTTCTTCCGTGGCATGTACCAGCTTATGTCGCAGCAGTTCGGCGGAGAGGCTGGTGAGGGCTCGTCGACCAGGGGTGGGCCAGGCCGAGCAGTGAGAGATTTCATGTAGTTCCATCCACCTTACTATGGCGGCCAGCCAGACCCTGATGCGGCTCGAGATTGGATCGATGAGATTGAGCGGGTGTTCAATTCCGCGCGGTGTGCTGCAGAGGATAGGGTGATGTTGGCCTACAACCAGTTGCAGGGTACGGCTAGAGCGTGGTGGTCTCCCAAGTGGAAGACGTCTTTCCAGCTTCGTCCACTTGAGCAGATTACGTGGAGCAACTTTTTCAGCTCTTTTAAGCATACGTACTGTCCAGAGTATATTGCTACGCAGCGGATGCGTGAGTTTTTGGAGCTAGTTCAGGGCGACATGTCCATGTTACAGTACAGGGCCCGATTTGTTGAGCTGGGTCAGTATGCACCTCATATCATGGAGCATGAGAGGGTGAAGACCGCACAGTTCGTACAGGGCTTGAGGCAGGAGCTGAGGCACCATCTGATCGAGAACGCTGCCACTAATTTGGAGACAGCTTCTCGTGTTGCGGCTTCTTTGGAGATGGATATGCAGAGGACTCAAGGACCGATTAGCCAGGGGCAGTCTCTGTCAGGTCGCAGCCAACTATCGGCTACCTACTAGCAGGGTTCTTTTCAGCATGCGACGGGTGGTTCAGGAGTGCTGGCACCGGCAGTGTTGGTGACGAGATCTGTGTCCTTTGGCTCAAAGGTCAAGAAGTTTCTCAAGAAGGGTTTCGGTAAGAAGCGCAAGGACCAGAGGCAGGCATCATCGGGCAGTGTACATCAGCTGATTCCTTTGTAGCGTCAGGGATCAGTGGGTGGATCACGAGGGTTGTGTCCCCGGTGTAGCTAGTACCATCCAAGCAGGCAGTGCACGGCGTCGATAGTTTGTTTCCGATGTGACCAGCCAGGGCATATGGCACGTGACTATCCTCAGAGGTAGCAGCAGTAGTAATTTCCTCAGCAGCAGTAGGTTTCCCAGTAGCAGAGGCCACAGCAGCAGCAGCAGCAGGGACATGATGGGGGCATCCCTTGCCCATCCACTTTTTTTCGAAGCTCAGTTGGATCGACGGCATGCACCATTATGTTCTTTACATGTTTCTGAGTCTAGTCATGTAATTTTTATATTTTCATTGAGTCATAAACTATGTAATTTTCCCTTTATTGTAGTCATGTACCTAGGTTAGTGGGTTATCTATCTAAGTCTATGAGTCATTAGGTTGGTTTGAGTAGCCAAATGGGCCCAATAGCTCGGCTTGGCCCATGGGCGCCCCCACCTGGATAGGCTAGTCATTTGTTAGTTTGTTCAAGGTCATTTTAGTCAATGAAATTGTGTGAGCCTATAAATAGGCCCCCACTCCTCTCATATGTAACAACCTTTTATGATAAACTTAAATCAAGTGAGTTTTAGTATCTTATTGGAGTGGATTCTCCAAATCTCTCTCTCTCTCTCTCTCTCTCTCTCTCTCTCTCTGAGGGGTGGATTCCCCTCTCTCTTTCTCTCTCTCTTCTCTCTCGAAAAGAGGAGGGGGCACCCCTTTTCTCTCTCCTCCACTCTCTCTCTCTCCTCCACATCATCAACCCTTCCTCTCCCCTCATTACTCATCCTCCCAACTACCCCAACCCTCATTACTCCACCCCTAGTCCCAAGAGACCCTCCACCAATCCATACTCCACCACCCAACCACCAACTACCTAATCCCCTTCCCTAAGCACCCCCTCATCTCCCAAGGGAGAATTTCCCACTCCCCAAGCACCCCTTCCCTTCCCCAACACAACCATTCCCATCCCCAAAGCCCCATTAACCACCCCATTAGTCAATTTTCAAACCTTGGAGAGAGAACTCTCCTTCCCTCTCCCCCACCCATCCCAAATTCGCAGCTTCTCTCTCACCCACTGCAAACACCCCATTCCAGCCCCCATTCTCCCCTTCCCACAACCTGGAACACCCCCTCCCAGACCCCCTCACAGCTAGGGATCACTCCCACACCCATCCACCCCATTTCCCCTCCCATATACCCCATTCCCCCTATCATCTTCAACCTGTAGTTCTCAATTCGAAGGCAGCAGAGCACCAGCAGATTGCAGTAGTAGCCACGACATCATCGTGCGGCTTCAAGAAGCGTACCATATATTGTTGGAATCATCATCAAAGCAGCTTCGCAACGGTGGTGTTTTCGTCCCCGTCCGAGTCTGTGACTGCCAAGGAGAGCTATTCTTCTCCGACTACGCAGGATAGGCCCAGTCAGCAACCTGAATGCATTTGCAGAGTCTGCCATGGCCACCCTCTTGAGGATCTGGAGACGAAACTTGGATGGCATCTTCTACAACAAGCCTACTTTAAGGGACAAGAAGCGGAACCCCGTTCGGCATACGGAGACAAGATTTATCAATTTCTCCTCCAGGTGCGCAGTTCTGCTCCTCTTGGGACTGAATCGACACCTGTCCACTGTTCGGGCTCTCCCGATCTGCTCCGGCACCCTATGGTATCCCCGTCAGTTTTGTTTCGAAGAGGACTTGACAACCTTTCCAACGGCTCTGGCCACGCTCAATTTGGAGCTCGGGAGAAATCATGATGACTCCGGCTTTCTGCTGTTGTGGTGCTGAGACAGTCAAAACCAGATATCTGAGTCCCTGTTCGGGGCTCTTCCCCGACCAGCACCGCCAACCAGAAAATTCCAAAAAAAATGGACATCTTCCTGATCCAATCCCGAATATTTTGCCACTAGTCTTGTCATCAAAAAAATTCGGGAGAAGCTGCAGCGGCATCATCTTTGACTGCCTATCCCCTGTTCCAGAGGGCGGACAGAACCGTCGGCGTTCTATCAATTAGTTCCTAGGTCGGTTCTCCCCTTCCCTAGCGTGGCCGGCTGAAGGCCCCTCCCTGCGTGGAGGTAGTTTTGGTTGTAATAACTTAACCTCCACCCTGAGATCCCCCCCTTGCAAGGGGTGTAGTTCATGTAATAATTCAAGTCGCAGGTTTGAAGCTTCATCGACGCGGCGTGCGGGTGCATACCCTCGCCTCCCCGCTCGCCCCCGTCTCCGGGCGGGGTCGGCGTCTTTACGCCGACTAGGTGAGCCTTGGTACCCCTCTTGGCTGGTTTAAATTCCTTGCTTAGCATAGTATTATTGTTATTGCTTCGTCGGACGGAGAGTGAGAGCTCGGCCCATAATTGCCATTGATGTGAGTGATCACCGCGGGCGAGTTGTGAGTGATCCCCTACATCCCACACCCTTGATGTGCAGGCCGCCCGTGAGTTGGGCATCCCTAGCCCATTTGGGGTTCTCCCCAAGCTAGCCAGCCATTGGAGCATCAAGGTCCCGCCTTGGACCCTCTCCATCATCGCTGAATCACCTATGGGCACTAGTGTGCGCCACGCGACTGAGTTTGCTAGAGTAAGTACGCCACTCAAAGATACTTGCTTGCAATTCTAGGTCCAAGGGCATTTGGTCTTGTGACTTTCATCTCAAGGTGGTGTCACATCAAGTGGTATCAGAGCATCATTGCATCCTTAGGTTGTTTCACATCAAATTGGTATCAGAGCAAGTTCACAACTTGTCTCTATCAAGTTTGTCCTAGGGCGTTCATATGCATTTAGAGTCTTCCAGTGCATCGCTCTTGTCCACTAGTATGGCCACCTCATACCGACCTTACCCATCGGCCCTCTCCATGAGTCCAAACCCCCAAGGGATGCCTACCACTAACA
Source organism: Amorphophallus konjac (assembly GCA_022559845.1). Lineage (NCBI taxonomy): Eukaryota > Viridiplantae > Streptophyta > Magnoliopsida > Alismatales > Araceae > Amorphophallus > Amorphophallus konjac. The sequence continues at coordinate 39,949,422 of CM040124.1, forward strand.
CACATGACCTCCCTAGCCACGTCAACTATCTCATGAATGCCTTGACCTATGCCAATGAGCGGCTTGATAACCTCTCGGGTCGACTCGACCAACTTGGAGAAAATGGGCCCACCCCAAGGGCGGATGATAGTAGGGCTCCTCCCCCACCTCCCACCTTTGATGGAACTCATCCTATTAACTAGTTAGATTGGGAAGTCTCAATGGACCATTACTTCACTTGGTATCCCATGTCCGAGGATGAGAAACTCCGATTTGCCAAATCACAACTTACCAAATGGGCTCAAACCTATTGGCTACAAATTGTTGGGCTAAGGATAATTAGAAGGGAAGATCCCATCACCACTTGATAAAACATGAAAGAACAACTTAGGGCTAGATATGTGCCCCTTCTTATTCGGATCACCAAATCCCAAGGAGCACTTCAACTCCACCATACCCACCCGGCCAACCCAAGACTCCAATTCCCCAGTTCCCCACAATGCAACCAAAACCGAATTCCACAACACACCTTACTCAAGGCCCTTTGGGCCCCACTTCCACCTCCAGCCCTCACCTTACCCCTTCTCAAAAAGGAAAACCTCCTATAGAGATAGAAGTGAGGAAATAACCTCGGGTAAGTGCGAACCAGAATGGTATAGGTGCCACCAATTGGGGCACATCGCCGGACAATGCCCCACGAGGAAGCATCTTCCCATGCCCCTAGTGGTTGAAACCTCTCCCACCCCGGCCACCATTACCCCTCCATCGTCCCCCAACAAGGACACTCCTCCCAAGGATAATCTTCTCAAAACCCTACAACCCACCCATCTTCCTCTTCCTACCCCAACCCAACCCCAACCTAGACCTCCACTACTTCCCTTACCAATCCCAACCCAAGCCCATGCTTGTTCACCACCTCGGGTGCACCACGCACCGACTATCACCAATTCCCCCGCATTAGACCTACCCACCCCATTATAATTAGAAGTTGAGACCCACACACCCTCCCACATGGAAATGGATGCTAGTCCGGATCCGCAACCCACCATAAAGGAAATCCAAGAACCTCCACTTCCACCCACCTCTCCTAGTACGGATCCTCAAGAGCCACGCACCCTCACCGTGAATGAGTCCATACTCCAATGGCTCAAGCAAGGCCCCACCGTCCCTAGTTCACCCCCACACCTCTCACCCATGGGACATCAATCCCAAATTGTGGCCCTCCCCTCCTTTCAAACCACGATCTAATCCTACTATGAGGTAGAGGGTTGGGATGATCTCCTCAAGGGCTTAGAGTGGCAATTAGACTTGACTTGCTTGTTGACCCTAGGGGCGGACCGACCCAAGAGCCTTGACCTCATCTATCCATGCGTTGGGTCTATCACCTCGGTTTGCACTATTGGTTGCTACACTAGCGACCTCCTTTTCCTTCTCCCCACGATGGAAGAGCCCATCCCGGTCCACTCCCCTACCATTGTGATTCCTAGAACCTTGACCAACCAACCCGCCCTATACACCGTCCCAACCATTTCACTAGAAGAGGATGACTCACAACCTTGTGAGGACCTTAAGGACATGGAGTATCTCTCTCTAGGTAACCCTTATCATGATCCCTTCCTATGGGAGTCTAGTTCCCCATGTGACCCACCCACCTTACTCACCACTCACCTTACCCTACCCCCACCCACCATGTTGGGCCAAACCCCTCCCTTCCTAGAATCGGTTTACACCATGGGAGCCTTGACCTTAGGCAACATACACCTTGGGATTGATGAATTGCCCCACTCCATTATGTCCCCCTTCTTAGATCCCTTTGATCCATACGAGTGGAAGCTCAAGGGCCACCCCACACCCATGCACATGCAGGTCATCTCTAGGATAGGAATACATGTGCCTAGGCATACCGCACCACTTGGCATGATTCATAAGTCGGGTCCATTCATTCATATCACCCACATGTCAAGTAGGAAGCATGAGTGGTCCATATTCGGATGTAATGGTCCACCTTCAATCATCATGAGTCTTAAGCATGTTAGGAGTATTCATGGATGTCCAGGTCCTCCGACACTTATCACACCCACGCATGAGGGGGACATTTATGGATGCCCCGATCCTCCAAATTCCATCAAAGTCTTCATGGCATTTCTACATGATTGGTCTAAATATGGTTGTCCAGGCCCCCCTATGCATATCATACATTTCCCACTCACACCGCATCATAGTGCATGGCATATGCATCCAAGAAAGTATCAAGCAACAAGTGGTGAGATTCACAAGAAGCGGGCAAAAACTCATGAGCGCCACTTGGAATTCCAAATTGACAACTTGCGATCATGACATTGGAGTGGCCTACCCTAGGGTTACCTCTAATTTGAGGGCACGAGGACTTGGACCTTGCCAAGTTACGAGTGGCTTTGGCAACCGAGCTTGCGGGTTGGACTTACCTATGGGTTTTGGGATTCACCCCACTTCCCACCTGGCAGATCCGGCACTCTATGGGGATGGTTTTATTTTGATGGGAATCGACACCGAGCCAGTACCTTTTCATATTGCATTTATATCTTTTAGTTTACTTTTATATCATTGGGAAAGTATATGTACAATTGTAAGGCTTTGTAAGCCAATGTGTCATTCCCTAGGATTGTGTGGGTTTTTGTGCAAATGTGTAGTAGGTCCAGTTAGGGGGGCCCCTCCCCTTCCCCATTGGTCCACCTCATCCATGTGGGGCTGGTCAACCATCTTAGGTGGCCATCTAGAAGGTTTGAATGCTAATTGACCACATGGGAGACAAAGGGGTTAAAATTTCAAAGGTAGGCCACCTACCTTACCTACCTAGTCAAAGGAGTGCTCCATTCATATGTAATTTATTTATTTTGAGTTTTGACCACATGGGGGATGAAAATGACATATTTCCCATGAAATTATCAGCCCCCCCACCCCTTGCTATTTTCTATATAAGCCTATGTATAGTGTCATTAGAGATTAATGAAGAAATGAAGAGAAAATTGTTAGAAAATCAAGAGTGTTCTTGAGCCCCTCCTCTCTCCCTCTAGTTTCTCTCCTCTAACCTCAAGTTATAGAGTGATTCTACCTTCTATCATCCCCTGTCAACCTCCGGTGATCATCTGTGCCGCCGCCGCCGCCGTTCGTGCCGCCTTCGAGTCGCCACGGGATCATCTTCGGTGTTCTGTCCTACTGGACAGAGGTGCAGCTCGAAAATTCCTCAAGCCAGCCACGAGTTCCAATCGACTTGAAATTTTTAGGGTTTGTTCCTATCTTATATCCCCTTCTCCACAAAAACATTCAGGTCCAAATTCCCCGTTTCATAGTGTTTCCACTTCGTTCATTCCCCAAACTCAGATCAGATCTGTCTCTGTCTACAGTGACAGTACCACTAAGTACTTCCCATTCGACCACCCTTTTGATTTATTTTAGACCTCCCAATTTAACTAGGTGTTCTGTCCATCGTCCCCTACCACCACAATTTTTCTTAAATTTTTATCACCCTTCTACCTATTTTTAGAAATTCATGTTCTACCGGTGCTACAGTTCTTTCAGTCAGATCCCAGATCCGACCTTCGTCCACTAAACAAATCACAGAAAATCATACCCACATCCAAACGGGTCTAAACCAATTTTTCCATCTTTCCAGATAAATTTTCCACAACTTTGATGAAGAACACAACCCGATTCGAACGTTTACCTCGCGTTCAAAGGCAATCTACAGTCAAGTTCACTGCTGACCTGTGATTTCAGGAACTGTACAATAGAAGATTGAAAATTCCATAAGTCAAGATCCGAGTAGATCCAGGCCAGATCTTTGGGCCTAGGTTGAAGAACTTCAAGCTAGCTTTCCAACGGCGCTAGTCTCGTGTCGATCCGACATTGGGGCTGATCGCAGCGTCCATTTTCGCCGGAGCGCGCGCTGCAAAACAGCAGCAACCAGTCCGTGGATAGCAAACCCGCCGGGTGCCGATCGGAGCCGCCTGACCTCTGGGCGACGTTCCAGCGTGCCGCCAGCCCGGAGATCGCTTCCACCAGTGTCCCCACCACAGTGGTGACACCGGGTCCCACACGGCCCCTCCGGACAGCACGTGGGCCCCACCGTCACTAGTTCGGGTGCTGCCGAAGCTACGCGGAAAGCCGCCCGTCAACCCGTATTCGGTCCTCCCGGGCCCCGTTGTGTCACCCTTTACCTCCCTGCGTGGAGTGGGCATACTTCCATTGCTGTGATATTCATGTATTAACTGTCCCGGGAGCACGAGTTCGGCCGGGCCCGTCGTCCCTACGCCGAGCGCGTGGAGGTATCGTCTTCGCTCCTACACTTGGCATTTCGCTTATTTTATATATGCTTGTTTATGCCGCTGCTAGAGAGCATGTGTAGGGATATCTAGCTCGATATATTTTCATATCACCGCTGCTGCGAGAGAGAGTGAAGCCGTCCCGTGACCCGATCCGGGTACGAAAGTGCGAGCCGACCACCCTAGCTCTTGCCGGTTTCTCAACCGTGCACGTCCGACGCTTCCCTCATCAAGGGACGATCGCGAGCTTGTCGTGTCCGTGTCTCGTCCCGCATCAATTTGGTATCAGAGCCAGGTTTGAGTCTAGGGTGTCAAAAAAAAGTGTCATTCATTAGTCATTTACGTCTAAGTCGTGTTTAAGGTCATCATTGTTTTAAAACAAACAAAAAAAGTGTCTTTTGCATTGCATCCCAATAACCCGGTATATCAAAAGGTGTTGTCCGAACGTTAGGCTATGCCTATCGGGAAGGCCGCACACTTGCGCGAGTGATCTTCGGATCAATTATCTCCGCCACGTACCGAGTCTTGGTTGTCATGTCTAGAGTTGTAGTCCCTTGCCTAGTTGGTTTATCTACTAGTGTCGACATGTCCACCCACTAGTCCCCAATCACCCATGGACTCCCAAACGCCCGGATGGTGGCGATACTATCTCAAATGGAAGGACCACCCGAACCACCCCACGAGGCCCGAGACCCGGGACTTCTACGGGTCCGATGACCCGAGTGTCTATCTAGAATGGGAAGCCGTCATGGATGATTACTTCGAGGTGTACATCACGTACGGGCCCATGCAAGTCGATGTTGCCAAAAGGTGACTTTTTGGTGAAGCCGCCGCAACTTGGAGGAACATCAAATATTGGAGGGAGGATAGGAATCTAAGGCCCATCAAGTCATGGTGGGAAATGAAGAGAGTGCTTAGGAGGGCCTACGTTCCCCGCCCACCTACCTCCAACCACGGAGGTCATTCCACTCACCAACCCCACCAACTCACCCACAATCAAGTGGGCCACACCTCTACCCAATCCCACCCCTTCACCGCCGTCCAAGCCCACCAAAGTGACCCCAATCTAGTGGCCCGCCCAAGCACCTCCAACTAACCTCCCCTTGGCACCCCCATCCCAACCCACTCAAGCACCTCCAACCGAGTGGAAATCCCGCTTATAACCGAGCCTAGGCCCACACCCGAGCCGAGAGTTAAGGAGCTAGTCCACCCCAAGGTCCCTACTCCAACCCGCTCCTTAGAGGAAATAAAGAAAATGATTTCGGATTGGTGGGAAAGGACACAAGCTACTCCACCACCCGTGGATGCTCCATTGTTATCTACCTCCGGTCTTCATTCGAAACCATCAAAGTGGGAACCACTAAAGCCCGAGTCACCCGTGTTTCTTACGGGAACACTATACATAGCCGAGCCACTTCTTAGTTGGCTCAAAGATTGCTTGGTCCCACCCGCTTACCCATCCATGGACCCTACCCTACCTTTAGTGCCGGTCAACTCCTTCCATACCACATTTCGATCTAGTCACCATGTTGACACATTGGACGATCTTGTCATGGGATTAGATTCACAATGGAAGTTGACACACCTACTGGCCCGAGGCTTTGACCAACCTGCTAGTCTTAGCTTCACCCATCCGACCCTAGGGTCCATTACCTCCGAGTGCACCGTGGGTTGTGTCACCACGGAGGTCCTCTTACTCCTCCCCTTACCAGACGAGCCCGAATTCATACCCTTTTGTTCAAGGGAGGAATCATACTTCTTGCCTACGATTCTCGTCCCACCCGTTACAATTCAAGAAGGTGACTACCCACACCTTCAAAACTTCTACACGTGGGACCGTGACTTGTGGGAACCCACCACCAGGGGTCATACCTTCTTTGACCCTTTTGACCCCTTCACTATTAGGCTTCCGGAGTTATCACCCGTACTCCCCTTCTTCAAGGAAGCCCACTTTTATGCCCCTTCCCCTCGGGATGGGCCATCTACATCCACCAACCCCGACCCACCAACACTCGGCCCTTCTAAACCACCTGAGTCGCCTACATTCAAAAGACCATCCACACATAACCACACCCGACGTATAGGTGTTCCCCATGCCATCCATTCCCAGTTGCACAACATGCATGCATGGCACATATTCGGGTGTCCTGGTCCGCCGTCACCCATGTACGGGTCGGACTAACATTAGGTATGTCTAGAGTCATATATGAGTCGGTGTGTTTTTCTTGTGTGGTTTCTTTTGTGTGATTTATTTGTATGGTTTGTGTGTCGTTTGTTTGTCTGCATGCGTCTTGTGTAAGTTCGTTGTCGTTCTCTTATGAGTAAGAGGCGAGTGGACTCACTTGATGAGTATGGGATCGGTTCCACATCTATACCCGGATCAGTCACCTATAGGGACTCAGCGGTGATTCCTAGTGAGTCTTTGAGCCGCTTTCCTTCCTTTTGAGAGTGCCCCACCTGGAGTGTCCACCTTCAGGCCATAGCAGTTCGCATATCGAGTATATATGGAATGAGCAGGTGACGATCACTTGGGGCGGAGCATACCCGCGCTACTTGGCACGGTGACGGGTCCGCCGGAGTATTCGAGCATCCCTACCCCTACTCGACGGGGTCGAGTTCCTCCCACCCGGGGAGAGTTGATGGGAATCAACACCAAGCCAGTAGCTTTTCATATTGCATTTATATCTTTTAGTTTACTTTTATATCATTGGGAAAGTATATGTACAATTGTAAGGCATTGTAAGCCAATGTGTCATTCCCTAGGATTGTGTGGGTTTTTGTGCAAATGTGTAGTAGGTCCAGTTAGGGGGGGCCCTCCCCTTCCCCACTGGTCCACCTCATCCATGTGGGGCTGGTCAACCATCCTAGGTGGCCATCTAGAAGGTTTGAATGCTAATTGACCACATGGGAGACAAAGGGGTTAAAATTTCAAAGGTAGGCCACCTACCTTACCTACCTAGTCAAAGGAGTGCTCCATTCATATGTAATTTATTTATTTTAAGTTTTGACCACATGGGGGATGAAAATGACATATTTCCCATGAAATTATCAGCCCCCCCACCCCTTGCTATTTTCTATATAGGCCTATGTATAGTGTCATTAGAGATTAATGAAGAAATGAAGAGAAAATTGTTGGAAAATCAAGAGTGTTCTTGAGCCCCTCCTCTCTCCCTCTGGTTTCTCTCCTCCAACCTCAAGATATAGAGTGATTCTACCTTCTATCATCCCCTGTCAACCTCCGGTGATCACCTGTGCCGCCGCCGCCGCCGTCCGTGCCGCCTTCGAGCCGCCACGGGATCGTTTTCGGTGTTCTATCCTGCTGGATAGAGGTGCAGCTCGAAAATTCCTCAAGCCTCCACGAGTTCCAATCGACTTCAAATTTTTAGGGTTTGTTCCTATCTTATAGCCCCTTCTCCAAAAAAACATTCAGGTCCAAATTCCCCCGTTTCATAGTGTTTCCACTTCGTTCATTCCCCAAACTTAGATCAGATCTGTCTCTGTCTACAGTGACAATACCACTGAGTACTTCCCATTCGACCACCCTTTTGATTTATTTTAGACCTCCCAATTTAACTGGGTGTTCTGTCCATCGTCCCCTATCACCACAATTTTTCTAAAATTTTTATCACCCTTCTACCTATTTTTAGAAATTCATGATCTACCGATGCTACAGTTCTTTCAGTCAGATCCCAGATCCGACCTTCTTCCACTAAACAAATCACAGAAAATCATACCCACATCCAAACGGGTCCAAACCAATTTTTCCGTCTTCCCAGCTCAAGTTCCCACAACTTTGATGAAGAACACAACCCCAGATTCGAACGTTTATCTTGCGTTCAAAGGCAATCTACAGTCAAGTTCTCTGCTGACCTGTGATTTCAGGAACTGTACAACAGAAGATTGAAAATTCCATAAGTCAAGATCCGAGCAGATCCAGGCCAGATCTTTAGGCCTAAGTTGAAGAACTTCAAGCTAGCTTTCCAACGGCGCTAGTCTCGTGTCGATCTGACATTGGGGCTGATCGCAGCGTCCATTTTCGCCGGAGCGCGCGCTGCAAAACAGCAGCAACCAGTCCGTGGATAGCAAACCCGCCGGGTGCCGATCGGAGCCGCCCGACCCCCGGGCGACGTTCCAGTGTGCCGCCAGCCCGGAGATCGCTTCCACCAGTGTCCCCACCACAGTGGTGACACCGGGTCCCACACGGCCCCTCCGGACAGCACGTGGGCCCCACCGTCACTAGTTCGGGTGCTGCCGAAGCTACGCGGAAAGCCGCCCGTCAACCCGTATTCGGTCCTCCCGGGCCCCGTTGTGTCGCCCTTTACCTCCCTGCGTGGAGTGGGCATACTTCCATTGCTGTGATATTCATGTATTAACTGTCCCGGGAGCACGAGTTCGGCCGGGCCCGTCGTCCCCACGCCGAGCGCGTGGAGGTATCGTCTTCGCTCCTACACTTGGCATTTCGCTTATTTTATATATGCTTGTTTATGCCGCTGCTAGAGAGCATGTGTAGGGATATCTAGCTTGATATATTTTCATATCACCGCTGCTGCGAGAGAGAGTGAAGCCGTCCCGTGACCCGATCCGGGCACGAAAGTGCGAGCCGACCACCCTAGCTCTTGCCGGTTTCTCAACGGTGCACGTCCGACGCTTCCCTCATCAAGGGACGATCGCGAGCTTGTCGTGTCCGTGTCTCGTCCCGCATCATATTTCTCCTTTGTTTGTTTGGTTTATTAGGCGTGCCAGTCACTAGCGTGACAGTTTATTGTGCGCTTGACCTGACTCAGTCAGTCGATTGTGGTATTCGTGTCAGGACCCGGAGTTTGTCATACCATAAAGGCTATGACGTTAATTACGTCCTTCCAAAGAAGGATAACCCTTGATTAGTTGCCAAGAAAGGATACCTCGGGGGCAAAACGAGATAAGACTATTATGCTAACTCCGCTAACGGGATGCGAAACATGCATAGAAAACCATGCTACGCGGGACATGATAACAATGTTATGGCGCAAATCCGACATCATATCCCCTTATTTTGGACTATGCCAAAGGGGGAATATAGGACATCCATCCACGAAGTGCCGAGATGGAAGCTGAAAGAAAGATGGGCATAGCCCGAGATCCAAGAGGATCTAGATGCGACAGGACAATGTCCATTATCATGGTATTTATTGATATCCCGTTAAGGAACCATTAGAGGACATGCAGTGGCAGAACTCCGAGGGTCAACAGGGTTAGAAAAGAAACCCGACGGTTAATGGCGTAGAATATCGGGGTAAGACCCCGTTAATATAGCTCCGTTTAGACATGGATGAAGAACCGTGAGACCCTCATGATATGATGGGGACTGGCATAATAGCCTGTGTGGGTCAGGGTCCTAAGTCTAGGCTGATGGTGGACTCGGTGGGGCTTCTGGGAGTTGAATATATGATAGGTGGCCAACAACGGCAGGAGCCGGCGCGGCTAGGGTTTAGGCACGAAGGTAAACGGCGCGGTAGGGGTTCCGGCATGAAGGCAAACCGGCGTGGCTGGGGTCGGTGCGACCATCCTGTCGGCGCGCCCTTCACCCGACGTGAAAGTGGCGCCGGGAAGAGGTTGCACCGGGAGGATTTGTGGTGCCGATAATGGATATTTATTGGCCTTTCAAGTGTTGTGAGGGCTTTGTGAGTCCGAAGGGATATTTTGCGTTTGATTGGGGTTTCATGGGTTTGTTCATGGTTGTATTTGAGTAGGGTAGAAGGTGAGGGTAGACTCATCCACATGAGGCCTAAGGAGACCATGTGATTGTGATGTTTATATTCCCCTTTCTCGGTGGTGGCCAAAGTGTCATGAGATGGTATAGCTCAGCTCTCTGCCACACAGTTGGGGTTAAATTAATCATTTCAATGGAAGCATTGTACCGCACTATGAAGTAAAGCTCGGGGATGAATTTTGACAGCACCTCCCCTTATTTTGGAGTGTGCCAAAAGGGTATTATAGGTCATCCACTCACGAAATGTCGGAGTGGAAACCAAAAGGGAGGTGGGCGTAGCCCTAGATCGAAAAAGGATCTCAATCTTATGGGACGTTATCCACTTATTGTGGGATTTGTTGATATCCCCTGTATAGCCAATGGAGAACATACAGCGGCAAAACTCCATGACTTGATGGGGAGGTGGAATGTGGGGGGATTAACCCCGTTGATATAGCTCCCATGAGTGTTGAGAGAAGGATAATGTTTCTCCACAGGAGGACAGGGTATTATGACCATGGATGGCATGGCTCAGAAGAGTGTCAGCACGAAGCTATCGGCATGGCTGGCTTTGGCGCAAAGGGGGGATGGAGGCCTCGGCGCGACCAGTAGCCCAAGAGGTCTCGGCGCGATGGGACGAGAACAACCGGCGCGGGTAGCACTCGGCGCGGGACTGGCGCCGAGGGAGCGTCGCGCGGGGAGGTTGGGAGGATTTTTTTGAAACAAGAGTTTTAGTAAGGTTTGGAGGGGTTTCTGAGGTGAGGACTTCGGAGGGCTTTTGGGGGGTTCTAATATAGGGGTTTATTCAAGGATTTAGGGCTAACACTAGATATGGCTCTGAAGAAAGTAATCTAGGGAGAAAATGGCCTTCCCTCAGGGACCTCACTAGGAGCCTGATCACAGACTGATCCTCGTGAATTCCAGTTTGAGTCTATTCCTCCTAGTTTCACAATCGAGAAGCCAGGAGATAGACTCTCTCCGGCTCTCGATGTGGAGGTGAGGTTTGGAAGGACTACGGCAAAACACGCTCGTGCAGACGGGATACGTTTGCAGTAGCTATTGAATACATTGAACCTCGGATGCAAAGGAAGAAAGGAAAAGGAAAGGGCGAGCTTCAACCCTCTTTTATTAACTATTCATCCAAACAGCATACACGCATCTAGCTCAGAAGAAAATCCAACTGAGAAAAATCATACATAGATTCTATCCCTGATAACGGGGCTACATTAGCATTCGATGCTACTGGAGCGAGGATGCTCAAAAACAGACACAAAAGAAGAAAGGGATATTCAAATGAAAGACGTGAGGAAAGGGAAGCTGTAGCCCCTCAGGGCATCTTGAAACCGATCTCCCCTTGACTCTTCCTTCGAATCTCTGCAACTCTCTCTTCTCCTCAGCTTCCTCAGAGGGCTCTCGAGCTCCCTTTCCTTTCGGTGGCTACTGCTCCCTGTTCCCTCTATTGCCTCTTCCTTTTCTTCTATCTTCTATTCTCTCTTTTTTTTCTCTCCTGTTGTTGTTGTTGTTGTTTGTTCGAAGGCAACAGCCTTTATAGAAGGGTGGCCTTCTGTTCCCGGTGTGAGCTTCTCGGCGCGCCTCAGCATGCATCATCTCAGCGCGTCTGGCTTCGTATTGGGCTTGGCCCATCTGTTCAGAACCCGACGCCGGAAGAGGCTCATCTAATGGGCTTCTTTCCATTACTCTGGTGGGCTTCTTGGTATATTCCTCTTGAGGTTTGTTTAGCACCTTGCGTTCCCGCCCATGTGTGAGGCAGTGTGAATCCCTTTTCATGAGAGTCAGAACTATCTGGGGTGTCTCTTCAGCAGGCAGATGGTTGCCTGAATGTTGTAATAATTTTATCAGACCGACTATCTGAATGACAGCAGTGCTGGACAGCGGCCTAGCTAGAGATGGCTCTAGCCGGATAGAGTCTTAGGGGTAGTGGACCTCTTCTATTCTGATTCTCAGTACTTCCAGGGATGGTACAGGAGCCGCACCATTGGTTGACCTTCAGAGCTTTGAGTCTGCCTTGGTCCCTTCTGGTATATTTTAGGTGTCAACAAATGCCCCCCACCCGCAGGTGGCATAAGCGAAGGATGAGTGACACGGGACATGCGGGTGTACATTGCACCGCACCTTGTAATTTCTTCAGATTTGCTCCTGTTCATTGTTCATTGTTCATTCCTGTGATTCTGAATCTTCATTCTGCTTGTATAATCCCAGTGCTTTGTAAGCATACTTGGACGGACACCAGCATCTTTGGCTTGATCTGATGATTGCAGCACCCCTGGTGAGCTAACCGATGCCACTGGCGATTTCGGCACGCCCATCTCGGCACGGCCATGGTCTCGGCACGCCTACTTCTTTGACGCTCTTGGCACGATGAGGCTCTCGGCGCTGCCAATATCGGTGTGCCTTCTATTCTGCTGTCGCTCCCGGCGCGATGAGGCTCTCAGCGCGCCTTTTGTCGCATGCGCTCTCGGCGCGCCTTTAGGGTTCTCACCCTTTTTAGCGCCGAGAGGGAGGGGGAGAGCTCATTTTCACATGAGCTCTTACTCTCTTCACCTTCCACCTTCCACCGCGGCGATGATCGGCGTGGGGAGCTTCTCCCTCTTCGTTTCTTCTCCCCTCATTGCGAGGTTTTCTTATATTTCTTTTCATTCGGGACTACGTCCCTCTTTATTACGGAGTCACCCCATCTTGGTGGGTGTTCTCCTATTTGACTTTTGGGCATACTCCGGATAAGGGGAGATGCTGTCAAATTTTTTCTTGAAATTTTCTTTTCTATTTTCCTCTTCATATCATCTTATTTTTTCTTGATTTTGTCTGCAGCAGCTGAAATGGCCTCCTCTTCTAGCCGTGTTGCTTCCGACGCTGCTGATGTCGACGCTTCTTCCCAGGGTAGGGCATCTGGCCCTGTTGTAACTTGGAGGAACGTCGGACAACTGGACCGGGGTCTTGGGAGGATTGCCATAGTCGATGAATCCTCCAACTCCGAAACAAATACAGTATCCTCATCTCGCGTTGTGACCGTCGAGGGAGGGCTGAATTTAATCGCGATGATGGGTATCGCCCGGACTTCTCGAAGGGCCGTCATCTTGCACTATTCATCTACACTTTCAGTGTCTCGGGGAAGAGAGACGTCATGCTGGCTCGGATGGTGGAACAGGCCATGTTGGTGGATCGGGACAGCTTGAAAGACTCTGTGTATCGCGGAGACACCATCTATCTTCCGAGAGAGCGGCGTAAGTGGAACACCGTCTTGGGGGTAACAGAGCTGGAGGCAGAGCAGAAAATGCTGACACGGGCTCCAAAATTCACACCAGCAAGGTGGGACACCACTGCAGGTCGGGTCAACAGAGAGAAACCCGGCTATGGTTTATTCTTGGCGCCCATCAAGTGGGGCTATAGAGACGAGCCATTCATCCTGAACTGCCTGGCTATCCAGTTCAAATTCCAGTTGGCTGCTGGGTGGTTTGCTGACATGAAAGTGACCGACGCCCATCTCTTCCGCGTAGGAGTGGTAGAATTCACAGAATATGTTCTGAAGGAGTATGCGCCGTTGCTGGTCAGGGCCGGGGTGTATCAAAGTGTGTATGCATCCCGTTTCAGGTACTCCATCTCGAAAGGGTTGTGCTGCGGCTTGTTCAAAGTGTTCTGCCCACAGTTCAATACTTTCTATACAGCGGAGGGCGAAACTTCTCTGGACCTCTGGAGCCTGTCACAGCTGTCGGGTCTGCCGATCAATGGAGAGCCCTATGAGGAGGTATGCCTCCATGACTTCATTAAGGACAAGACAGACGGTGAGGGCCAGTACTATTTTGGCTACTCATACCGATACTTGATGAAAGCGTATCGCTCCCTCTGCTTGGCGCTGAATAGGGGATCCTTGAAGGGGTATTAGCCCCGAGAGAAGAGCAGCAAATTGAGAGTCTGAGTGGAACATTAGATTCAGTATTTCTTTGGCGGCCCTCTGAAGTACAGTGAGTTTCCCCATGTAGCTCCTATTGCAGGTAAGCCCAGCAAACCACCCAAGTTCAAGTCGCGCTGCCTGCTTTCCTTCGACGGATTAGTCGCGGAGGACCAAATCCCACTGGGGTGGATCCCCTTACGCATTGTGCGGCTTACCTCACTTTATGGTTGTGCACTTTTGCTCTCCCACAGGAAGATGAGACAGTCATTAGGCCGGAGGCAATATACCCGGCTTGTCAGATGGCTTGGGGCATGCGGCTTGCACTATGCCCAGCAGCACTCTGCCTGATCTACAAATCTCTTGGAGATATTTATAGGCATCGGATCCCCCGCTCTTTCAGAACAGTGGGGCCATTTCATTTCTTCAATGCCTGGGTATGCAACTTGTTCCCAGAGCTGGCTCCTAGGACTTTGTAGACAGTGACATTGTATCCAAGGATGCTGGAATTTGCTAGTGCTGAACCCGGTCCAGTGTCTCATCAGCTTTTCTCCATCCGAGGCCGGCTGACAAGGGTTCCGATGGATTCAGTGGGGACCATCCATTTTTGGAATTTGGCCGCACATTCCGCTCCATTGGTGAATCGCGAACGTGAATGTAAGCTTGAGGCAGTGGAGACTTTCACACATTTCATTTCAGGCAACATCGTGACCCGGCCAATCTTGGAGCCTGAGCTCATTGACTGGGCTTTATCAATTCACTAGTGTCTTAGTGTTTAGAAAGGGGGCGTGGTTCATTTAGAACACTCCTATCCTTTTAGGTTTGGCCGAAATTTCAGCTATGATCAGCATATCTCACCTTCGGTTGCCATGTTTCCTCTGGATAGCAGGTCGAAGCACGGTTACTATTGTAGCTGAGGGTCGCTCCTGGTGGGACTACTTTCACCACCGGGACGCCAATGTCTTCAGAGTGCCGGTGCCGAACCGCGTTCCCCGGGTCACTTCAGAGTATATAAAGTGGTGGAATGCTCAAACGGGCTTTTATCGCAATGCCAGGGTGGCATGCTGGGATGTAGCTGAGCGCACCTTTCTGAGCCAGCAGCCTGGGCCAATTTTTGATATTGAAGAAGCCCATTTGAAGATGATGTTCTCCCAACATCCGAAGGAGGTAGAGGCATACATAGCACGCAAGAAGCCGCAAAAGAGGAAGCAACTGAACAGCTGGTGTCTGTGCTTGCTGACATAGATGAAGATACTTTCACGCAGAATTTAGAACATCTGTGCCATATTGGTGGTTCCCACTTGGAACTTCAGCAGTACCCATTCCCTATTGAGGAGCCGCTCTCCAAAGCAGTTTCATGGAAGTGTGAGGTTGACTGCTTTTGCCCCTACCGGGCCTTTGTTAATAGAGAAGACAGAACCCTGACATATTATCAACACACATCTTGGTTGTTCGTCTTGATGAATATCCATGGACTGACCCTTGACAGTCCCGTAGCAAGTGTTCTGGACAAGCCTTTGTTTGTATCTTTTCATTATGCCGATGTCTGGGGCTTCGACCACCTTGGCTTATATCATTGCATAGCTTCCCATGGTCATGCGGACTTGGCCGACCTAGTCGAGAAGTGCAAGAAGATTGGCGACGTCTGCTGACTCGTTCGGGAGGCTGCATCCCGAAGCAAGGAGGTGGCTTATCAGTATTGGCCCCTCTCGTCTTTTTACAACGGCCCGACAGGTAAAGTCTTCTTTAGTTGACATGTAGAGTAGTTTGTTGCTTAGTTCTTTTATAACGGCATGTGCTTCATTTGACAGACTGTTCAGATATAAAGTAGCAGGGACTTTATAGGAAGATCATCTCCCAGGCCCAGAAGCTGGAATATTTTGAGGCTCCCGCACCGGTGCCGACCACTACTCCACTGCCACCTGGTAAAAAGAGAGCGGCCTCCGTGCTAAAAGTTGCAATAGGCCGAGCAAAGAAAGCTCAGAAAACTTCTTCCAAGCAGTCTTCGACTGATGCGGCTAAGGTTCCTCTGCCTGAAGTGCCGTCATTTGAGCAGTTTGCCGCTCAGGAAGAGGCCACTCAGCAAGCAGCTGAAGGTGACATCACTTTTCTTCGCGGTCTAAAGGAGTGTTCTTTTCATGGCATCTTCACTCCTTTGACGTCTTCTTTGTTTGACCCCAGCTCAAGGAGCGGTTGGCACCACCACACGTGCTGAGGAGGTCGTTCTGGAGACGGGAGACATAGGGTCTTCTGTCATAGCCACGACAGGGGCAACCAAAACAGTTGAAGCCACAGGGGAGAGTCTCCCCACTGCTGAGGAGGATGTCAGACTCCCTTCTCCCACACCTGCCAGTGAGGCCGAGGGTGAGCCAAGTGACTGCCATCCTTCTGACTCTTCCTTCTTATTGATCTTTCTGCCCTGCCTTATCTATATGTTTGTTGTAGCGGTAGGAGTGGTTAGCACAGTGGTCGAGATGCCTGCCGTGGATGTTCCTTAACAGTCTGAAGGGCATAAGACTGTGCTAAAGAAAGGTGCTATCACATTGCGGCGTGTAATCACCAGCTCGATGGCCCGCAAGGTGACAGCGGAGGCGGGCCAACCCGAGATCAGCATAGATATTTCCTCCAGTAGCTCTGCCACCCCTTCTGATGAAGAAATTGACTATTATTCTTCAGAAGGTGACGAACGAGCACCTGCGGCAACCAATAAAGGGGCAGCGGCACCCTTCGTACCATTGAGCAGTCCTTTGATCTTTAGTCCTCCAAGGTTGTCGATGACATCATCTGAGGGAATGTTGTCGGAGGAATTTGCCGGGCTAGACATGGAGGTGGAGATAACCCCTCCTTTTGTTGCTTCATCTGTAGAGTTAGAATCTTCCATACAGGCACTTGAAGAGATGGATGCTGCGGCCATAGTAAGTTCTGCCTGCCCCTCTGCAGAGCCGCATATCTTTTCATTCTTTTCTGCCATCTTGGTGCTTACTGGAATCCTGTTCCAGGAGCCTGACGCAGCCAATCACCCTCTGGTATCACCTTCTGGTGCTATTGTGGTTTCGTCGGAGGCTTTGGATATGCTACTGTTGGCCACCGTGTCTTCTTCAGAGGCTATTACCATACTTCGTCCTGTGCCAGTACGAATTCACGCAGCTGCCGAAGTATCATCAATGGAGCCGAGCCCGCTGGGAGAGAGTCTCGCCCTGGTGCCGGCAACAGAATTGAGAGCTGAAGTTGACCCGTCAAGGGGTTCTGCCTTCGTCCCGGTGGCCATAATGACTATTGCGCCTGACCCTGCAGCTCCATCCGTGCCAGAAATAGAGTTGGAACCTCCGCCTCTTCCAGCACCTGTAGGGAGGGAGTTCTTCAAGGAGCCTGACGGAGCAAGAGCATGCTGCCGTGGTACCAGCTACTTCGGCTCTGGTGGCCGTTCCATCTTCTTCTTCTGAGCCAGATATTGGCTTATGGGCTTCCATAGACAAGGAGGTGACCTTTGAGGTGGCTCCGACAGCTTCCCTGGGCTTTACTTCATCGGAGGACTTTGTCTGGCAGCACTTAGAGATATTGCGTCAAGTCGTAGAATCTCAGCCGACATTATCTTACCTCCAGCTGAAGGAAGTGGATGAACGGATGATGATTGGGCTGCAGGCACTAGGCTGTCCTTTGGATACCTGAACCCATCGGGTGCTGTTCCTGCTGAAATTTGTAAACCGCTGAGACTTTCTCGGGAGGGTGATGAACGACCGACTAGCGGCCCTCAAGCTGCAGAAAGCTGACTGTCAGGCGGAGCTGACGTCTCTGACCTCCGATCTTCAGAAGAGCAAAGCTCATGTTGAAGCTTCTGCTGCTCGGGCACATATTCTACGTAGCCAACGGGAAGAACTCCGGGCTGAATTGGTTACCATTGAAGCTGAGATACCACTACTGGAGGCCACAGAAGTTCAGGGCATTGAGGAGACCGCCTTGCTAGAGGGCCGAGTCGCATCCCTAGAAACTAAGGTGACTCACGTTCAGGAGGAAGAAATGCAACTCCGTGAACTGGGAGTGGCTCCTCATGTTGGGCTCATTGACTTTGCAGATATTTTCAGGTTAGTCGTAGTCGATCTGCCTTTGTAATTCGTCCCCTCCGAAGGGCCCCTTTTGTATTCATTCCCCTCCTTTTTGCAATGAAATACAAGTTTCCTTTACTATTTTAGGTCTCCACCTTTGCACTTGTATTCTATCATATCTTATGGCAACTTTGGCGACCTGCTTGGAAGTATACCCATATCTGAGCCGCAGGAGAGCGTCCACCCTTTCAAGGAAAGGATGGGGGCCTCGCTCCACCGCGTGACGGAGTTCCAGAGGTTGCCAGATTTGTATAGATGTAAGTCTTGCCGACAAGAAATGTCGAGAATACGACTGCTGGCTGAAGAGAGGTCCATCCGGGATAGGCTTTACCACCGGTGTGACAACTGATGGGAGTGCCACTCAGAGGTGTAGCATATACTTTATAGTAATCACATCACTGACCCAAGTGCCCTTTCGGGTTTTTACCGGGGCCTGATTTGGGGAAATGCTGTCCGACCTTGTCGATGGTGACAAGGGTCGAAAAGGTAGTTGGTCTTGCCAATGATGACAAGGACCGAAAAGGGTAGCGACCGATCTTGCCGATAGCGACAAGGGTCAAAAAGGTAGACGGTCTTGCCGATGGTGACAAGGACCGGAAAGGGTAGACGGTCTTGCCGATGGTGACAAGGACCAGAATGGGTAGCGATCGATCTCGCCAATGGTGACAAGGGTCGAAAAGATAGATGGTCTTGCCGATGGTGACAAGGACCGGAAAGGGTAGATGGTCTTGCCGATGGTGACAAGGACCGTAAAGGGTAGACGGTCTTGCCGATGGTGACAATGACCGGAAAGGGTAGCGACCGATCTTGCCAATGGTGACAAGGGTCAAAAAGGTAGACAGTCTTGCCGATGGTGACAAGGACCAGAAAGGGTAGCGACCGATCTTGCTGATGATGACAAGGGTCGAAAAGATAGACGGTCTTGCCGATGGTGACAAGGACCGGAAAGGGTAGATAGTCTTGCCGATGGTGACAAGGACCGTAAAGGGTAGACGCTCTTACCAATGGTGACAAGGACCGGAAAGGGTAGTGATCGATCTTGCCGATGATGACAAGGGTCGAGAAGGTAGACGGTCTTGCCAATGGTGACAAAGGCCGAAAAGGGTTGTGACCGATCTTGCCGATGGTGACAAGGGTCAAAAAGGTAGACGGTCTTGCCGATGGTGACAAGGACCGTAAAGGGTAGCGACCAATCTTGCCGATGGTGACAAGGGTCGAAAAGGGTAGTTTGGGATGGAATGACGAACCAGGATAAACACGTTACTACATCATCTTTTCATTTCATCATCATTTTTATCATCATTTTTTTTCTATTCATTCATTTCATCATTATTTTTTTTAACCACATTACCGACTCAAGCACCCTTTCGGGTTTTCACCGGAGTCAGCCCCCTTTTGCTTTTGCCCATGCGCCCTCTCGGGTTTTCACGTGGCAGGGTACCCGATTTTGCCTGCAGCGCCCTTCCGAGTTTTCGCCACAGCCGGGTTATAGCCATTTTTGCCCTTGTCCCCATTTAGGAACAAAGCCGGCGGGGTATCTCTACTGTTAACCCCATTTCTGTTTCTTTTCTTTTTTTTTCTTTTAATTCCCCGGAGGATCCGGAACACAGGAGAGCTTGTTTGCAAGGACGCCGACCGGCCTTGTCAATGATGACAAGGGTCGGATCCTGGTTTGGTTCGTCGACATTGGTTAAATGCCGAAGCAAAGGCTATATGGTTCTTGACCGGGACGAAAGGTCCAGGCCAAGGGACAGAGGTCGACTTACCTCATTGATGATGACGAGGGTCGAACCTGGGTTTATTCAACGATGTGGGTTACACGCTGAAGCAAAGGGTATATTCATTCATAGGAACGAAAGGTCCAAGTTAAGGGTAGAGGTCGACCTATCTCGTCGATGATGGCGATGGTCGAATCCTGGGTTTGTTCATCGGTAGGGGTTACATGTCGATGCAAAGGTATGATTATTGACAAGGACGAAAGGTCCGAGTTAAGGGATAGAGGTCGACCGGTCTCGCTGATGATGACGAGGGTCGAACACGGGTTTGTTCGTCGACATGGGTTACATGTCGAAGCAAAGGATATATTCAATAACAAGGACGGAAGGTCCAAGTTAAAGGAGTAGAGTTCGACCAATTTTGCCGATGATGACGGGGGTCGAACACTGGTTTATTCGTCGACATGGGTTGCATGTCGAAGCAAGGGACATGCTCATTAACGAGGACGAAAGGTCCAAGTTATAGTATGGAGGTCGACCGATCCCGCTGATGATGACGAGGGTCGGACACAAGTTTGTTAGGGGATCACCGGTGGGACTTCTGATGGTTATCCCTTGGGAATCTCATTGAGAAGAGGATGAAGAGAAACTTTTGGATTACCACTTTACTGACCTAAGCGCCCTTTTCAAATTTTCACTGAGGCCAGCCCCCTCTTGCGTTTGCCCACTCGCCCTTTCAGGTTTTCACGTGGCGGGGTACCCGATTTTGCCTACAGTGCCCTTTCGGGTTTTCACCACAGCCGGGTTATAGCCATTTTTTCCCTCGTCACAAAAGAAGCGTGTAGATATATTTTATCCTCTTACTTAAAGGAAGATATCCTATGAATAAATCAACAATGCACTGAGTAAGTGAAGAATAGTAAGAGGAGAGTGGAAAACACAAGTGACCGTGATCGCCACCAAAGCGCCGGACGTGATGAACACGCCATGCTTTGGAAAGGAAGGGGAGACACTCGCCTAGCTGCTGCACTGGGAAGACGTGCGGTTGAGGAAAGATCACCTAAAGGACACGCGGTCTTACGATAGACAGCGTAAGAGTGCTGCAGAATGTGCGGGAGGAAGCGCTCCTGGAGGAAGGACGGCTTGAAGTAGACCACAAGAAGAAGAAGGGCGGTGCAGGAAGAGCCGCTCGTCTTCTTGAACGGGCAGTTAGGAACCGCTCAAATCCACCATGCCAGGAGTTGCAAAAGGGGCTCACCTCCACCCTCTCCAGCCGGCCAGAGGGGATGGGCCTCGTGCTGATGAAGTGCTGACCTGTAAAGCAACGTGAAGACACAAGAATAACACCTAGGTTAGAACTAAATGGTGTAGTAAATGTAAAGATAGGAAGAGAGGAACATAAATAAAAGGAAAGGGGGATACCTGGGAGGTTTTAAAACCCTAGGGTGTCAAAAACACAGGTGGATGTGTGCATGGTGATGAAAACGAAGGAGGACGTAGGGAGAAAGCAATGCATGCAATGAACAGTAACGAAAGCTATAAAACACGAACGACTCTAAACATCGACTACTCCCTAGACCGGAGGCTCGTATGGACGTAGAGAGCCTCCCTCCTTGGTGCTGGGTCGCTCAAGAATGCGGCAGGGCTTCGCCGTCGACCAAAATCTCCCCCCTTTTCAAAGTCCGGCCTTTAGGGTCTATTTATAGAGCCTAGAAGGCCAGCCCCGAAACTAGGGTTTAGAGCCATTTTCGAGACGAGATTATTGAAGATAAATCATAGATAATAGAATTATCTCTCATCCAGTTGAAATGGTAGCAAAAATGGTTGATTATCCACGGAGAAATTGATGAAAGAAGTTGGGGATAAAATAATGGATAAAAGGATTAAAATCTGTTAAAATTCAACATTCGACGGGATGAACGGTCTTACGATAGACCGCTCAACAGGATGGGCGGTCACCTACTAACCGTCCAAACCCATCGGTGGAAATTCAAAATAATTAGAAAATAATCCCAATTATCCCTCGAACTGACCGAAACTCCCGCCGTTGGACTCTCACAGATGAGCGGCTCCATCTAGACCGTTCAAATGTAGAGCGGCCAAGGACAAGCCGTTCTAGCCTTGTCGGTGATAATTCAATTACTTGCATAATTACCTGAGGAAATTACCAAGCATAGGACTCTGAGATATAAGCGGTCGCAATCCGACCGTTCATTAAGTTGAATGGGCCTAATATGACCGTATAAATGCTTGACGGTGGAAATTCAGAAAATTAGCCAAAATGTTCCAAAAATATATGGATGGCTCATAGGTAACCGCACATGGATTGAGCGGTCGTAGGTGAACCGTACATGCACGTGGACGTTGCAACTCATAGAAAAAGCCCAATTAACCAAAACCCAGGCCCATTTAATCCCCGAAATGACTCGGACCTAACCAAGGAGGGAGGTAACCCATAAAACTGGCCCAAAATATACCTGAAAATAGCCCCAACGAGTGATGGGCAATTCGAGGCATCAACAAATGGGAGTAAGAGAAACGACTCAACTTATCGGCAAAAAATGGGTGTCAACATATGCCCCTCCTTAACGTCCTCTTTGCAGGGGAGCGAGCGGAGGTGAAGCGGAAGTGACATGGAACATGGAGGTGGAGTGGAAATGCAGTGGAGTGGATCGAAAAAGCGGACGTTAAGCTAAAACGACACCCGTTTCTACCAGCAAGCGATGGGAATCTTCCAGAAAACTCTGAACCAAACGCAAGGAATGATTAAAACCAAAAGTGACACCAGTCTGGAGGAACTAAACTAAATAAAATAAATCGACAAGACCAACCTCATGGGGGACATAATCCCATGGTCCAACGAGGAGGCCACAAAAGTAGGCATCAAAAGTAAAGGAAACATGCTAAAGCTCCAAACGGGGGCCTTTCAATCAACCAAACCAAGCGAATCGACCAAAGAGAAGCTTCCAACTCAGAGTGGAATTAGTTCCTCTTACTCAAACACTGAACGCACATCTGACCAACACTGATGGCACATTCTTCAAGCAAACCATGGGTCATGAAAGCTCAAAAGATGCATATGATGCATGATGGGCTAAAATAAAAGAAATCGTTAAAATAAATGTGAAGAAAGATTAAAATATAAAATACTCGAGAATAATATTACTAAGCTGGGAAAATCAGAGTCAAGATACCCTCCGCAACCACAGTGTGCAGGATAGAACCATCCTCCCCGTGATATCCCAATCTAATGGCCTATCCGAAGATTAAGTACGTGGACCTGGATCATCATCATTTTTGTTAAAGGGGAACATCAGATCCTGGAACACGTAGATAACCTGCTGGTTCTCGAGATAATATATAATAGTACCATATAATAATGCAATAAAGGATGTAGAGATAGAAGGCCATACCTGACTTACCTGTGCAGGCGAAACGGCGGGACTGGATGAAGTGATGTTGCATAAGATGGTTAAGCAATAATATTCCCAAAAAATATTGACATTCATGATTCAAATTCACAATTTCCAAGATAAATGGCCATATTACAACCGCACAAAGAGAAGAACGGTCTACATATTACCCGTGCGTACTTGGAATTTGAACATACTCAAAGCAGCAGACTGCCGGGGATGAACGGCCCACAGAATACCGCTCAACGAAGGACGGTCTAGAATAGACCGCTCATATCTAGAATTCAAACCGACTTAAAAGGAGTGGCCGTTGGGGATGTGCGGCCAGAGTGTAACCGCTCAAACGACAAATGGTCTAACGATAGACCGTTCATCTCTGCAACCTCAAAAAAATTGAAACCCCTTCGTCTCCCTCCACCGTAACCGACGGTGGAGAGGACGAAGGGGCCACCGAGCCCATTCTCCATCTCCCCTCTCTCTCAACTCTCAATCTCTCAAACCCCCTCACTCCAACCCAGACCCTCCACCTCCACGATGACGAGGACCAAGCACCAGGCGGTCTGGCCATCGGCCACCGGCGAGGGCTCGCCGTCGCCACCGCCGCCGCCATCGTCGATCGGGGAAGAAGGGTCGTCATTGCAGGAGAGGGGGAACCCTCCGCCGGAGAGGAAGGAGCCGCTGGAGGTGACGCACCGGCGGTGAAATCAGCCAAGCAACCCCGTGACCCCGAGGTAGGCTCCCTCCCTCTTCCCTCCATTCTTCTTTAATTTCTTTCAATGCATGTTAGTTTAGGGGCTTTCTAGGGGGGTCTAGATGGCTAGGGGCCAGTTTGGGGGGCCATGGCGGCCACCCCACCGGCAAGGGAGACCATCACGATCGTTAGGGAAGACGACGGTTAGACGGTCAACATAAAACCGTAGAACCATAAACACGCAGCCCACATAGGACAGCTCAACATCCACACGGCTTGGATCAAGCCGTTCAACCTCACTCAACAGTAGAACCGAACAAAGTAGGGACAGTGAGGGGATCACTGTACAAACAACAAACGGGCCATATTGGTCCGTTCAACACCCAATCAACGCAAAACAATGCGGTCCCCATAGGACCGTTCAACATTCACGCGGCCCAGGAATGGCCATCCTACCTTGAGAAGCTTGAGGGACGAACGGCTCAAGATAACCCGTCCAAGTTAAGGACGGTTAACTTAAGCCCGTTCAAAAAAAATAGAACCAGAGGGATGAAACGGTGATCATGGGATCGTTCAAGGGATGAGCGGCCTGTTGTGAACCGCTCTTATGACAGAGATTCAAAGCTTGATGATTTATTTAGAAATGAAACAAAATGCTTAAACTAATTACTTAAATGCATCTAAAATGAATGAGTGAATGCAGGGAAAGCGCAGGACCCGCACCTCGTGGCTGCAGGTCCACGCAGTGTACTTAGCACTGCCGGACTTCCAGAGGGAGCGGTTGGCTGCCATGGGGTTCGCCCCATTCCTAAGCATCGAGGTGTGTCAGTTTGACGCAGCTCTGCTCTACGCCATGCACGACCGCTGGGCCCCAGTGAGTCACGCGTTCCTTTTCCCGTGGGGGCATATGGTCCCCACGCTGGAGGACGTGGCCAGGCTCACTGGCCTTCGAGTGCACGGGTCACCAGTTAGCGGGACTACTTTTCTCGACTACCGGGGGATGGCTCGGGAGTTCCTGGGCCTCGAGCTACGGCGCCCCGAGAGGCAGTCGACCCTTCTTCCCCAGGCTGGTCTTCAGGACAGCCTGGGCTTGCGACGAGCTGGAGTCGCAGTCGGGGAGCGATCGGAGGAGCACTTGCAGCGACTGATAGAGCTGGCGCGGCCGAGAGTTGCAGCAGGACCGGGAGCGGAGGCAGACCGAGTTTTGCGGCGGTTCCTGATGTTGCTGTTTGGAGGCTTCTCTTCTCCACGCGAGCGGATGTGATGACCTGTCGCTTCCTCCCCTTCTTCCAGGAGCTCGAGCACGTTGGGGACTATGCCTGCGGAGCGGCAGTTCTCGCCTTCCTCTTCGACACACTGAGTTCGACGGCCCGCCGGATGATGCTTGGGGGCTTCTCCCCCTTACTCCAGGTACGACTCTCTACCTTAGACTCAATTATGCAATTCTACCTATTTCTTGAATGCTGACACGACGCTGTGATGCAGGTATGGGCCTACGTGTGCCTACGTGGGCTGGGCAGAGGCGAGGAGACCCGTCCTGGGCTCCTACCGATTGCACGGAGGTGGTCAGCACCTCGGGAGATGACAGCCCTGAGACGACAGGTCCGGGAGCTGCAGGACGACCGGGACGCTCTACCGTACGCCTCGGTATGCTTCTAAACTTAAACTTTTAATTAAATGCAATTCCTATATGAGACTGATGCTGATGCGACTTTCTATTCCTTGCAGGTCCGGACGAGACGTGTGGCTTCACTGCATGAATGTAGTGGAGCCACTACACTTTAGGTTGGTGATGAGGACCATCGGGGTCCATCAGCCCGCGGTGGAGTTCCCTGCGCCTGAGAAGGCGGGGGAGCGCGTGACGAGGACTACGCGAGGACTCGATGAGGCGTTCGATTGGACAGCGAGGAACGCCACACAGGTCGCCGATTGGACCGTACTAGGGCGAGCAGTGACTGCTCGAGCAGAGAGTGACGGTGCGTACTACACTACGTACGCACGGTACTACCGAGACCAGGTGTTTCGGGGTGCTCACCGACCAGTACGACTTCTGAACCTAAACTCTATCTATTATGCTTATGATTCCTATATGATGATGCACTGACACATGGACTTCTAAATGTAGATCGACCATGCGGGACGACTGGCGGAGTTGCAAGGACTTCTGCACTCCACCATCAGGGAGCGAGACGAGGCTCGGCAGGCCCTGGCCTTACTGGTGAGTTTTCTAAACCCTAAACTCTTTAAATTGTGCAATTCTATATGATTATGCATGTGACTGACCTGGAGTATTTGGATGCAGCGCGCCGAGGGAGCCCAGAGAGTGAGACCAGACGGTCCTTCCTCTTCTCCGACCCGGACTCCAGCCGACCAGGCTGAGAGAGATGCAGATTTTACCAGGATGGTGACGCGGGCCAAGGCGGCCGAGGTGGCACTCACCGAGAGGGTACGCAACTCTAAAATTCCCTTTGCTTATTATGCATGAAAATGCAGTTGATTGATAATGATATGTGCATGCAGACGTCCGAGCTGACCCGCCTCCGAGCAGAGCTGGAGCAGAGCCGGGCAGCGGCTAGAGAGGAGGTGGCCCGCGTAGAGCTGACCGGCAGACGCGCTGGAGGCGGCGCTCCTGCGAGCTGAGCTAGAGCGTCTTCGGGCTAGCACTGCCGAGGCGGAGCACTACAGGACTGAGGCATCCGAGCTACATGGAGAGCTACGAGCCTACAAGGATATGAGCCGACGATCGCGCAGCGGGACTTTGAGCGTTAGCCACGGCACCCACGGTTCTGTTAGGAGCTACTTCACTAGTTCTTCTATCCACCGGAGGAATAAGGAGGAGGAGCGACGCTGGCAGCGGGGTGACGAGATGACCTCAGCAATGCCTCCCCCGAAGAGGCATGAGGGCGGTGGAGACAGCGACGAGGGCCAGGGAGAGGGACAGACTTGACTTTGTACTAGGCCTGATTTTTGGTATATGATGTGATATGATATGATAGTGATATGCATTTTGCTTCTACTTTGTTTTATGAATGGATGAATGTATGTATGAATGCAACTTGACTACTAGCGAGAGTGAGACAGACGGGTGACATTGAGAGACGTGCATGGTTTGAGTGAGAGAGTGACGCACACGCCGACTTGAGTGAGAGAGAGATGCACACGCCGACTTGAGTGAGAGAGAGACGCACACGCCGACTTGAGCGAGGGAGAGACGCACACGCCGACTTGAGTGAGGGAGAGACGCACACGCTGACTTGAACGAGGGGGAGACGCACACGCCGACTTGAGTGAGAGAGAGATGCACACGCCGACTTGAGTGAGGGAGAGACACACGCGCCGACTTGAGTGAGAGAGAGACGCACACGCCGACTTGAGTGAGGGAGAGACGCGCACGCCGACTTGAATGAGAGAGAGGGCGCCAAATGGGTGAGCAGGGGGGTGAGGAGCACAAACCTTAGTTGGACAGGTTGACAAAGAACTGCAGATCAGATGAACGGCTCTCAGTGAGCCGCTTGAAGCCAAAAACGGTTCATACTAGACCGTTCCAAGGAGAATTGACCGGTTGAATGTTCGACCATGCTGAATGATGAACGGTTTACCATAAACCGCTCTAGAGTAAGAACGGTCAAGTTAAGGCCGCCTAAAGCCGAGTCCTCGGGTTCTTTGGAGGATGATAAACGGTTGATAGTGGACCGCGTAATAGGATAGGCGGTCTATCGTGAGACCGTCCATAATGGGTATCCTGCGAGTCTAAAGGGGACTCTCCTGGAGAGTCCTTAACCCTAGGGAAAAACGCTTTGAACCTATCCAAACCTCATCTCAACCCATCCTAGACTTATCCAATCCAATCTCAAGGGACCTAGGCTTCCTAACAATCCCTATAAGTAGGGGGAAAGCCTAAATTCGTATCTCTCACAATCCTCCTCTTCTAAGCCTCAAACCCCTTGTAATTCTCCACCAAACTATCATGAAGAGGGCCCTAGAGGGAAACTACATGGAGGGAAGGTCTTTTGAAGGGCCGAGAGCGGCAAAGAAGGAGCGGGAAGCGCTCCAGCGACTAAGTTCAATTCCTCGACATCTCAGCGCAAATCCTATGAGAGAAGTAAGTTCAATATGAGTTCATTCGATTTCTTTTTTTCTCAATTTCACTTATATGTCCTTCTTCTCTTATTCCTTCTCTTTCCTTCTTCTTAGCTCCTTCCGGGCTCGAGGCACTATTCTAGTTTGAAATGGATGGCTCCCATGATCCGTGCATTGCCCCTAGGGGTGACTTGCCTTCTCAAATCCTGGCACCTGCACTCCCTTCTAGTTCTAGGCCAGAACTACCCGAAGCTCTCCTTAGATTGGCACAACATCTCAGCTTTGATAGAAACCTGGCACCCTCAGACCCATACCTTCTTCTTTCCGTCCTTCGAGGCCACTGTCCTATTAGAGGAGGTAGAGACCTACTTCGGGTTCCCTAGGTCCAAGGTGGGTGAGGAAGACTTGATATGCCATACTGTTGCCCCTATAGATCCAAAACTCATCCTGGGAGGGTTCATACCAGATAGCAGGGATGTTCATACCTTCGTAGGCCCGCGTCATATTCACCTTCTTCCTCTGAGCCAGTGGGTAGTGGAGCATTGCAAGAATAAATGTGGGTGGACCGAGGCCGTAGCCAAGGCCGCATCCATCTGCCTGTGCAGGGCCATCCTTTTCCCTTATGCTGACCACATCCTAGAGATCCCCTTACTTAGCACCATTAGTGGCATGTGGCAGGGACTTTCCATCTCGTAGGCTGTTTTAGCCTACTTGTACGAGAGTCTTAGCTCTGTAGCCCTAGGAGGTCCTCTCTTTGGCTCGATGATTCTATTGGAGTGCTGGATGGGAGTCAGGATGAAGTTCATCCAGAGGGAGGAAATTACTTCTGTTAGCAGGATTTTCGGAGCCACCCCCTTTACCTCATAGGAGGCACCTTCAAGTTCTCTCCACAGGCTGGGTGCAGGACGGCTGAGATGAAGACCAGGGACGAGTGGCGCTCTTAGGACTTCTGGTGATGTACAGCCCACACCGGTTTGGTGATGTACAGCCCACAAATCTGGTGATGTACAGCCCACAAATCTGCCCCTGGATAGATTTGTGATGCGCCCGGACTTCTTCCACGACACCACCATCAGGCTACCTAGGAGGGCAGTTTTGGACTTGAGGCTTGTGAGTGACACCGCTCTGGTGATGTACAGCCCACACCGGTGCTACCTACAGGTCGGACTACTCCGTAACCGTGCTACCGACGCTACCCCCACCTTCCCGCGCTACAGGCGAGGAGGATCGGGACAGAGGAGGACGAGCAGGCAGTCAGGAGTGCGCTGATTATGTGGGAGGTGAGCAGGGTGCGCACTCTACTGGCGGAGGTTGAGGAGGCTTCAGAGACACGGCAGGCTTACCTTAGGGAGTTGAGAGAGATACATCCCCGCGGGGATGCCCAGCGGCGGACTGAGTGATTGTTTTATCTTTTCATGATGATATTGATATAGAGATGGATGCTTAAAGTTCGATATGAGAATGAATAAGATTGATGATTGGATTGAGTTTGAGTTTGGGCTTTCTCTGATGTGATTGAATACCCTTGGAATGTACGCGTCCATGGCTTGACTGTATCTTTGACCTTTTATCTGTCCCTGTGCTTTACACAAATAAAGAAAACAAGTCAAATCTGTTTTAGGCTTAACCCCTTGCCTGTAGCAAGTTAAAAATGACCAATTCTTGATTTTGGTCAAGGGGATAAGCCTTATTAAATAGGCGAAAAACAAAATGACAAAAATGCAATACATGCGATGCGTATGATGAAAGAATCAAAATTTTTGAGATTTTGAAATATTCGATTTTTTTGTTGAATTTGAAATATTTGATTTTTTTTGTTTTTTTTTAGTTTTGAAATATTTGATTTTTTTGAGTTTTGAAATATTTGATTTTTTTGAGTTTTGAGATATTTGATTTTTTTTTAAGTTTTGAAATATTTGATTTTTTTGAGTTTTAGAATATTTGATTTTTTTGAGTTTTGAAATATTTGATTTTTTTGAGTTTTGGAACCAGCTCAAGCTTAACAACGGGGAACCTCCCGTCTCGCTATGGGTTTCCCAGATCCAGCACGTGCGAAAAGGGGACCGCCTATGGCCGGGGTCAACTTTGCTTAACGATGTCTCTGCTGAGGCCATACCCGGGGTGGGATTCGTTCCTTAGAAAATTGAAAAAGATTCAGTAGGGAAGCTGGCGGTAGGTATAGAGGTTTTTAGGGCTTGAGCTCTTCCCAAGACACCCCCTTTCCAAAGAATTTGGTCTGTTGCGCTGGGGCTTTGTGTCTGTTATCGAACCTACATCCGCTCTAAGCATGCATACGATCGGGCTCATAACGTCCCGCGGGGAAACTGTACTGCCACTCTTGCCATGCCTAGTTTTATTATTTGGGGACCTTCAAAATTTTTAGAGCTTCGAGCTTTGTGCTTTCAGCTTTGACTTTTGATTCAATCTTTGCCCTTTTTTCTTTCTTCGTCATTCTTCTTTTTCTTGCTTTTCTTTTACTTTTACGGAATAAGGTCATAATGGACTGCCCCTATTTGAGACCTCTTTTAGAGGGGGATCCAGATCAGTTCTCGCCCCCTTATTCACCACTTGCCCCTATTTTCAGTCGACAGAGAGGAAGGACAAGGACCGTCACCCTCCCCAAGCATGGCCAAGGGAGAAACGGTGTCGTGCAA
The DNA here is from genome assembly GCA_022559845.1 of Amorphophallus konjac. Lineage (NCBI taxonomy): Eukaryota > Viridiplantae > Streptophyta > Magnoliopsida > Alismatales > Araceae > Amorphophallus > Amorphophallus konjac. Next base: position 39,979,993 of record CM040124.1, read on the forward strand.
TAGAAGAAAACCGAACCACATGCGGTCGTGTAGTGTGTGAGATGCTGGACCGGGGTTCTCCTTTCGCGATCAGGTGGGGGTGCACCCCACTATCGAGCCATTGCTGGTTTTGACTCTATGGATAGAAACATTTTAAGTATAGCCCATTCCACGGGTTTGGCAATTCCTCACCCTCCGCATTGATTAGACAATACGCGTTACCCGGATAGACTTCCTTGATTACGAATGGCCCTTCCCAGTTGGGTTGCAGCTTAGACCTGGGACATGCTGATATGATGAATTTGCGTTTCAAAACCATATTACCCACTTGAAATTTTCTTTCAATGACCTTCTTTTGAAAATACCGCGAGACACGCTTTTGATACACCAAAACATGATTGGCTGCGTTAAGCCTCTTCTCATCTAAGAGTTCCAGTTGGACTAGCAACGCCTCTCGACGCTCGTCGAGATTAAGTTCTTTGTCTAGTTGCACTCTTAGGGAAGGGATCAGGATCTCGTACGGGACTACCACCTCCATCCCATAGGTGAGAGCAAAAGGAGTTTGCCCTGTGGGAGTGCGGACGAAGGTGCGATACGCCCATAGAGCCTGTACCAGTTTGTCTGCCCAATCAGCAAATTTATGCAACTCGCATGTTTTCTTGATAATTTTGAGAAGGGTTTTGTTCGTGGCCTCAGCCTGGCCATTACCTTGAGGGTAGTATGGTGATGAATGATGCAAAGCTATATTGAATTTCTTACAAAGGTCCCGGAGTTCTTGTGACACGAATTGAGGTCCGTTGTCGGTGACGATATCACTTGGCACTCCAAACCGCGAGATAATGTTCTTCAAAATAAAGCGGCATACGGTGGTGGCTTTGATCTCTGCATAAGCTTCAGCTTCCGCCCACTTGGTGAAGTACTCCGTAGCCATCAAAATGAAGGACTTCTGCTTGACTGCGGAATTTGGGTCACCGAGAGGTCCGATGATATCAAAGGCCCACATGGAAAATGGCCAAGGAGCAGAAAGAGGATGGAGAGAAGAAGCAAGAGCATGGATTTTGTCAGCATGAAGCTGGCATTGAAGACACCTACGGACATAGGTGGAGAAATCTTCTTCTAGGGTCGGCCAGTAATAGCCCTGCCTAAGAATTTTCTTTGCCAACGCCTGTCCATTTACATGCCCTCTACATTCGCTGGAGTGAGCTACTTCTACTACCTTCCAAGCCTTGTCGTCATCTAAACACCTCATTAGAACTCCGTTCAGAGCCCGCCTATATAATTCACTAGTAACAACTGTGTATCTTGCGGCGACTCTTCTAATGGCCTTTCGCTGCTCGGCATTTGCCACCTCCAGAAACGTACCATCCTTGCAATATTGCTCGATTTCATAGTACCACGACAATTCTTCTTCTTCGATGATCTCCTTCAGCTCAGTTAATGATACTTCTTTTACCTCTTCCCCTTCTACCCTCCTTTCTATGGACTTCCTAAGGTTGTCGAACTAGGGATCCTGAAGAGAAGGAACATCTAGCCGCTGGACCACAATAGTCTCAGTGGCGCGACTGAGGGGGAACGATAGGGAAGAAGCGAGCGATGCAAGGGCATGAGCCAAAATGTTATGAGAGTGAGGGGTATGAATATAGATAAGTTTTCAGAATTGCCTAGCCAGTAGCGTGACCAAATCTTGATAGGGCTTAAGCTTAGGGTCACGGGTGCGGTAAGTTGACAGAACTTGACGCAGCACCAATTGAGAGTCTCCTATGATGTTAAGGTATCGCGCGCCCATGAGGTAGGCGTGCTTCAGACCTGCAAGGAGAGCCTCATACTTGGCTATATTATTAGTGGCAGGAAATGAGAGTTGATAAGCAACAGGGCAGTGGAATTAATCGGTGCACCATCAAAATGGAGAGACCAAAAAGGAAGATGAGTGATTACTGCCAAATGTTCATCAGGGAACTCGTCCCGGATCGAATCTGTGCGAGGGATAGGAGAATGAGCAAGGTGCTCAGTAGTAGCATATCCCTTGATTACTTTCTAGACGATGAAAGTGATATCGAATTGGGAAAGAAAGCTCTGCCAGCGAGCTAATCGGCTAGAAAGGACAGGTTTTTCTAAGAGATAACGAATGGGGTCCATTCTAGAGATCAGCCTAACCTCGTGGGCAATAAAATAGTGTTTAAGCTTCTGAGCTACCCACACTAGCGCTGCATAGGTCTTCTCCATGGCAGTATACTTGGATTCAGCAGGATTAAATAACCTCGAGAGGTAGTATGCTGCCCTTTCCCTTCCTTCATCATCTACCTGCGCCAAGACAGCTCCTAGGGAGTCCTCAATTACAGAAATGTATAAGATCAGGGGTTTTTCAAGGACGGGTGGTTGCAGAACCGGGGGATTAGAAAGTTAAACCTTAAGCTCCTCATAGGCCTTTTGACATTGTTCATTCTATTCAAATTTTTCTCCGGCCTTTAACAATGCATAAAATGGGCGGCATCTCTGTGAGTGTTGAGATATGAATCTCCTAATAAATTGCAAACGCCCAATCAAACCTCGAAGTTCAGTAACGTTCCTAGGCGGTGACATTTCCATAACGGCCTTTACTTTATTTGGATCGATCTGAATCCCCCGTTTACTAACTATAAACCCGAGCAATTTCCTTGATGCAACTCCAAACACGCATTTCTTTGGATTCATCTTTAACTTATACTCCCTAGCCCTTTGCAACACTTTGGCTAGAATGGCGGGGTGTTCTTCTTGAGACCTCGACTTGACCAAAATATCATCCACATAAGCTTCTAAGTAGACGTGCATCATGTCGTGGAAGATAGCCATCATCGCCCTTTGATAAGTGGCACCTGCATTTTTTAATCCAAATGGCATAACGACATAGCAGTACGTGCCCCAGGGCGTAGTAAACGAGGTCTTCTCTTGATCCTCCAGAACTAGACGGATTTGGTTATATCCAGAATAACCATCCATGAACGAGAGGGCTTCATATCCAGCTGTATTGTCAACTAAGACGTCAATGTGAGGAAGTGGAAAATCATCTTTCGGACATGCCTTATTCAAGTCCCTGAAGTCAATACAGATCCGAATTTTACCATCCTTCTTCATCACTGGGACTATGTTTGCCACCCATTGCGGATATAGTACAACCCTAATAAACATGGCCTTATGTAATTTATCAACCTCTTCCTTAATTCTCAAGGACATCTGCGGGTGGAATCTTCTTACTTTTTGCTTAACGGGTGTCGCCCCGGGTTTAAGAATCAATTGATGTTCAACCAATGTGGGGTCAAGACCCGGCATGTCCTCATAGGACTAGGCAAAGGAATCGCTATACTCCCTCAAAACCTTGATGAGCCCCTCTTCAACCTGAGGAGGGAGATTAGCGGAAATAAGTATGAGCCTGGGATCCTCTTCTGTTCCGAGATTTATTTCCTTAGTGGGTTCATCCACTACCGAGGAGGGTTCGTCAAACTTCTTCAAGCCTTGCGCGTACAAGTCAGCAATGTCATCCACCTCACCTTCCTCATCATCAGCTGGATCCTTCTCATTCACAATTTCATATACCCCTAATCCGTCATTGCTCCATACCCCTTCTAACTCCTCATCATCTTCCAAGACAATTACAGTCTCTACAAACTCAGGACATCTTAGAAGGGCGTGGCATCTTTCAGCCAGATCTTGCAGAAACCTATCGGGAATGGATTTGGGATGACGCATCACGGGGTGCGCCGTAGACGTGGACGGGCTGACGGGACTCGAACTAGAATCTACCCCGACTGACACTGCTAACCTAGGAGACTCTACACATTGTACATCTACCCTAGGAGAGAGGAAATCTACTGGAAAAGGAATAGGGGTCTCGTGCCCCTGGGAATCTGAGCAGAACACAGCGTAATCTTCCATTGAAACCTCTATTTTGAAATTGGCATTTTTTTTGGAGGCCGGAGGTGATCACACAGCAGGAGGAGGAAGGGGACGGAGGAGGAGGGAGTTGCATGGGGAACAATTCAGGGAATATGCAATCAAAGAATGGATCGGAGGAGGAAAACCACATCTCATGGAGCTACGCTCCGGGGGGAAGAGGAGTAAATAGGGTTGAAAGATCAATAGGCGGGCAGCGCCCGCAAGAATAGGGAACAAATAAAATCTCAGGTGGTCTCTCCGTGAAGCACGGGTTGACCAGGATTGGAGGGGAACGGGGAACAAACCCCAATTGCTGAAACCAAGAGGCGAGACGGGACGGGTGTTGTGTTAGATGGACGCAGTCTATCTCCACTAACTGTGGATCTAGAGGGGGGTGAATAGATCTAATGCCTAATTAAAAGCTAGTATAAGCTCTAATGCGGAATATAGGCAAATAGAAGGTAAACCAAAAGAAGATGCACTAAGCAAAGGGTCGACCCATGCAGCCACACAACATATCACAATCTTGAATACTAGATATGAACATGAGCGATATAAGCTATGATGCTAAGTAAGGAAACCCATCGCACACAGTTCAAAGACAATCACACAAACACAATGCACCCAAGAATTTTAGGCGGTTCGGTCAAAGACCTACGTCCACCCCACACTCAACAGAGTATGGCTTACTGATGCGCAGTACAGCTTGCGTCTGCTGGGCACTACAGCTTGGCCTACAAACCGCTGAGCAACACAGCTTGTTGTTCGAGACAAGTCTCTCCTGTTGAGGATTACAGCTTCACCTGTCCAGTGGAGTCCTCCACTGCAACTGCTAGGGTTTACAGCCTACCGGTCCAGAGGAAGCACCTCTGCAAAACAGCTGACTCACAGCTTGAAGAAGCAATAGTTCAGAAATAAAAGTGCAGAAGCAAAACGAAAATGAAAACCCCAAAGGGGATGCAACTCTAATGAGCAAATGCTCAGCTCTGGTATCTGAACCAAGAGACTGAGTACAATCCTCTTGAACAAGCTCTCTCAATCTCTCTCTCTCAACTCATCTCTTCTCTCTTTCTCTTCTTCTCTGTTTTCTTTCTTCTCACAGTGGATCGATGGCTCTCTGCTGTATAGACTTTGCTTCTCTTCAATCGATCAGCCTCCATCTGAAGACGAAGGCTTCATTATATACTAGCAGCAGGTGGATGAGGGCGCGTGGCTTCCACATTTCCGCCCAGAGAATTCGCCAGAACTGAGGCAATTCCATCCACATGGCAGCATCCTGGAAAGGCTTCTTCCACGTGTCATCATCATGGTACCTCGTCCTTCTTGGATCACGAGCCAGGTCATCAGTCCAGGTAAAGAATCCCTGTCAGACAGAATACCAGATTATCAGTTTAAGTATCGAACTCTGTATAGACTTGTGAAATGAAATGCGATGTATAGACATGAAAGCACAGGGAGTGTATAGACTTGGAATTTACACGCAGGAGGGAGCAGTGTATAGACTTGCTGTGAAGAACAGTAATGTGTAGACTTCGATGAGAACAATGCATGAACACAGTGTATAGACTTAGAAGTCTAAAGGGGGTCGACCCATCTAATCAGGGGTCGACCCATGATGCATGAATGAATACACTTCCAATGTGTAGACTTCGGACTTGCCATGATGTATAGACTTGGAGCACAAAAGCCACGATGTACAGACTTCATGAGACTTTAATGAAGACAGACGATGTATAGACTTCATGACTGATGCACGATGCAGACTCGTCCAATGTATACACTTGCTCAATGTTCAATCTTCACGAATGATGTACAGACTACCAATGTGTAGACTTGCCAAGACAAATGAACGATGTACAGACTTAAACAAGGCAAAGTCTGTACAGGCTTTGAGGTTCACAATGTATGGACTTTGGCAACCCAACGGCTGTACAGACTTCCACTAAACAACGTTGTATAGACTTGGAAATCTGAACGGGAGGATGTATAGACTTGGCCCCTTGAAGGATGTACAGACTTTGAAGAAATCAGGCGATGTGAAGACTTTACCAATGTATGGACTTGGGCCAACAAAGAACCGATGGATGTATAGACTTTACGAGCACAGTCCAATGTATGGACTTTGCGAAGCACAGTCCAATGTATAGACTTCAAAGGCTTGAAGGCCCAATGTGCAGACTTGGAAGCTTGAACCAATGTACAGACTTAACAGTCGCCTTGGCTGTACAGACTTGGTCACAAACTGAACAGTCGGTTGTATAGACTTGCACAAACCAAAGTCTGTACAGACTTGAAAAGAAAACCAATGTATAGACTTCGTGAGCGCCTAGAGGATGTACAACTTAGTGACTGTACAGACTTGGAAGGCTCAGCAAAGGATGTACAGACTTCAATGAAGAGATGCACGATGTACAGACATCATTCAAAGGCTAGTGTGAAGACTTCACGATGTATAGACTTTCCAAGTGAAAGGCTGTACAGACTTGAGCACAGAAGCTCTGTATAGACTTGATCAAGACAAGGCAGTCGAGTGTATAGACTTCAAGTGAAACGACGGTAAAGCCATCAGTGTATAGACTTCAAGGGAAACGATGGTAAAACTACCGATGTATAGACTTGAAGGGAAACGTAGGTGAAACTTCCAATGTACAGACTTCGAAATTAAACAGTTGGATGTACAGACTTGGAAGAACACTGATGAATGTACAGACTTCAAAGTTGAACAGTTGGATGTACAGACTTGGAAGAACACTGATGAATGTACAGACTTCGAAGTTCAACGAAGGATGTACGGACTTCACCCCGATGTATAGACTTGGAAGATCAAGGGAGGATGTACAGACTTCACCTTAATGCGTCTACAGTGCAGTGTATGGACTTTGAAGAATGATGCACAGTGCGATGTACAGACTTCATATGATGCGAGCTACAGTCCAATGTATGGACTTATGAATAGTTATGCACGACGCTGTAATGTATGGACTTTAGTTCCTAGACATGTGTTCTGAGGGAGTCGACCCATCAAAGGAGGGGTCGACCCAAGATACATGAATATAGGCATGTGAACTGCAAAGAACATACATGCAATTTGATAACACACATTCATCAAACCATAGACAGTCATAGACAATCTGATAACACGAATACATCAAAACATCAATAGTTGCCAAATCACTCAAAACAAGGTGTTGCCAATGAGTTAAATCAATATGTCAGCACCATCAACACAGAGGAGTCACAACAATCTCCCCCTTTTTGATGATGGCAACCCCCTATTAAGTAGAATAGCAATATCCTGTCATATAGATGCATTTTTGATGAAAAGCATGATTGGTTATTTAGATTGTCATGCAAATGCTATGAATGCATGCAACTTCCTGCTAACCCTCTTTGGCCATAGCATGATGCATACCCTCCCCTGGATGAATTCAGAATTCAGACAGTGTATTCTCCCCCTTTGCCATCAACAAAGAGGAGGGAAAGTGTACACAAGGGAAAGATCAGGAAATCATCTGACTGGCATTCTGAACAAGTAGTTCAGGAATAAGCATTCTAAAGCATAGAGTCTTCAGGTATATGAATTTAGAAACTACTTTCAGATAGAGTTCTGGTTTAAAGACTATAAAATTTTGAGTTCATGCACTGCAATCAATGGATAAGTTGGCTGTGCATGATAAACCAATAAACCAGAATCACATTTGCATGAGAGAGTCAGTTTCAAAAATATCTTACTGTCATATACTCAACAAAAATAATTGAGAGATACCAAGTCATGTATTGAAACTAAACAAATTGACATTCATAAAATTACTTTTGAAGGAACAACATTTATCAATATGAGTTCATTTTGGGCAGTCAGGTACCATTTGTCTTTTTGCTTAAGGGTATACGTTTATCAGACGCCAATACCCCTAGATACTCAACATGATGGACCATTCTGCTATGATCAAACTCAATATAAGTGATTTACATCTTTTTGTGTGAGGGTACACGTTTATCAGACGCCAGTTACCCCCAGGTACTCAATGAAACCACCCTACTGTTTTGATCATTTTATACAGAGATAGCTGATACACCTCATGACATGAGTGTTGTCGACTTCTTTGATGGATCACTCAGTTTCTCAGTGATTTACCAGTCATTGCTCTGCCAATGTTATTTTTCAATGATTTTCAATGTTTTTCAATATCTTTCTTAACTGTCCTTTATATGTTTCAGAATGACTTGTTTAAGAACAATACACATACTTAGCTTCTCTAATCATGATTTCAGATGAGTTTTCATATTTCAGATATACTTAGCTTTGTCTGACATGAAATAAGAAAGGGGTTGAGAGGTTTATCAATTTTTAGCTTTCTTATATACAGATTGCAATCTTTAAACTCCAAAAATTATAAGATTTAAACCATTTGGTCAGTCTTTAAGCAATTCAAATTCTTATAAATGAAGAAGTCCATTTTCTATTGCTTAGAAATCAGAACTGACCAACAGATTGCCATATTGTCAGATTCAAGCATTCAGAGTTAAAGGATGAGTGAATTCAAGAAAGTTGAGGACCACTCTGAATTTCTAACAATACTCCCCCTGTCTATATGCATGCAGCTTTGCTAATGAATGGCAAGAATCAAGTATCGACTGTTATGATATGCATTACTCTGCTCTACATGAAGACCTGACCCTTGGTACTTAGCGGAGAACCTGGTCACAAGGACCATCTCACACATAGTAAGACCCTCCAGACAGATTTCCCTGCCTTTTAGTAACTTACCATTTGATATACCAGGGTTATGCAAAGAAATGCAGTGCAAGACAGTTCTATATGCATGTGGTTTTAGGTGAGAGAGATCTTAGACACAGACATGACTAAGTGATATGCAATGATGATCATGAGTGTGATGCAAACAAATATGAATGCATGCATGATCATGAGTCTGTTTTATCATCCACAAGTTTATTCAAGCTATCATATGCAAGTCCAAATCAGAAATTTTATGCAAAACAGCTGAACACATCATTCATCATGCTGAAATTTACATAAGCCAAGTTCTCTTCTAAGAAATTTAAATCTTTCATTCCCAAGAGGCTTAGTAAAAATATCAGCAATTTATTTTTTAATTACAATGAAATTCATTTCAATTTCCTTTTTATTTACAACATCTCTCAGAAAATGGTGTTTTATCTCTATATGCTTAGTCCTTGAATGGTGAACAGAATTTTTAGCAAGGCATATGGCACTAGTATTATCACACAAGATTGGAATACATTCCAATTTTATCTGATAATCATCTAGTTGGTGCTTGATCCATAGTACTTGGGCAGCACAATTACCTGCAGCAACATATTCAGCCTCAGCTGTAGACAAGGCTACAGTGTGTTGCTTTTTAGATGCCCAAGATACTAGACAGCCACCAAGGAATTGGCAATAGCCACTAGTGCTCTTTCTATCTACTCGACACCCAGCATAGTCTGCATCAGTGTAGGCTAGAAGATCTAACTCACACTTAGCAGGATACCAAAGACCTAGCTGTTGGGTGCCTAGTAAATATCTAAAAATCCTCTTCACAGCCTTAAGATGAGATTCTTTAGGACTAGCCTGAAACCTAGAGCATAAACACACTGCAAATTGAATATCAGGCCTAGATGCTGTAAGATAAAGAAGGGATCCGATCATACCTCTATATAGCCTTTGGTCCACTGGTTTACCTTTAGGATCTTCATCCAAACTGGTTGAGGTACCCATTGGAGCAGCTATTTCCTTGAGGTTGTCATTTTGTACTTCTTCAATAAATTCTTTACGTACTTGGACTGAGAGATGAAAGTGCCATCCTCTGATTGTGTAACATGCAGTCCAAGAAATAGTTTGAGCTCGCCCATTGAGCTCATTTCAAACTCATTAGTCATTATCTGAGAGAATTCCTCACACAATTTGGGGTTAGTTGACCCAAACACAATGTCATCCACATAAATCTGAATAATAAGAATATCTGAATGACTCACTTTGGTAAACAATGTTTGATCAACTATACCTCTTGTGAAATTCTTGTCGGTGAGGAACTTGCTCAACCTGTCATACCAAGCTCTAGGAGCTTGCTTTAAACCATAAAGAGCTTTATTGAGTTTGTAAACATGATTAGGGAAATCTAAACATTCAAACCAGGAGACTGTCTCACATAGACATCCTCACTAATTTCCCCATTTAGGAAAGCAGATTTCACATCCATCTGCTGAAGATTTATACCTAGGGAGCATGCATAAGCCAATAATATTCTGATTGCTTCTAACCTAGCTACAGGGGCAAAAGACTCTTCAAAGTCTATTCCAAATTCCTGATTGTACCCCTGAGCTACAAGTCTGGCTTTATTTTTAATGACATTCCCTGATTCATCAGTTTTATTTCTAAACACCCATTTAGTCCCTATGACTGTTTCATGATCAGGAGGTGGAACCAAATGCCACACCTTATTCCTGTCAAATTGATTAAGCTCCTCATGCATGGCATTAATCCAATGCACATCTTGGAGAGCACAGTCAATGGACTTGGGTTCTATATTTGAAACAAAAGCATAAGCATTCAATTCATGTTGAATTCTCAAGTGGCCTCTAGTCCTAGGGGGGTCATGCAGATTTCCAATTACATTATCTACAGGATGATCCTTAAGATATCTAATGTTTACAATTGGATTATCATGAGTTTGATTTACCTCCCCTGAACTGTAGGCTCTTCTTCATCAAGCTCTTTATGTCCTTCTTCATCCTCGGATTTGTCTGCAGGATCTCCTTCCTTCAGAATATCACCACTGTCTTCATTCCTGCATTGACCAACATTAGTATTTACCAAGGATTCATCAAAAACTATATGTGGAGATTCTTCAACAGTTTTAGAATTCAGATTGTACACTCTATATGCTCGGGTGTTTTCAGAATAACCAAGAAAGATTCCTGGTTCACCTTTAGGTTCAAATTTATCAAGGTCTCTTTTATCATTTATATGAATGAAACATTTACATCCAAAAATCTTGAAGTGAGCAATAGAAGGTTTCTTACCCTTTAAGATCTCATATGGTGTTTGCTGGGTAGAAGGTCTTACCATGGCTCTGTTAATTACATAACAGGCAGTGTTCACTGCTTCAGCCCAGAATTTCCTAGGTAGACCACCTTCAACAAGGAGTGTACGACCCATCTCCACTAGGGTTCTGTTCCTTCTCTCCACAACTCCATTCTGCTCAGGTGTCCTTGGTGAGGAGTACCTATGGTTGATTCCATTTGACCTGCAGAATTCATCAAACTGTGAGTTTTCAAACTCACCTCCATGATCAGTCAAAATGTTTTCAATTTTCTGATTTATTCTAACATAGAACTCCTGAAATTCTGAAAATGCATCACTCTTATGAGATAAGAAATAAACCCAAGTATACCTAGAAAAGTCATCTACCATGACAAACCCATACTTCCTCCCTGATAAGCTAACAGATCTGGTTGGCCCAAAAAGGTCCATGTGTATCAGCTCATAGGGTTTAGAAGACAGATTTTCAGTTCTAGACTTAAATGACTTTCTAGTTATCTTTGATTGAGTGCATGCATCACAGATTTTATTTTCCTTTTTGAAGGAAACTTCAGGAAGTCCTCTAACCATGCCATGCTTATTCAGTTTATGCAAAACAGTGTAACTAGCATGACCTAACCTACGATGCCATAAAAATGCTAAGTCTTCTCTACTGGCAGTAAGGCAAAGGTTAGTATGTTGAATGTCATCTAAATCTATCATGTATGTATTATTTATTCTTTTTCCAGAAAATTTGACAATTTCAGAATCAGGTTCAAAAACCTTGCAGCATTGAGAATCAAATAAAACCTTATATCCTTTATCACACAACTGGCTGATACTAAGTAAATTATAAGCTAACCCTTCAACCAGCATAACATCATCAATGCAGCAGGTAGAACACTTACCTACCTTACCTGATCCAATAATCCTACCCTTTGTGTTGCTTCCAAAGGTGACAAGGCCTCTAGTTTCTCAGTCAGCATGCAGAACTTGGCCTTATCTCCTGTCATATGCCTGGAGCAGCCGTTATCCAAGTACCACAAGTTGTTCTTGGCTGCCAGGCATACCTGCATACACAATTAGGTAGAGAGGTTTGGAACCCAAGACTGATTGGGCTCCATAACAGAAGAAGTAGAAGCAAAGCAAGAAAGCAGCTTTTCGGAATCCACATTTGTTTAAATGAATTTTGTTCAGTGGATCCTACAGGTTTTCTTCTGTTGTTGTTCCTCTTCTTTTTGTTATTTTTCTTCTTATTTGCACCAACATGATTATTGACATTGTTGTTTCTTTGCCAGTGCCTTGGCCAGGTTGCATTCATGGAATTGTGGCCATAGTAGTTCCTGGGCTGGCTGTGGAAATGTTGGTTCCTAGGTGTCCAATAACCATACCCATTAACCCAATTTCTAGTGTAAGGTCTTTGATATTGTGCAGCCTGATATGCAAGACCTGTATGCCTCCCCGGAGTTCTAGTCCAACCTGACCTATTGAAATAGGTTGACTGTGCATTGTAATGGGTCTGAACTCTGGGTTGGTAGAAATGATTGGGTTGACTCTTAGCAGCATTCTGTCTCCCCTGCACCTTGGACCCTGCTGACCTATTCATAGGTTTGTTTTGGGTCTTCTTCAGAGGTGGAGGTGATGGTGGAGACTTGGTTACCTTGACCTGGTGTTTATAAGACTGGGTAGGTTGACCCCTAACCTGAGATTGAGCCTTTGGATTTTGCTTGGATGTGCTAGCTCTACTAGGCTCACTGACTTTTTGTTTGCCCTTCTCCTCAGCACTGGTCTTTTTCAGATTAGCATTTTTGTTCATTGAATTGTTTGGATTCATGCTAATTAGAGGTCCTTTTTCTTTTTGTGCAACAAATGAAATAGTTTTCATTCCAAAGGTTTTCGTTGCACTTGAATTAAATCCTAGGCCCTCTTTTCTGAAATTGACCTTTGACCCTAACAAAGCATTTAAGTTATCTGTTCCTTGGGTCATTTTCTCAATGGTTCTCAGTTTATCCTCATTGTCTTTCTGAATTTCATCAATAGACTTTTTCAGTTCATTATTTACATTGAGGACAACTTCATATTTTTCAGAAACAATTTTTACTTCACTCTCACATTTCTGAATTTTCAGCTTCCATTCATCAATTTCATTTTCAAGCCTCACATTCTCTTCCCTAGAAGCTTTTAACTCATTTTTGATTTCATCTAATTCAGAACATGTGAGTTTCAAATTTTTATTCTCAGATTCTAAACATGCAATTTTATCAGTTAGAGTTTTATCATTTTGCATGGAATTGATCTTTCTTCTCAGATGCCTGTTTTCTTTTCTAATATCATCAGCTCTATCAGCTATATCATGGTAGGCATCTACCCAATCAGCGATAGTAAAATTTTCAAATCTAGTGATTACCTCATCTGAGTCCTCTTCTCTATCTTCTGAGCTTGTTGCCATAAGGCAAATGGGCTTCTCAGATTCGGCTTCACTGTCTGAAGTGTTGCTCAGGGAGCCTTCATCTTCATCACTCCAGGTACTCACCATTGCTTTCCCTTTCGTGTTCCTTCTCTTTGACTTGTCCTTATATTTTTGATTATCTGGACAGTCAGCTTTCAGATGGCCTGGTTTCCTGCATTGATAACAAGTGTTAGTTTCCATTTTCTTTGCAGGGTTGTGTTTATACCTTTTGTCCCTTCGGCCGCCACTATATTTCTTTTGGCCGAATCGTCCTGCTCCTTTTCTGAGAAATCGCCTGAACTCTCTAGTCATCATGGCCATCTCAGAACGAGTCATATCTTCTTCTTCATTCGGACTCTCCTCTGATGATGAAGAACTGCTGGAGCTGGATTTGTTGGATTTTTGCTGGAACCAGCCTTCAGCGCTATCGGCTTCTTCTTCCTTTCAGCTTCTTCTATCCTTGGCATATTAATCTCATATGCCATCAGCGAGCCAATTAGCTCATCAGCTCTTGTATTGCGCAAGTCCCTTGACTCCTCCATCACAGTAGCTTTCGTATGCCATGCATGAGTCAAGGACCGAAGTATCTTCCTTACTAAATCATATTCTGTCAGAGGTTTCCCGAGACCTCTTAGACCATTGGTGATGATTGTCAGTCGAGCATACATTTCTTTGATGGTCTCGTTTGGCTTCATCTTGAAGGCTTCATACTCAGACACTAGGAAATTAGCCTTCGTCTCCCTGACTTGAGAAGTCCCCTCATGGATAACTTCCAGTGCATCCCACATCTCCTTGGCTGAAGTGTACGCTGACACGCGAGAGAATTCTGTAGGGTACAGAGAGCACTGGATGGCGTTTATGGCACTCTAATTCAGCGTGGACCTTCTGATCTCCTCCTTGGTACAGACATCTTCATTCGGGGACAGCTCATAAGGTCCCTTGCTAACAACCTTCCAGATCTCGTAATCTTTAGCCCTCAGAAACACTTGCATACGATTCTTCCAGTATGCGTAGTTAGATCCATCGAAGAATGGGGGCTTTGTGGTTGAGTGACCTTCAGCTATCATCCCTCGAGCATCCATCTCTGCCTATCCTCTTCGGGCGATGAGTCCATGTAGAAGAGTATGGCTCTGATACCAATTGTTGTGTTAGATGGACACAGTCTATCTCCACTAACTGTGGATCTAGAGGGGGGTGAATAGATCTAATGCCTAATTAAAAGCTAGTATAAGCTCTAATGCAGAATATAGGCAAATAGCAGGTAAACCAAAAGAAGATGCACTAAGCAAAGGGTCGACCCATGCAGCCACACAGCATATCACTATCTCGAATACTAGATATGAACATGAGCGATATAAGCTATGATGCTAAGTAAGGAAACCCATCGCACACAGTTCAAAGACAATCACACAAACACAATGCACCCAAGAATTTTAGGTGGTTCGGTCAAAGACCTACGTCCACCCCACACTCAACAGAGTATGGCTTACTGCTGCGCAGTACAGCTTGCGTCTGCTGGGCACTACAGCTTGGCCTACAAACCGCTGAGCAACACAGCTTGCTGTCCGAGACAAGTCTCGCCTGCTGAGGATTACAGCTTCACCTGTCCAGTGGAATCCTCCACTGCAACTGCTGGGGTTTACAGCTTACCCGTCCAGAGGAAGCACCTCTGCAAAACAGCTGACTCACAGCTTGAAGAAGCAATAGTTCAGAAATAAAAGTGCAGAAGCAAAATGAAAAAGAAAACCCCAAAGGGGAATGTAGCTCTAATGAGCAAATGCTCAGCTCTGGTATCTGAACCAAGAGACTGAGTACAATCCTCTCGAACAAGCTCTCTCAATCTCACTCTCTCAACTCATCTCTTCTCACTTTCTCTTCTTCTCTGTTTTCTTTCTTCTCACAGTGGATCGATGGCTCTCTGCTGTATAGATTTTGCTTCTCTTCAGTCGATCAGCCTCCATCTGAAGACGAAGGCTTCATTATATACTAGCAGTAGGTGGATGAGGGCGCGTGGCTTCCACATTTCTCGCCCAGAGAATTTGCCAGAACCGAGGCAATTCCATCCACATGGCAGCATCCTGGAAAGGCTTCTTCCACGTGTCATCATCATGGTACCTCGTCCTTCTTGGATCACGAGCCAGGTCATCAGTCCAGGTAAAGAATCCCTGTCAGATAGAATACCAGATTATCAGTTTAAGTATCGAACTCTGTATAGACTTGTGAAATGAAATGCGATGTATAGACATGAAAGCACAGGGAGTGTATAGACATGGAATTTACATGCAGGAGGGAGCAGTGTATAGACTTGCTGTGAAGAACAGTAATGTGTAGACTTCGATGAGAACAATACATGAACACAGTGTATAGACTTAGAAGTCTAAAGGGGGTCGACCCATCTAATCAGGGGGTCGACCCATGATGCATGAATGAATACACTTCCAATGTGTAGACTTCGGACTTTCCATGATGTATAGACTTGGAGCACAAAAGCCACGATGTACAGACTTCATGAGACTTTAATGAAGACAGACGATGTATAGACTTCATGACTGATGCACGATGCAGACTCGTCCAATGTATACACTTGCTCAATGTTCAATCTTCACGAATGATGTACAGACTACGAATGTGTAGACTTGCCAAGACAAATGAACGATGTACAGACTTAAACAAGGCAAAGTCTGTACAGGCTTTGAGGTTCACAATGTATGGACTTTGGCAACCCAATGGTTGTACAGACTTCCACTAAACAACGTTGTATAGACTTGGAAATCTGAACGGGAGGATGTATAGACTTGGCCCCTTGAAGGATGTACAGACTTTGAAGAAATCAAGCAATGTGAAGACTTTACCAATGTATGGACTTGGGCCAACAAAGAACCGATGGATGTATAGACTTTACGAGCACAGTCCAATGTATGGACTTTGCGAAGCACAGTCCAATGTATAGACTTCAAAGGCTTGAAGGCCCAATGTGCAGACTTGGAAGCTTGAACCAATGTACAGACTTAACAGTCGCCTTGGCTGTACAGACTTGGTCACAAACTGAACAGTCGGTTGTATAGACTTGCACAAACCAAAGTCTGTACAGACTTGAAAAGAAAACCAATGTATAGACTTCGTGAGCGCCTAGAGGATGTACAGACTTAGTGACTGTACAGACTTGGAAGGCTCAGTGAAGGATGTACAGACTTCAACGAAGAGATGCACGATGTACAGACATCATTCAAAGGCCAGTGTGAAGACTTCACGATGTATAGACTTTCCAAGTGAAAGGCTGTACAGACTTGAGCACAGAAGCTCTGTACAGACTTGATCAAGACAAGGCAGTCGAGTGTATAGACTTCAAGTGAAACGACGGTAAACCATCAGTGTATATACTTCAAGGGAAACGATGGTAAAACTACCGATGTATAGACTTGAAGGGAAACGTAGGTGAAACTTCCAATGTACAGACTTCGAAGTTGAACAGTTGGATGTACAACCTTGGAAGAACATTGATGAATGTACAGACTTCGAAGTTGAACAGTTAGATGTACAGACTTCACCCCGATGTACAGAACGCTAACTAAGACGGACAATCTACAGACTTGCTGTAACAGTCCGATGTATGGACTTTGCCCAATGCCTGAGACGCTAACAGAGACAAACGATGTTCAGACTTGCTGAAAGACCGATGTACAGACTTTGCTCGAATGAACGAATGAGCAATGTATAGACATTGGGTGCCACACTGTGCAGACTTCACGATGTAAGGACTTGAGTGTTCGTGTGAGCTGCACTGTATAGACTTAGAAGATCAAGGGAGGATGCACAGACTTCACCTTAATGCGTCTACAGTGCAGTGTATGGACTTTGAAGAATGATGCACAGTGCGATGTACAGACTTCATATGATCCGAGCTACTGTCCAATGTATGGACTTATGAATAGTTATGCACGACGCTGTAATGTATGGACTTTAGTTCCTCGACATGTGTTCTGAGGGAGTCGACCCATCAAAGGAGGGGTCGACCCATGATACATGAATATAGGCATGTGAACTGCAAAGAACACACAGGCAATTTGATAACACACATTCATCAAACCATAGACAGTCATAGACAATCTGATAACACGAATACATCAAAACATCAATAGTTGCCAAATCACTCAAAACAAGGTGTTGCCAATGAGTTAAATCAATATGTCAGCACCATCAACACAGAGGAGTCACAACAACGGGGACATAGAATAAGTAGTGATAGATCTCCCCACTTCCCATGGCCCCTGACGAACCAATGGCATCGGAGGACGCTTCACCAGCTGCGTCTCCTTCTTCTTCGACTGGCTTTCTTTTTCACAAAACAACTTTCCAAAACAATCAGAAAAATCTTCTAAATCACCCACCAGCCCCTGCAGCAGCGGTGGTGGGTCAACAACAACACAGGCATCATTTGCCTTCTCTTCAAGACTAGGTGGCGGCTTCTTCAAGGTACCAGGCTGTAACGGGCCTCTCACGAAGTGCTGTCGATAATCCCATGTCAATGGCCCGGAATCTCCAAGCATGGACATTGATGTGTCCCGGTAGCCAACGCCTCGGTCACCCATCTTTCTACCCTTAGGGACGGACTTAGTCCGCCCCTGTAGTTGTGCGCCGAGACCCAAACCCGGCTGATAACCCAATTTCAAAATCATATGCCACCCTTTGGAATCTCTGATCTTGGACTTGATTTTCACATTGACTGGTGCAGTGGCGGGCTTGCGTGACGCATATGCCCATGAATAATTCAAGTCCATTACTGACAGAACTGGCATATTAGTTGGCCAGAGTGTAGGGAGAATCTTGGCTGCTATGGCATCAACGTTCTAGATCATGGAAATACTCTTCACCTTGACCACCCGCCCCTAGAATGGGAATTTCAAACACTAGTGGGCAGTCGAGGGTACGACATTCAGACTATTTATCCATGGATGACCCAGAATGGCTTTAAACATTGGGTCTATGTCCAATACATAGAATTCCACGTCCATTACTAATGGCCCAAGCTCGGCCTTCACAGTCATGACCCCATGACAAGCACGTCTGGAATTGTCATATGCTGCTATTGTGGTCGGGGTTGGCTTGAGCATATCCTCTGAAATGTTGCAGGCACGAAGGGTACTCAATGGACACACATTTATCGACGCTCCCGTGTCCACAAGGGCAGACTCCACGGCAACTTTGTTCAAAGAGATGGTAATACATAGCGGCATCTGCCGTGTCTCAAGGGGCGCTAGCTCTGACTCAGAAAATTAAATAGAAGGCCCCTTGGTAATCGTTGCCAAAACTGACGGTAGGCTATCTACTGCCACATCTTCGCTCACCATAACCTTCTGCAAAAAAGTCTTCAAGGCATCCTGGTGTAGTGGCGACCTTTTGATCAATTCCAAAACTGAGATCTTGGCCGGCATCCGGTCCAAGTGCTGCAATAGGTCATATTTCGTGCCTGGCACGGGGTCTACTTCTTCTGTCTCAGCTGTGGGGGAAGGAACTTGGAGGTTAGGTGCAGACGCACAGGAGGGAGGAAAAATTCTCTGGAAGGGACGCCCGCTCCGAAGGGCGCAATGTGGTGGCAGCACGACCTAAGATGGACTCCCGCTTGGCCCGGTGGGGTAGGTGGAAGGTGTACAAATGGGGGTGAGGATGGCGGAAGTTGGTCTAATGGGCCCTGGTGAAGGGGAGATGGGCGAGGGGTTAAGTGGAGGGGTGATGATGGAGGGTATGGGGGGTAGTCGTGCAAGGACTGGTGGTGCGGAGGGGAATGCGATGGGCCTGATGAGTGATGCAGAGGGAATAACGAGTGGTGTAGTGGTCAGAATGGCGGGCCTGAGGATGGAGGGGGTAGCAGGTGCGGGGGAATGGTTGTGGTGGAAGGCCAAAAGGTGTGCGGGGGTTTCATCATCAAAAGTCCACCCAGCGTTGGGGGCTGGGTGCTGGACAATGTTCACTTGTGCTGGTGCCGGCGTCGGCGGTTGTTGTTGTTGCTGAGGAGCGGGTTGATGCATCGGCATGGGATTCTGATGAATCCTGAGGTCCTGTTGCTGCTGCTGGGGTTGCTGTTGTTATTGGGGTTGCTGTTGTTGTTGCTGTTGGGGTGCCGCCTGCTGCGGCCTGGCTTGTCTCTACCTCTGCTTGATGTCTTCAATCAGCTGGTGCATCTGGGCCCAATCAATCCTTTGCCCCTCATGTAAGTCATACACTAAGTCTCTAAACTGATAGCACTCGTGTGCCCGGGCTGCCAATGGAATATGCAATATCGGGACTGATCGGCGGCCGGATTCCAATTTGGACGCTGAGGAGGCAATTGAAGATCACCAGTATACATCAAAGCAGAGAAAATATCGGGCAAAGTCTCAAGAAGAGGAGGGTAATGGGCCCTCTTTGGACTCGGTCGAGCAGGTCCATAGGCGGCGTGTGGGGGAACATTGTTGTATTATGGCGGTCGCTGAGGCTGTTGGGGTGGTGGTGGTTGTTGTTACGGGTATTGTGGAACTTGGAAAGTGGGTTGGGGAACTTGTGGAGTGGCGAACTGGGGGTTGCGTGGAGGCTGCGGGAAGCGGGGTGGAGCGGCTTGGTGGGGGAATTGAACAGTCTGGACATGTTCATTGATCTGTACTCCCTTAGTGACGAGGCCCTGGGATTTTCTCGCAGTTTTGGGTTTCTGGGCCTCAAATAGCGAATGAATAGGGGAGTCTTTGAACTGGGTTTGTATGAACCGATCTCTGCTATATAACTGGTGCATATTCGAAATGGCATTCATTGCCAAGATATTTCTGAATGTTGGCGTGGTATTGGAGATCAACAACTTTACTTTCTCTTCTTCCGGGATTTGCCCGGGCACACGTGAGGCCATCTGCCTCCATCGATCTGCATAGGTTGCAAAATCTTCCTCTGGCTTCATCTTCTCAGCTACCAGGTCGGTGAAGGAATACTCGGGTCCGACCCGATCTTGGAATCTCTGAATAAACCTCTCTTTGACGGTCTTGAAATTCTCGGCCTCCTCCATGGGCAAAGTATAAAACCATTCCAGGGCGACCCCTTCAAATGATCGGCAAAATAAATAAGCCATCAGGCGGTCGTCATGCTGGAACTGTGCTGACTCATAGAGAAACTCCCGAACATGGATGAACGGGTTGCCGTTCCCGTCATATTTGCGGTACATGGGGAGCTCGGACTAAGAAGGAAAACGAATGTCCCTGAAGTTACGAATAGGGACGTCAGCCAAAGATTGTGGGCCAACCCGCTTGTGGAGGAGATCAATTTGTTGCTGCATAGCAGCCCATTTATCGAGAATCTCCCGTTCCCAGGAAGGAGGGGAAGGAGCAGGAGGAGTAGTGCCTGGGTATGTAGCCAGAGGATAAGCCGATTGAGGGGGCGACCCATAAGATGGATACTGGGCCGGGGAAGGGCCGACATCCGCATGAGCCAGCTGGGCGGCCCCTGGTTGCAACCTGGCAAGATCAGCTGGGGCCAAAAGGGCCTGCGGCGACGGAGAGACAGTAGCATATGGATCAAAATAGGGAACAGGGGGGATTTGGGCCTTTCCCTTGTCAAGCAGCTGATGGGCCGAGGTCGAAGCCTGGCCCGCCTCCATATTGGAGTATCGGAGAACCTGAGGATGGGGGGGGGGGTAAGATCAATAGGGGCCACAGAGGTGGTCCCAACAACAGGAGATGTGGTGGCAGCGACGGCCATGCCACGGGAAGAGGCTGAAATCGGGGCATCGGCCCCTTGCAAGGCTTGTTGAATAAAGTGGAGCTGGGTGGGGTCCAGCTGAGCCATCATGTTAAGGATCTGACTAGCCGGATTCTGAGTGGATTGATTTGAAAGAGAGGGTTGAGATCCCTCACTGAGAATGGTCAGGAGCGGAGGGGCAGTCCCCTCTCCTCCCTGCATAGCGGTGACCCTAGGCGGGTCCTCAAGAAGTCCGCGAGGAAGAGAGTCCTCGTGAGACTGGGAGAAATCGTAGGACGACATGGAGGATGACGAATCGAACAAGGGATTAAAGTATGAGTGAAAAGGAGAACTGACCCTAGGAGGTGATCCTAAAGGGGAGAAACAACTCCACATACACTAAGCACCTAGGATTAGGATAAACAAACCTAACCAAACAAAGCAACAAAGCAGACCACAAGCATGCAATGGAAGGAAGAGATGAGAGGAGAATCACCCAATTGTACAATCAAGTTATTAAATGATGCCCGTCAGATTCTTATGAATTCCTCTTTGAACCTTAGTGGCTTAATTGAACTGTAAATTCACTCAACCACTGGGTGCCTGACTGGGGTAAGAAATGAGGAACTGTGTGACTCTATAGGGACCTCTCACTCACGGATGCAAACCCTAGACTGGGGTGGATACGTTACAACCTGCCCGGCGTCCGTGTGGGAATCCACGGCTCACGGGGGCTTACGGAGGCCCTCAGCAAGGTCCCTAGTCGGCTCCAAGGAATATGGAGACTAGAGGAAACCCTACCTCGGTAGGAATGCAACTACTATGAAAAGAGATGGATGCTCTTATGCGCACCGGGGTGCATGCACAATCTAACCTAGTAACTATCAAATAATGATCAAGCAAATATATGAACAATAAAAACAATGATGCAACAATGGTAAGGGAGCAGGGGAAGATCAACAACTAGCACCAAACTAACAAATCGCATGGAATATAGCCATCAAAATAAGCAATGAGGGTGTTGCGGCACCAGAAGAATGGTCTGGATGTGACCGCTCAAAGAGTCAGATGGTATGTAGAAGGCCGTATAATCCAGGGAGCAACAGAATGACAAAAAGACTGCACAATAATCGCAGGATGCTGTAAATATGGGATGGCAGTAATAAGGAACGTACCAGAAAAATGGTCTATAACCAGCCGCGTAAGCTCTGGGACGGACCTCCAGTAGCCGCGTACTTACAGCCAGAACACGCAGAAGCGTACCTGTGCCAAAGCGATGAACGGCCAGAAGCATGCCGCACAGAATGGTGGACGGTCGATGGGACGCCGTCTACAACAGGGCACTGGAGGAGGACTGGCACTGGTCGCAGGGGAAGGACGGTGGATGATCAGCCGCTCCAGTGGATGAACGGCTCTGGGAGAACCGCGCACATCCCAGAAGGTAGAAAACACGCTCAACCTGTAAATCACTCCAAGAAGAGAACTAAACAACGAAAGGGGGTCAGCAACTCACAAGCACGATGGGCACTAGGAGTCCCACCGTGATCGCCACAAAAGAAGGGTGTAGATATATTTCATCCTCTTACTTAAAGGAAGATATCCTATGAATAAATCAACAATGCACTGAGTAAGTGAAGAATAGTAAGAGGAGAGTGGAAAACACAAGTGACCGTGATCGCCACCAAAGCGCCGGACGTGATGAACACGCCATGCTTTGGAAAGGAAGGGGAGACACTCGCCTAGCTGCTACACTGGGAAGACGTGCGGTTGAGGAAAGATCACCTAAAGGACACGCGGTCTTACGATAGACAGCGTAAGAGTGCTGCAGAATGTGCGGGAGGAAGCGCTCCTGGAGGAAGGACGGCTTGAAGTAGACCACAAGAAGAAGAAGGGCGGTGCAGGAAGAGCCGCTCGTCTTCTTGAACGGGCAGTTAGGAACCGCTCAAATCCACCACACCAGGAGTTGCAAAAGGGGCTCACCTCCACCCTCTCCAGCCGGCCAGAGGGGATGGGCCTCGTGCTGATGAAGTGCTGACCTGCAAAGCAACGTGAAGACACAAGAATAACACCTAGGTTTGAACTAAATGGTGTAGTAAATGTCAAGATAGGAAGAGATGAACATAAATAAAAGGAAAGGGGTATACCTGGGGGGTTTTAAACCCCAAGGGTGTGAAAAACATAGGTGGATGTGTGCATGGTGATGAAAACGAAGGAGGACGTAGGGAGAAAGCAATGCATGCAATGAACAGTAACGAAAGCTATAAAACACGAACGACTCTAAAAATCGACTACTCCCTGGACCGAAGGCTCGTATGGACGTAGAGAGCCTCCCTCCTTGGTGCTGGGTCGCTCAAGAATGCGGCAGGGCTTCGCCGTCGACCAAAATCTCCCCCATTTTCAAAGTCCGGCCTTTAGGGTCTATTTATAGAGCCTAGAAGGCCAGCCCCGAAACTAGGGTTTAGAGCCATTTTCGGGATGAGATTATTGAAGATAAATGGTAGATAATAGAATTATCTCTCATCCAGTCGAAACGGCAGCTAAAATGGTTGATTATCCGCGGAGAAATTGATGAAAGAAGTTGGGGATAAAACCATGGATAAAAGGATTAAAATCTATTAAAATTCAATAGTCGATGGGATGAACGGACTTACGATAGACCACTCAACAGGATGGGCGGTCACCTACTAACCGTCCAAACCCGTCGGTGGAAATTCAAAATAATTAGAAAATAATCCCAATTATCCCTCGAACTGACCAAAACGCCCGCCGTTGGACTCTCACAGATGAGCGGCTCCATCTAGACCGTTCAAATGTAGAGCGGCCAAGGACAAGCCGTTCTAGCCTTGTCGGTGATAATTCAATTACTTGGATAATTACCTGAGTAAATTACCAAGCGTAGGACTCTGAGATATAAGCGGTCGCAATCCGTCTGTTCATTAAGTTGAACGGGCCTAATATGACCGTATAAATGCTTGACGGTGGAAATTCAAAAAATTAGCCAAAATGTTCCAAAAATATATGGACGGCTCATAGGTAACCGCACATGGATTGAGCGGTCATGGGTGAACCGTACATGCACGTGGACGTTGAAACTCATAGAAAAAGCCCAATCAACCAAAACCCAGGCCCATTTAAGACCCGAAATGACTCGGACCTAACCAAGGAGGGAGGTAACCCATAAAACTGGCCCAAAATACACCTGAAAATAGCCCCAATGAGTGATGGGCAATTCGAGGCATCAACAAATGGGAGTAAGAGAAACGACTCAACTTATCGGCAAAAAACGGGTGTCAACAGTCCCCGTTTAGGAACAAGGCCGACGGGGTATCTCTATTTTTAACCCCATTTATGTTTCTTTCTCTTTTTTTTTGAACTCATGTAGCAGAAGGATGCTGAGAGGGTCGGCTAGAACATGAAGTATCACGCCGAAAAAGAGGTTTATTCGTTAGCAAGAAGATAATGCCAACGCCCAGGGTAGATTTGTGCCGATTCGGGCATAGGGCCCGCAATGGCAATGATGTATAAAGGTCGGCTAGGATACGGAGTCTTGCGCCAAGCAAAGGGGTTTATTCGTTAGCAAGAAGGTAATGCTAGCGCAAAGGATACATTTAAGATTATTTGGGCGTAGGGCCCGCAATGGCAATGATGTATAAAGGTCGGCTGGGACACGGAGTCTTGCGCTAGAAGTAGGATTTATTCGTCAGCAAGGAGGGATTTATGTCGATTCGGACGTAAGGCCCGTAATATCAAAGTCGTAGGTATTATGCGAGTCTGGCCAGGGCAGAGTGCCACTAGACCGAGGTAAGTGTAGCTCGATCAGGACGGAATGCCACTAGACCGAGGTAAGTGTAGCTCGATCAGGGTGGAGTGCCACTAGACCAAGTTTGAGGTAGCTCGGTCAGGGCGGAGTGCCACTAGACCAAGGGTGGAGGTAGCTCGGTTAGGGCGGAGTGCCACTGGACCAAGGGTGGGGGTAGCTCGGTCAGGGCGGAGTGCCACTGGACCAAGGGTGGAGGTAGTTCGGTCAGGGTAGAGTGCCACTGGACCAAGTTTGAGGTAGCTCGGTCAGAGTGGAGTGCCATTGGACCAAGTTTGAGGTAGCTCGGTCAGGGCGGAGTGCTACTGGACCAAGGGTGGAGGTAGCTCGGTCAGGGCGGAGTGCCACTGGACCAAGTTTGAGGTAGTTCGGTCAGGGCGGAGTGCCACTGGACCAAGTTTGAGGTAGCTCGATCAGGGCGGAGTGCCACTGGACCAAGTTTGAGGTAGCTCGGTTAGGGCGGAGTGCCACTAGACCAAGGGTGGAGGTAGCTTGGTCGGGGCGGAGTGCCACTAGACCATGTTTGGAGTAGCTCGGTCAGGGCGGAGTGCCACTGGACCAAGTTTGAGGTAGCTCGGTCAGGGCGGAGTGCCACTGGACCAAGGGTGGAGGTAGCTCGGTCAGGGCGGAGTGCCACTGGACCAAGTTTGAGGTAGTTCGGTCCGGGCGGAGTGCCACTGGACCAAGTTTGAGGTAGCTCGGTTAGGGCGGAGTGCCACTGGACGAAGGGTGGCGGTAGCTCGGTCAGGGCGGAGTGCCACTGGACCAAGGGTGGAGGTAGTTCGGTCAGGGTGGAGTGCCACTGGACCAAGTTTGAGGTAGC
Source organism: Amorphophallus konjac (assembly GCA_022559845.1). NCBI lineage: Eukaryota > Viridiplantae > Streptophyta > Magnoliopsida > Alismatales > Araceae > Amorphophallus > Amorphophallus konjac. The sequence continues at coordinate 40,005,707 of CM040124.1, forward strand.
TCGGTCTGGGCGGAGTGCCACTGGACCTAGGGTGGAGGTAGCTCGGTCAGGGTGAAGTGCCATTGGACCAAGGGTGGGGGTAGCTCGGTCAGGGCGGAGTGCCACTGGACCAAGGGTGGAGGTAGTTCAGTCAGGGTGGAGTGCCACTAAACCAAGTTTGAGGTAGCTCGGTCAGGGCGGAGTGCCACTGGACCAAGTTTGAGGTAGTTCGGTCAGGGCGGAGTGCCATTGGACCAAATTTGAGATAGCTCGGTCAGGGCGGAGTGCCACTGGACCAAGGGTGGAGGTAGCTTGGTCAGGGCGGAGTGCCACTGGATCAAGTTTGAGGTAGCTCGGTCTGGGTGGAGTGCCACTGGACCAAGGGTGGAGGTAGCTTGGTTGGGGCGGAGTGCCACTGGACCAAGGGTGGTAGATCATTCGGGGAACGCTGGTTGAACCGTGTGATATAGCTTTAGGTGCTTCCCATTAAGGGGAGAGAATTGGATGACTCCTTTGTGATCCGCAAGGACATACGCACCCCCTTCATATGCTCAGTGGACGACATACGGTCCGACCCAATTTTCAACCAACTTCCCCTTGGGGTTGGAGGCCATCACCTCTCTTCTTTTAACCATCACCAGGTCACCCCTTTTGAACTCCCATCCTTTGACCAACTTATCAAAAGCACGGGCCATGCAGGCTTGATAGAGTTGAATATTCTATTGCGCCCGGAGACGCTTTCCTTCAAGCTCGGCGAGCTCTTCTAGTCTTCTTTCTACGTTGGCCTACTCATTGCCCACCAATCCATGCTAGATGGCGACCCGTAATGAGGGGACCTCCAGCTCAATTGGCACCACAGCCTCTGACCCATACACGAGGGAGTAGGGTGAGCAGCCGGTAGGGGTCTTGTAGACCGTACGGTATGCCCACAGTGCCTCGTACATTCTTTATTCCCAATCTCTTCTGTTAGTCTTGACAATTTTCACCAGCAGAGTGCACAGCGTCTTGTTAAAGGCCTCTGCAAGTCCGTTGGCCTGAGGGTAGTAGGGAGATGATGTTCTCCAATCAATCTTGTATTTTTCAGCTAGCCGATAAATCTTCTGATTTCTGAAGTGGCTGCCGTTGTCGGAGATGATTCGGCTGGGAATCCCGAACCGAAATATTACATTCTGCCAGAAGAATCTTGCAACTAATTCTCCCGTGACTTATTTTAGTGCTACTACCTCTGCCCATCTGCAGAAGTAATCTGTAGCTGCTAAGATGTATTTGCACCCTAATGAAGATGCTGGTAGTGGCCCCACCACGTCCGTGCCCCACTGGGCAAACGGCCAGCTTGGTAAGGTAGGATGTAGAGGCACTGGAGGTCTTCTTGACACATTGGCGTGCTCTTGACATTTATGACAAGCCTTGGTGAACTTGCAGCAATCATCAACTATAGTGGGCCAATAATAACCCAATTTCTTTATTTCGATCTTCATTTTCAGACCGGCCTGGTGCGCCTCGGCTGACCCGGCATGGACTTCTTACATTACCTACCCGGCTTCCCCTGGAGATAAGCATCAAAGTAATACCTTCTTTTGGGCATCTGCCATTATTTGGAACAATGTTCCATTCCTCATCTCATAAGAATCTTTGACTCTCAGGAGTCTCATTCTCTGTTCTTTCACCTTCGGGAGGTGTTGGTGTTGGAACCAATGCAGGAGGTACTCCCACCAGTCGGGCTGCTGGACTGCTTCAGCAACTGCTACTTCATTGGCTTGTTCATCGGCTAAAGCTTCTGTCATACTGAGGACCTGGCGCCGGTTCATGACTGTTATGTTCAGGCTCGTATCAGGCGGGACCGCCAAGGAACTTGCCAGCTTTGCGAGGGCATCAGCTTGAGCATTCTGTCCTCGGTTGACGTGCTTGACGCTGACAGAGTAGAATCTTGCCATTAGGCGCAGGGCCAGATGGTAGTAAGGGATGAGCTCCTACTTTCGCACCTCGAACTCCCCTTCCAATTGTTTTATAACCAGCATGGAGTCCCCGAACGCTTCCAGCATTTGAATCCCCATGGACAGAGCAATTTGTAGCCCGATTATGAGGGCTTCATATTCTGCTTCATTATTTGTGCAAGGCTTGTTTATGGAGCAGGACGTGTGTATGACTTCCCCTTCAGGAGACTTCAAGACTATGCCTGCTCCTGCGCGGACTCTGGCCGATCCCGTCGCTGAGGTGTCAATTCTGGAGGCACCATCAAAATACATCTACCATAGGGAGGGCCGCACCTGGCCGACCTCTAAAGTTTCATCTTCAGGAAGCTCTGGTTCCAGAGGGCAGTCTTCAGGTACTGGATGTTCAGCAAAGAAGTCTGCAATAGCTTGGCCCTTGACGGCCCTCTGCGGTAAATAGGAGATGTCATACTCCATAAGAATCACCACCCATTTGCCCAAGCGGCGTTTGAGGGCCGGTTGGGACATGATGTATCTAAGCGGATCCTCCCTAGAAATCAGCTTAACTTCGTGCGACAGCATGTAGTGCCGCAGCTTCTTGACCACGAAGACCAATGCCAGGCAAATCTTCTCGATGTAGGTGTACCTTTCCTCAGTTCTGACCATTCTTCGACTAAGATAGTAGAGGGCTTGTTCTTTTCCTTCTTCATTATTCTGGGCTAGCATTGCCCCCAGAGAATTGTGTGTGGCTGCTATGTAGAGGATCAACGGCTGTCCTTTCATTGGCGCACCCAGCATTGGAGGGGTTTTCAGGTAATCCTTCAGTTTATCGAAGGCTATCTGGCATTCTTCATCCTAGTAGAAGGGAACATCCTTCACCATCAGCTTGTGAAAGGGGTGGCATCGCCCCGACAAGTTGGATATAAACCGCCGGACATATGCAAGTCGGCCCTAAAGGGATCTTAGCTCAGAGAGATTCCTTGGCGAGGGTAACTCCTGAATCACCTTGATCTTGGCGGGGTCTATTTCAATTCCCCGATACCTGATAATGAAACCCAAGAACTTTCCGCTCGAGACTCCGAACGCACACTTCATAGGGTTCATTTTTAATCCATACTGCCTTAGCCTCTGGAAAATGACTCGGAGGTCTTACAGATGGTCTTCTTTCTTTTTGGTCTTAACTACCAGGTCATCTATGTAGCACTCGACCTTATGGTAAAGCAACTCATCAAATATTCTAGTCATCGCCCGCTGATAAGTTGCACTGGCGTTCTTTAATCCGAACGGCATTCTTTTGTAGTGATAAATGCCTTTGGGGGTCCAGAAGGCAGTGTGGATCCGGTCATGTTCCGTGATCCATATCTGGTTGTAGCCAGATGACCCATCCATGAATGATAAGGCCTCATGACCAGTTGTTGCATCTATCATGACCTCCGTTATCGGCACTGGGAAGTCATCTTTAGGGCATGCTTTATTCAGATCTCGGAAGTCAACACATATCCGGATCTGTTCATTCTTCTTCTTCACGGGCACGATGTTAGCTAACCACGTGGTATATTGATATTCCTTGATGAAACCCACATCAATAAGCTTGTCGACCTCTTTGCATATTTGAGTGATGAGCTCTGGCCTCATACGTCGAGGGGGCTGTTTCACCGGCTCTACCCCAGGGTTTATGGTCAGCTCATGCTGTGAGACTGAAGGGCTTAGTCCTGGCATCTGTCTGTAGGTCCAGGCAAAGCAGTCCCGATATTCTTGTAGCAGCTGGATGTACATCCTCTGTTCTTTGGCAGAGAGTTTGGCGCTGAGGAAGGTTGGCCTGGGGTCATCCTCATCTCCCAAGTTGACTTCTATCAGTTCATCGACTGCTATTTGACCTCCGTCTTCTATCTCAGGGGGTGCAGGCTGGAGGTCGACAAAGTCTGGTATATCATCTTCGAGGTCGAGGACCTCGATCCCTTCGTCTTGCCTTATTTGAGTTCTGCCAGAAATCTCGTGTTCGGCTAATAATGGTTGCATGCACTGTTCTACCAACAAGTTTACCTTACTAGCAACTTTAAGGGGTGAGTTGATTGTCTCACCCCCTGCTGAGGGGGTTGCAGTCACTAAGGGCTGGTGATTATTTGTCATTAAGTCAGAGTAGCCTTGCAGCTCCTTGGCAAGGGGTGAAGAGATCTCGATCCCTTGAACCACCATGTCCTCAGTGAAGGCAACCATTTCTCTTCTAGCAGCATCTGTCTCTTGATCAGGCTCGGGGGAAGCTTCCCCGACTGGTTCGAGAAGTGCCGACATCATGAACAGAGGAGGGCCACTGAAGCGAGGCAGCTCTACTTCTTCAACATCTTCAGCTTCACTACTGCTAGCTGTGTCAAATTTATCTTGAAGAGCTGCATCTTCTGGATAGACTTGTTCCCAGCACCGGCAGGGGAATATAGCCTCGGATTCCAGATTCCTTGGCCGGGCTTGCTGAATGCACTCAACTTCTGTCAGGTGTTCATCAATAGTTGCCCCCAGTGGGTTATCCTCCATTGGGTAGAAAGCAGAGATGGTATCCACTTCATAGCTTCCACTATAATAGTATTCTTCGAGGGTGAAGCCCAATCCCGGGTGCTGAGAGACACACCTCATTTCTTTGTCCAGGCTCGGAGGGTACCATAGCTTCTGGAATGCTTCTTTCCTCTTGCGAGGCTGGCCAGAAGGGATGTGCTGCTTCTGGAACATCTTAGCCATTCGATTTGTTATAAATGTCAGCCCCTGTATAGGCATTGAGGGGTTTTCTATATCTTCGGGCAGATGACAATCAGTGTCTTCCTATGTAGGGTGCTCTTCAGCTGTGTAGAACAGGCTGCTAGGACCATCTATCTGTGTCACCTCCCAAGCATTGAAAGGCTCGACAGTAGCATTGTCGAGGCTGAGAATTGGCTTGGTAAGACCTTCGGGGATCCCGATGTGGTCGTGCTGCTGGTCAACCCTGACTTTATTAGTTTTGGGGTAGATGGCGGGAGGCGCTATCCAGCCTACATCCCCGGTGACAGTGATGTGTGAAACCACCTTGGGATCAATATATCCACGTGGCGGCGGAGGGAACCATTCTGCTTTGGAAGTGCCTTTTGTTGTGCTAGGAGAGGTCTTGGCCGCAGGGGCCTTCTACGACCATTCTGCATATAGAGGGGCGTTTGCCAAGTGGCATTCGAATACTTCGAATGGGTGGAGATCAGCAAATACTCTTTCCTCTCTCCCATCCATGCTGTATTTGATGCATTGGTGAAGTGTGGAAGGTACCACCATATTCTCATGTAGCCTAGGGCTGCCAAGCAGCGCCTTGTATGAGGTGCGAGAATCAATGACATGAAATTGCACCTTCGTGACAAAGTCCGCTAGAGTGAGTGTGAACTCTGGTACTCCTAGCGACACTTCGCACTTCTGATTGAAGCCGGCAATGCGCATATCCCCGACCTTTTATGTTGTGTAGTGGACAGCAGATCTAGAGGGGAGGGGTGAATAGATCAGCCCCACTTTTCACAATGTGGCCCTCTATATAGCTAGTTAAAATAAATTACAGCGGAATAGAAACTAGCTTCCAAGTATGCTATGATTCACTTAGCAAGATAAGCAAGATATATAATAATTTGATCCTAAGCATGCACCTAGAACGATTCAATCACACAAGCAAACCACGCTAGACAGGATTTTTAAGGTGGTTCGGACTGAATCCTCAGCCCTACGTCCACCCCTCACCAAAACCCGGTGAGGCTTCACTTGTGCAGCGCACCAAACCGCAAATTGAAAACTATCGATTGCCTTCCTACTCACCACCTGGTAGGGACGTCAACTGCAAATTGGAACACCCTCCAATTACCTTCCTACTAACCACCGGTAGGGATGAATCACACTTTCAATGTTTAACAATAATGAAAATGAAACAAATGTGAAGGAACTAAAACAAGAGATTGAGTTATGAGTGAAAATGAATTGGCCCTTGTATGAAATGTTGATCAGCAACAAGGCTCCTCTTGGCTTCAACTCAATCTTCTTGATTCACCCTTGATTGGATGAATGTTCTTCACAGAGTACTGTTCACGTGAACAGTACATCTTCCTTCAATTCTTCTCTCTTGATCTTCTCTTTGAACTTCTTTGAATGAATGAAGGAGATGATGAAGCTACCTTGAATCTTGATTGCTTCTTTAGCTTCTAGGAGTTTGAATGCTTGAAATATCACCTTGAATGAACTTGAAAGAACTTGAATGGATGAAGATGATTTCCTATGAAGAACTTGAATCAAACCAGCTTCCTTGGATCACTTTGATAGCCTTGCTTTGATGTAATCTTCCTTGAGGTTTGCTGGCTTTGATTTGAGCTTGATTCCCCTTTGATTGGATGAAGAACACCTTCACGAACTACTGTTCACGTGAACAGTAGCTCGTCTCCAAGCTCTCTTGCAACCTCCCTTGCAGCCACCCTTGTAACCCCTTGAAGCATTAGGGTTTCCAACCCTCTTATGTTGGTTTTATAGACCTTGAATGGTCTATGGACAAGCCTTAGACCAGATCCACAATTTGTGGGTGATTAGGTGACTTTTGGATTAAAGAAATCCATGTAGAATGGCCCTTTTCGAAGTTGGAAACAAAGTCAAAAATGAAGGCTCGGGGCTGGCGGTCGACCTACAGCTCCTGGCGGTCGACCGCCACTGAAACACCTGCAACTGGGTGATCCCTGGGAAATCGCCACTGAAAAACGTGCAGCCTTGGCAGTCCCTGGCTGGGGCGGTCGACCGCCCCTGTGCTGGCGGTCAACCGCCAGCTGGGCAGAACCCGGGTCACCCCGGGTCGATCCGTTGGCCGCACCAGCTCCGTCGCTTGAGTCCGTTAGCCGCCCGTTCATGTCTGTGGCATCGACCTTGATTGTCTTGAAGTTTTATTACTGAGTCTTCAAGCCAAATTTTGTTCCGGGGGCTCCGCCCCCGGAAACCACCGCAAGGGGCGCTGCCCCCTTGACCCCCGCGACCTGACCGGGCAGGTCGATCCCCGCGACCTGACCGCGCAGGTCGATCCGCGTGCGAGGGCGTAACATTGAGCTTTCATGTACATATCTGTCATGAACAAAACATCACATATGTCAGTCATAAGATAGTGGAAAAGAACAATGACTTATAGTGTTTAGCCATTATCAAAACCAAGAATACCAAATGACACATATGATCATAGATTGATGTCGAATGACCTAATTGATCACATGATGACTCAAATGACTATAGGGGCACAACATTTTATAGGTGCACGTTGAAGTAGTGCCTCTCATATATCCTGTAGGGCAGGATGTTGACAGCTGCCCTGGGGTCCACCAGGATTCTGTTCAGCTCCCGGCCATTTAGATGTCCCCTCATATACAGAGGTCTGTTGTGACTGGTGGTGGGGAGCAACATGTCTTCCTAGGTGAAGGTCATGCTGGCTTCCGGCAGTGCCTCAGCTAGGTAGGCTTCATATTGGGCAGGCGTCTAGAGAGCAGTAATGATCGCCTGTCGAGTCTCTTCACTGAGAGAGAGGATTTCCCAGACAGTGAATCTTGCTGGGAGATTCTTCAATAGTTTGACCACCTGACTTCCAGCTCAGACATTGGATAGCTTCATTTCATCTGCCCACCTGGGCTTGGAAGATCCTTGGACTGTGGCCCCTGATGGACCCGCTTCATCGGACTCGGAGGCTACACCCTTTTTCTTGGGATCATCTCCTGCCTGCTCCTCACTGGCTGCTACTGGGCGAGTTTCTACCTCTTCTGACAATTCGGGAGATTGCTGGAGTTGTGGGTGACTGCCCCCGATTACCGGTTCAACCTCCCAGCATGGCTGCTTCCCTTTTGACATCTTTATGAACTCCAGAAATGAAGGAGCGGGAGTGCCGCCCCCACTTTGGTTGTATAAGCCTGACGGAGGAGGGATTTGAACTCCCCTGACCTCCGGAGGGGGTATCTTGTAGGGTTGCTCCCCTCTGAAGATAATGTTATGGTTGGCGGGCGGTTGACGCCCCAACCTTCGACCCGACCGGGTTGCATGTGCGGCAGTTGCGGCTTCGGCCTGGCTTTCCCTAGTGGCGGGTGTGAAGCAAATCTCTTCTTCATCCTCCTCACCGGGCAAATTGAACAGGGCAGAGAGTGTGTTGCAAGAAAGGATCACACCCGTTGTAGCCTTACCGGCCTTTCTTTTCCTTCTTTGTCTTCTTTTCTTTTCTTTGGCTGGCACTTGCCCCCAGAACAGGTTGCCATCCCTGTCTGATGCTTTGTCAGCTTCCTCTTCCTGCTTTAGTGAAAGCTGTTCCAGCTCCTGCCACGGGAGATGATCCCGTACCAGCAAAGGTTCTAGCTTGGGCTGTACATACTCATCTAGCACATTTATGTAGTCCTGTAGCCGCTGGGCTTCTGGACTGATCTTCTTGACTACCGGCAACGGAGTCTGCCCCCTCCGGTTGCGGGTAGGTATCCGAATAACTACTGGCGGATTGGTCCACACAGGTGTTGCTACTGGTGAAGGGGGTCGTGGTGTGACGCCACGAATATGTGCCCCCGGTGCTGGGCGAGGCAGGCCCTTTTTCTTGGCTCTTGCAGGGACTTGCTGCCATCCCTCCTGTTCTTTTATTGGGGCCAGAAAGCAGGCTTCATATGTACGCTGAGTACTGGCTTCTACGGTCTCCTTAGGCAAGGCTTGATACAGAGAGACCATGTTGACGACAGCTCTTCTTAGGAGTGCCGCATGTGGTTGTGGAGGGTCGACCTTGTACTCCCCCAATTCTATTTCTTCCTTTTCACCATGCCTTCGATAATATCCTTGAAAACATAACAGTCTTCAATTGGATGCCCCAGCATCTTGTGGTAGGGGCAAAATCTTGGGCTATCTCTTCTCTTCAGGTCCTCCGGCCTCCTCGGCTCAGTCAGGGTGACCTTATCATACTGGGTAACCCAGTCAAACATGATCCTGGTCTTCTCCTTTGGGAAAGAGTAGGCCTTCTTCATTTTATCCCAGAGGGATGGGCCTTCTTCGCCATCTCCGGCCTTGGCATGCTGAGGAACAGTTGTCTTCTTGCCTTTATCTTTTTGCTATTGAAACGCCTTGATATCAAGGGCGTTTGCTTCTTTCGGTGCCTGGCGCCGTTCTACTGCCTTGCCCTTTTGTGCAGTAGGAATATTTGGTGTAGGGGCCGGTTTCGCTAAGAAAGCCTCCACTTCGGCCACAATATTGTTCAGACGGTCGAACGACCAGGTTTCCATGCCAATCATCTTCTCCAGCACCTCTCTCCTGAGGTTCTGTTTGCAGATCTGTACAGCGTCCTCCTGGTGCGGGGGCCGCTCTGCATCTCATCCCGAGGTTCCTCCACCTCTTGGTGTAGTCGAGAGCGGTCTCATCTGCCCTCTATCTTGTTGAATAGAGTTCAGCCATTGTGACCTCCCTCTCTGTGACGTAGAATCTTTCTCTAAACTTCCTCTGAATGTCCGACCAGTCGCTGATCGACCCGGTCGGGAGGCTGGACTACCATTCAAATTCGAGTCCCGTGAGTGAGGACCCGAAGAACATCAATAAATATGACTCGTCAGTGGCTAAGTCACCCATGACGGTCATGTAGTAGGCAACATGTTCCTTCGCGGATCCCTTCCCGTTGAACTTGTCGAACTTCGGTGGCTTGCTAATCCCGGGAGGGAGCAGCTTGGCAGCATGATGCGGTGGGTATGGAACCCTATATGCATCGAATACAACATAGTCACCTTCAGCCCTTTCAGCGAGCTTCATCTCGATCATCCTTTCTACCATCATCTTTCTCATGATGGTCGGGTCGACCGGTTCTGGGTAGAAATGTGCCGGCTGCAAGTAGGGGGTGACCAGGGTGGTCGCCTGTGGAGGAGGATGCAGCAGTGGAGGCGTCTGGTGCACCTGTGGCAGCACCGGCGGAGCTAGCGGCTGTGATGGGCGTTGTTGAGTTGTCACCAAGTTTGGTTCCGCCTGCAGAGGCGGGGTATAGAGTGGTGGGAAGTCGTTCTTGCTGATGGCTCCCCTTGATGATTCGGCTTGCACATCAGGCTGCTTGGAGGCTGAGGACTGCTCTGTCCTTTCCGTCAATTGCTTCTTCAGCTGTTCTATCTCCTAGCGGTACCTCTGGAGCATCATCAGTATGGCCGGGTCCATAGCTGCTGTGTTGGGGATGGCCTCTATCGTCTCGCCAGACGCACCCTCAGGTAGGATGTCAAGAAAGACATCTTCTTCTTCACCCGCCGTTATCACATTCGCTGTGAGAATAACAGTCTTGTCATGCTGTTGGAGGCGAGGCAGGGCTTGCTTTCCTTCGGTCGCCGCCAGCTTCTCTTTTGTGGCATGCACTCTTCGAGTGCTCGGTCCCGGTCTTCCGGCTAGCCAGGCCAACTCTTGAGGCTCCTCGGGCAATTTTCCATAATGGCCATCTATCCCGGCCATATTGCATGTGAAAATCTGCATCCTACGTTTCTATCTGCAAACCCCCCTCTTGACATTCCCCGGGAAGGTAAGTCTTTCAAACATAGAGATCCTTTTATTTTCCCCTTGGCGGGGAGCAATTTCATCGGCTTGAATATCAGAGCCGTCTTCATATCCATTGTCATCAACTGATGACGTCATCCTCCTATCTTCTTCTTCTCCCACTGCCATTAATGGACAGCGGTCTTCTTCAGCTGCGGCTGCCTGCAAAAGCCGTTGTTGGCCCAAAGAGGGGTTGCCTAACCCCCTAAAATAACCTCTGACCATATTGGTCATTTCTTCTTGCCCTCGGCCCGGGTGCAGGGTCAGGGACAGTTGTCGACCTCCCATCGGAGGAACGTAAGCAAACCGAGCCCTCTCGGTAGTCTACTGTAATCTTCTTCCCACAACGGGGATGTTGGCTTGTCGGGCGTAGGCCCTAAAGCTTTCTCGGTGTGGCAGATCCACGATTGTCTCTTCCTTCCTCGGGACAGGGTCCCTCTTCTTGCTCTCTTCTACTCTGGTGAACCTGGGGTGGTACTGCACTGGAGCTTCTTGCTGGACAGGCTGGACCTTTTAGGGGACCCAAACCTGTTCAAATCTCCTTGGCCCGTGGGCCAACCTTCACTGGCCATGGCGGCCGACTTCTTCTTCTTCGGCTCTTCTTCCAACAAGAGCCTGATAGGAGTTGTGGACTGGCACTATAGGGATCACCCGATCCGGGCTCACTCGAGCCTTACGTCCATCCAGAAAGACGCGGAGGCCACCGACCAGCATAGACTTCCCAGATGCAGAGAGACGTCCGGTCACAGCAGCATCAACCTTCCTTCGAGGGTTCCAGTGTCGGTGCCTCTCGAAGTTCTTGGCAGGGACGGGGCGGGCCCCACAAACAATATGATGCACCATGCAGGTAGCGACTTGAATCGGACTGGTAGGTGAGCCAGCACAGTGTTGAGCCTTCGGGGCCTCGACCCTCTCTGCAGCCTTCTCTTCTGCGGGCCTTGAGGACTCCGTCTGTAGCATGTCGGCAAAGGCCAACCCCAGGAAGTTGGAGAAGCCTACAGCTGGTAAGAAGAAGCCGAAAACCATGGGCACCGCCAGGTACCCGTGTTCCGCGTTGTCGGTGACGATTGCGGGGCCGAAGCCAACACTGTTGAGTCCGTATGACATCATCGTTTGCCTGAGACAAACAGACAAACAATCAGTATTCTTGGGGGAAGCCCCCGAAGGTATCCTCTCTTGGCAAAGAGATGAAGGGAGACTCAGGTCCCACCGGGCGTGCCAGACTTGTGGGGATGGTTTTATTTCTCCTTTGTTTGTTTGGTTTATTAGGCGTGCCAGTCACTAGCGTGACAGTTTATTGTGCGCTCGACCTGACTCAGTCAGTCGATTGTGGTATTCGTGTCAGGACCCAGAGTCCGTCATACCATAAAGGCTATGACGTTAATTACGTCCTTCCAAAGAAGGGCAACCCTTGATGAGTTACCAAGAAAGGATGCCTCGGGGCAAAACGAGATAAGACTATTACGCTAACTCCGCTAACGGGATGCGAAACATGCATAGAAAACCATGCTACGCGGGACATGATAACAGTGTTATGGCGTAAATCCGGCAGCATATCCCCTTATTTTAGACTATGCCAAAGGGGGAATATAGGACATCCATCCACGGAGTGCCGAGATGGAAGCCGAAAGAAAGATGGGCGTAGCCCGAGATCCAAGAGGATCTAGATGCGACAGGACAATATCCATTATCATGGTATTTATTGATATCCCCTTAAGGAACCATTTTAGGACATGCAGTGGCAGTACTCCGAGGGTTAGCAGGGTTAGAAAAGAAACCCGACGGTTAATGGCGTAGAATATCGGGGTAAGACCCCATTAATATAGCTCCGTTTAGACATGGATGAAGAACCGTGAGACCCTCATGATATGATGAGGACTGGCATAATGGCCTGTGGGGGTCAGGGTCCTAAGTCTAGGCTGATGGTGAACTCGGTGGGGATTCTGGGAGTTGAATATATGACAGGTGGCCAACAACGGCAGGAGCTGGCGCGGCTAGGGTTTTGGCACGAAGGTAAACGGCGCGGTAGGGGTTCCGTCATGAAGGCAAACCGGCGCGGCTGGGGTCCGCGTGACCATCCTGCCGGCGCGCCCTTCACCCGGCGCGAAAGTGGCGCCGGGAAGAGGTTGTGCCGAGAGGATTTGTGGCGCCGATAATGGATATTTATTGGTCTTTCAAGTGTTGTGAGGGCTTTGTGAGTCCGAAGGGATATTCTACGTTTGATTGGGGTTTCATGGGTTTGTTCATGGTTGTATTTGAGTGGGGTAGAAGGTGAGGGTAGACTCGTCCACATGATGCCTAAGGAGACCATGTGATTGTGATGTTTATATTCCCCTTTCTCGGTGGTGGCCAAAGTGTCATGAGATGGTATAGCTCAGCTCTCTGCCACACATTTGGGGTTAAATTAATCATTTCAATGGAAGCATTGTACCGCACTATGAAGTAAAGCTCAGGGATGAATTTTGACAGCACCTCCCCTTATTTTGGAGTGTGCCAAAAGGGTATTATAGGTCATCCTCTCACAAAATGTCGGAGTGGAAACCAAAAGCGAGGCGGGCGTAGCCCTAGATCCGAAAAGGATCTCAATCTTATGGGACGTTATCCACTTATTGTGGGATTTGTTGATATCCCTTTATAGCCAATGGAGAACATACAGCGGCAGAACTCCATGACTTGATGGGGAGGCGGAATGTGGGGGGATTAACCCCGTTGATATAGCTCCCATGAGTGTTGAGAGAAGGATAATGTTTCTCCCCAGGAGGACAGGGTATTGATGCGGGATGGACCATGGACACGACAAGCTCGCGATTATCCCTTAGTGAGGGAAGCGTGAGACGTGCACGGTTGAGAAATCGGCAAGAGCTAGGGTGGTCGGCTCTCTCTCGAGCCCGGATCGGGTCACAGGACGGTCACTCTCTCTCTTGCAGCAGCGATGATATAATAATATATATATCGAGCTAATGGCCCTACAACATGTTCTCTAGCAGCGGCATAAGAGATGTATATGAATAGAGCAAATGCCGAGTAAGGGAGCGAATACGATACCTCCACGCTCTCGGCGTGGGGAAGACGGACCCGGCCGAACTCGTACTCCCGGGACGATTAATACACAAATGTTACAGTAATGAAATATCGTCCACTCCACGAAGGGAGGTAAAGGGCTACACAAATGGGTCCGGGAGGACCGATTTCGGGTTGACGGGCGGCTTCTCGCGTCTCTTTGGTAGCACACGTACTCGCGACCGTGGGGCCCACGTGCTGTCCGGAGGGGCCGTGTGGGACCCGGTGGCACCGCTGTAGTGGGGAAGCGCTCCCTAAGATGGCGACACACTGGAACATCGACCGGAGGCCGGGCAGCTTCGTTCGGCACCGGTCGGAATAACCGACCACGGATCTGTCGGTTCTATTTTCAGGCGCGCGCTCCGGCGTGAACGGACACTACGATCAGCCCTGATGTCGGATCGACACGAAACTAGCGCTGTTGGAAAGCTAACTCGAATTAATTTAATGTAGGATCAGAGAGAAAAAATGGAGTGCTCCAGATCTGGCCTTGACCGAATTTCCAAGCTGCTATTGTACAGTGGCCGAAATCTCAGATCAGCAGGGAACTTTCCTGAGAGTTGGCGTTGACTGATAGGTAGACCTCCGAATCTGAAGTTGAGTTCTTCAGCGAAGTTGTGGAGATTCAAGAGCGTAAACCGATGATATTTTTTTTGAAAAGTTTTGTTGGAGAATTGAATTTTCTAGAAATTGTATACTGGCGGTGGGTCGGATCTGGACTGAAGCAGACAAAACAGATTTGGGAACTTTGACGAATTGTAGAAAATATGTAGAGGGCTGAACAAAAATCAATAAAATTCGTGGTTATGGGGGAAGGTGGACAGAACTTCCAATAAAATGGGGAGCTCCTGCAAAGATCCAAAAGTTGTTCGGATATAGAAAACTTAGGGTTGCTGTCATTGTAGACAGAAACCTTGCAGATCTGGGAATAGAAGAGGAACGAAAATTGAAAAATACCCAATGAAGGAATTTTGACTTAAAATTTTTTGTGTAGATAAGGATTCGAGAGGGGAACAACTCCTGAAAATTTCAGTGCCAGAGGAGGTGGGAGGTGGGAGCAGAAATTCGGGGAAGATGCTTCTGTCCTGGATGGACAGAATACCGGAGATGACTTCGCGACGGCTCGATGGCGGCACGAACGGCGGCGGCGGCACCGGAGACGAACTCAAAGATTGAGGGGGAGGAGATAGAGGGGATCCACTCTAGAATTGGGGGTTGGAGAAGATGAAAACCAGAGGAGAGGAGGAAGGGGGCGCACCAAGCTTCAAGCTTCCAACAATTTTCTATCATTCATTAATTTCCAAATGGAAAATACAAGCTTTTATATGCTACACACCAAATACAATCTCCACCATTGGATCTAGGGATGGGGAAGAGATGGATTAGATGAAATGTGACCAACACACAAAAAAAAATAAAATATTAAGGGGAGAGGGGCGCCCCCTTGACCAAGGGGACTTGGTAGGTGAAGGTAGGTAACCTACCTTGGACTTTGTAATCCCTTTGTCTCCCATGTGACATATTGACATTCAACCCTTCTAGATGGCCACCTAGGATGGTTGACCAGCCCCACATGGGTGACATGGACTAATGGGAAAGGGCTGGGGGCCCCCTTGCTGGTCCTACTGGCAAATTACATAGAAATCCACACAATCTACGGGAATGACGCATTGGCTTACAAAGCCTTACAATTGTGCATATACTTTCCCATGGATATAAAAATAAACTAAAGGACATAAATGCAAAATAAAATGTACATGCTCGGAGTCGATTCCCATCAACTCTCCCGGGTGGGAGGAACTCGACCCCGTCGAGTAAGGGGTGCGGCTGCTCGAGTACTCCGGTGGATCCGTCACCGTGCCAAGTAACGCGGGTATGCTCCACTCCAAGTGACTATCACTTGCTCATTCCATATATACTCGATATGCACAAGCTGCTATGGGCTAGAGGTGGACACTCCGAGTGGGGCACTCTCAAAAGGGGAGGTGGCGGCTTGAAGAGTCACTAGGAATCACCGCTGAGTCCCTCGAGGTGACTAGATCCGGGTGTAGATATAGAACCGATCCCAACTCCTCGAGTGAGTCTACTCGCTTCACACTCAGAAGGGACTGACATCGATGAGCTTGCACAAGACACATGCAGATAGACATACCACACAAAGAAAAAGCACACCGACTCATCTATGACCCTAGACACACATAATGTTAGTCCGACCCATACAGGGGTGACGGTGGACAAGGAAACCCGAACGTATGCCATCCATGCATCTGACGTAACCGGTGGTTGACATCATGCAAAAATCCTAGACCTCCTAAGGTGGGCCATGCATGCATATGGGATGTGGATGTGGGAGGGTCAAGAGTATCTCCCCTAGATGAAGGTGTATCTTGTAAGTGTACGGGCTTGGTGGGCATAGACGACCCGGCCCGTAGGGAAGGGGTATGGTAGCGGACTCCCTCGAAGAAGTGAAGTGAATATGAAGGGTCTAGGGGTTCACTAGGGAAGGGATCAAAGGGATCAAAGAAGGTATGACCCCTTGTGGTGGGTTCCCACAATTCACGGTCCCACGTGTATAAGTTTTGAAGGTGTGGATAGTCACCTTCTTGTATTGTGACGGGTGGGACGGGGATCGTAGGCAAGAAGTATGATTCCTCCCTCGGACAAAAGGGTATGAATTCGGGCTCGGCTGGTAAGGGGAGGAGTAAGAGGACCTCCGTGGTGACACACCCCATGGTGCACTCGGAGGTAATGGACCTTAAGGCCGGATGGGTGAAGCTAAGACTATCGGGTTGGTCAAAGCCTGGGGCCAGTAGGTGCGTCAACTTCCATTGTGAATCTAATCCCATCACAAGGTCGTCCAACGTGTCAACATGGTGATTAGATCGAAATGTGGTATGGAAGGAGTTGACCGGCACTATAGGTAGGATGGGGTCCATGGATGGGAAGAAAGGTGGGACCAAGCCATCTTTGAGCCAACTAAGAAGCGGCTTGGCTATGTATAGTGTCCCCGTAAGAAACACGGGTGGCTCGGGGTGAGATGGCTCCAAGCATAATGGTTCCAAATGTGGAGTGGGCCACTGGGGTTGGGTGGCCGGACATACGAGGGTGAACTTGCCGGGTAGGTAAGGTGGGTATAAGGTGCAAGTCCTCTTGCCCCAGTCAAGATTGGCTCTTCTTTCTCCTAACCACGTTTGCCCTAAAATGATGCATGGACCAGCAAGTGTGCCGATCCTGCACCATGCGCCATCGGTGTAGAGAACGGAACCGATCTTCCTATAGAACTCAACACAAGCAAAATTACCATCGCGGACAATCTCGCCTGTCTTGGAGAGAGACTCCACGATGTCAAGAGAAATCCAATTATCCGACTCCCTATTGGTGAAATGGAGTTCTGTTATGGACCCGTTGGGTAGAGTGGCTTTCATAATGAGAGGGGTAAAACCAAAGGCTCGGGCCATGATGGCATTGAATTGGGCCACAAAGGATGACCACTCGGACGTATGGTCTTAGGGAACGGCCATGGATAGCGGACATGGACATGCATACACACGATGACAAGACACTAGACCGACTATGCAAGGTTGGAATGCATGCACACTAAGGACCCTAGAGGTAAACCAAGACTCGATACGTGGCGGAGATAACCGATCCGAAGATCACTCGCGCAAGTGTGTAGCCTTCCCGATAGGCGTAGCCTAACGTTCGGACAACACCTTTTGATATACCGAGTTATTGGGATGCAATGCGAAAAGACACTTTTTTTGGTTTTAAAACAATGATGACCCTAAACACGACTTAGACAATGACTAATGACTAGACGTAAATGACACTTTTTTTAACACCCTAGACTCAATTGGAGCTCTGATACCAAATTGATGCGGGACGGACCATGGACACGACAAGCTCGTGATTGTCCCTTAGCGAGGGAAGTGTCGGACGTGCACGGTTGAGAAATCGGCAAGAGCTAGGGTGGTCGGCTCTCTCTCGTGCCCGGATCGGGTCACGGGACGGTCACTCTCTCTCTCGCAGCAGCGATGATACAACAATATATATATCGAGCTAACGGCCCTACAAAAAGCTCTCTAGCAGCGGCATAAGAGATGTATATGAATAGAGCAAATGCCGAGTGAGGGAGCGAATACGATACCTCCACGCTCTCGGCGTGGGGAAGATGGACCCGGCCGAACTCGTACTCCCGGGATGATTAATACACAAATGTTACAGCAATGAAATATCACCCACTCCACGCAGGGAGGTAAAGGGCTACACAAATGGGTCCGGGAGGACCGATTTCGGGTTGACGGGTGGCTTCTCGCGTCTCTTTGGCAGCACACGTACTCGCGACCGTGTGGCCCACGTGCTGTCCGGAGGTGCCGTGTGGGACCCGGTGGCACCGCTGTAGTGGGGACGCTTGGGGAAGCACTCCCTGGGATGGCGACACGCTGGAACGTCGAACGGAGGCCGGGCGGCTCCGTTCGGCACCGGTCGGAATAACCGGCCACATATCTGCTGGTTCTATTTTTCGGGGCGCGCTCCGGCGAGAACGGACGCTGCGATCAGCCTCGATGTCGGATCGACATGAAACTGACGCCGTTGGAAAGCTAACTCGAAATACTTAGATGTAGGTCTAGAGAGAAAAAATGGAGTGCTCCAGATCTGGCCTTGACTGAATTTCCAAGCTGCTGTTGTACAGTGGCCGAAATCTCATATCAGCAGGGAACTTTCCTGAGAGTTGGCATTGACTGATAGGTAGACCTCCGAATCTGAAGTTGAGTTCTTTAGCGAAGTTGTGGAGAGTCAAGAACGGAAATCGAGGATATATTTTTTAAAAGTTTTATGGAGAATTGAATTTTCTAGAAATTGTATACTGGCGGTGGGTCGGATCTGGACTAAAGGAGACAGAAAATTTTTGGGAACTTTGATGAATTTTAGAAAATATGTAGAGGGCTGAACAAAAATCAAGAAAATTCGTGGTTATGGGGGAAGGTGGATAGAACTTCCAATAAAATGGGGAGATCCTGCAAAGATCAAAAGTGATTCGAATATAGAAAACTCAGGGTTGTTGTCACTGTAGACAGAAATCGGGCAGATCTAGGAATAGAAGAGGAACGAAAATTGAAAAATACCCAATGAAGGAATTTTGACTTGAATTTTTTTGTGAAGATAAGGGTTCGAGAGGGGAACCACTCCTAAAAATTTCAGCTCCATAGGAGGTGGGAGGTGAGAGCAAAAATTTGGGGAAGATGCTTCTGTCCTGGATGGACAGAATATCAGAGATGACTTCACGGCGGCTCGATGGCGGCACGAACGGCGGCGGCGGCACCGGAGATGAACTCAGAGATTGAGGGGGAGGAGATAGAGGGGATCCACTCTAGAATTGGGGGTTGGAGAAGATGAAAACTAGAGGAGAGGAGGAAGGGCGCACCAAGCTTCAAGCTTGCAACAATTTTCTATCATTCATTAATTTCCAAATTGAAAATACAAGCTTTTATATGCTACACACCAAATCCAATCTCCACCATTGGATCTAGGGATGGGGAAGGGATGGCCTAGGTGAAATGTGACCAACACAGAAAAAAAAATAAAATATTAAGGGGAGAGGGGTGCCCCCTTGACCAAGGAAACTTGGTAGGTGAAGGTAGGTAACCTACCTTGGACTTTGTAATCCCTTTGTCTCCCATGTGGCATATTGACATTCAACCCTTCTAGATGGCCACCTAGGATGGTTGACCAGCCCCACATGGGTGACATGGACCAATGGGAAAGGGCTGGGGGCCCCCTTGCTGGTCCTACTGGCAAATTACATAGAAACCCACACAATCTACAGGAATGACGCATTGGCTTACAAAGCCTTACAATTATGCATATACTTTCCCATGGATATAAAAATAAACTAAAAGGCATAAATGTAAAATAAAATGTACATGCTCGGAGTCGATTCCCATCAGGTATTATGACCAAGGATGGCATGGCTTAGAAGAGTGTCGGCACGAAGCTATCGGCATGGCCGGCTTTGGCGCAAAGGGGGGATGGAGGCCTCAGCACGACCAGTAGCCCAAGAGGTCTCGGCGCGATGGGATGAGAGCAACTGGCGTGGGTAGCACTCGGCGCGAGACTCGCGCCGAGGGAGGGTTGCGCCGAGAGGTTGGGAGGGTTTTTTTGAAACAAGGGTTTTAGTATGGTTTGGAGGGGTTTCTGAGGTGAGGACTTCGGAGGGCTTTTGGGGTGTTCTAATAGGGGGTTTATTCAAGGATTTAGGGCGAACATTGGAGATGGCTCTGGAGAAAGTAATCCAGGAAGAAAATGGCCTTCCCTCAGGGACCACACTGGGAGCCTGATCACAGACTGATCCTCACGAATTCCAGTTTGAGTCTATTCCTCCTAGTTTCACAATCGAGAAGCCAGGAGATAGACTATCTCCGACTCTCGATGTGGAGGTGAGGTTGGGAAGGACTATGGCAAAACACGCTCGTGCAGACGGGATATGTTTGCAGTAGCTATTGAATACATTGAACCTCGGATGCAGAGGAAGAAAGGAAAAGGAAAGGGCAAGCTTCAGCCCTCTTTTATTAACTATTCATCCAAACAGCATACATGCATCTAGCTCAGAAGAAAATCCAACTGAGAAAAATAATACATAGATTCTATCCCTGATAACGGGGCTACATTAGCATTCGATACTACTGGAGCAAGGATACTCGAAAACAGACACAAAAGAAGAAAGGGATATTCAAATGAAAGACGTGGGGAAAGGGAAGCTGTAGCCCCTCAGGGCATCTTGAAACCGATCCCACCTTGACTCTTCCTTCGAATCTCTACAACTCTCTCTTCTCCTCAGATTCCTCAGAGGACTCTCGAGCTCCCTTTCCTTTCGGTGGCTACTGCTCCATGTTCCCTTTATTGCCTCTTCCTTTTCTTCTATCTTCTATTCTCTTTTTTTTTTCTCTCCTGTTGTTGTTGTTGTTTGTTCGAAGGCAGTAGCCTTTATAGAAGGGTGGCCTTCTGTTCCCGGCGTGAGCTTCTCGGCGCACCTCAGCATGCATCATCTCGGTGCGCCTGGCTTCGTATTGGGCTTGGCCCATCTGTTCAGAACCCGGCGCCGGAAGAGGCTCATCTAATGGGCTTCTTTCCATTGCTCTGGTGGGCTTCTTGGTATATTCCTCTTGAGGCTTGTTTAGCACCTTGCGTTCACGCCCATGTGTGAGGCAATGTGAATCCCTTTTCATGAGAGTCAGAATTATCTGAGGTTTCTCTTCAGCAGGCAGATGGTTGCCTGAATGTTGTAATAATTTTATCAGCCCGACTATCTGAATGACAGTAGTGCTGGACAGCGGCCTAGCTAGAGATGGCTCTAGCCGGACAGAGTGTTAGGGGTAGTGGACCTCTTCTATTATGATTCTCAGTACTTCCAGGGATGGTACAGGAGCCGCACCATTGGTTGACCTTCAGAGCTTTGAGTCTGCCTTGGTCCCTTTTGGTATATTTTAGGTGTCAACACACCCTCTAAGGGCATCGCGGTGGATCCTAGTGAGTGCCTTAAGCTTACACCTATCCTTGCGAGAGACACCCTCGGATTGCCACCACAAATTAGCCTGAGAGCCCGACGTGACCACACGGTGGCAATACTAGGCAAGCAAGATCTCATCGCCAGCATGCGGGTGTGTCCGTGTAATACCCCGGTTTTAAAAATCTGAAATTTAATTGAAATGAATGAATTTCAGAATTTAATATTTAATTCCTTAGTAAATAGAACTAGTGAATTTTTGACTACCTTATAAAAATTTAGAAAAATGGTAAATTGGTTAGAGACCATTTATTTAACAACTTTTTCTTCTGTGGTCGACCCAGAAAAAATCCGTAACTAGGTCTAATTAGTGGATTAAGCCCAAAGTGTACACTTACCTAACCTTAGTTTAAACTGCGAAATTAGAGCTTAATACTCCATCAAATGAGCCCAAATCGGTGGCAAATGAAAGGTCACGACTTAAGGATCATTTCCCCTCTATCAATTCATTGAAACCCTAATCTTAAAATGTGTAGTCGATCGAGCTTTGGTGAGGTCAACCATTACTGCGCCGTTTCAATCACTCAAGTTGCTTCGACGAATTCTCCCAGCACCGAAGGCTCCAGAAGGTGTATGAGCTATAAAAATAAAGCTCTGCAACCCTAGAATCCTTTCGTAGCAGCGGTAGCCGCAGTGGAAATCGATCAAGGGAGATCTCTGGTGTTTAGTGGTGACGTGTTGGCGTCCGTTCTTCTTCCTTTCTTCCCTGATTGAGGTAGGTTCTCTCGGGCTCAAACCTCAAGTAATATATCAAAATGTTTAGCATCAAGTCCTATTTCTTTTGATATATAAAGCCCTAAATATCATGTAGTATCCTGCAAGTATTTTGAGGTTTAGTAGAAGCATGTCAAATTAGGGTTAACTTTGTTCCTCTTCGATTTAAGTAGATACTTAAGAGAGTAAATAGGAAATTGATCCATGCATCTTGTAGAGTTTTTTATGCTCTTTCCATTGATTATAAAAGCCCTAAATCTTATGGATCATGTTTAGAGAATTTTTGATCTGAGTAAGAATATGTCTAGACTTAGTTTTTGATGTATTCTTTTGAGTTAAATTGTGATTTCAAGTTGTTAATCTTGATCCCCATATAGCATGTCATATATGGTTGGAATCAACGTCGAGTAAGCTTTCTTTTGATATATAAAGCCCCAATTTTCATTGTGTATATTGTGAGAATTTCACGATTTAGTAACAGTATGTCCAGATTATGGTTTTTAGTGTTCCTGCCATTATAAATCGTGTTTTCAGAAAGTAATTATGAAATTGACCCTGATGTTAGGTAGTATTTTTCATAACCTTTCCAACAGTATCAAAAGCCCCTTGTTTCAAGTCCGTTTCCATGAGAAATTAGTGTTTTAGATCAACCACATCAACCCTCAACCTTCCGGCGTTCATCAGACGTGGAAGGGGTGACCGGAATACACCCAGAGTTGGACGGTCTTACAATAGACCACACAACTCAAGCCCAGACTTTGACCCTGGTATAGCATGAGTTAAACGGTTTCCATCTGACCACACAACTGGATGGACGGTTCTCATCTAACCACATATCTAGATGAACGGTCCTCAAGTGACCACATATCCCCTAGCAGGATGAACGGGCCTCTGGTGACCACATAACCCACAGGGATGGGTGGTTCTTAACTGACCGCCCAACCCCTTGGGCGGCTCCTAGAGAACCGCCCAACCCCTTGGGCGGTCCTGACCTGGCCGCCCAACTCCCTACAGTCCAGTAACAACTCCCTGCAAGCCCCTGTTAGCCCAGTAGATATAAGGTCCTTCCAGAACCGTTTATCTTTGCAGTAAATGACTTAGTACCAGTTCTAATTGATCCATCTTAGTATCATAATTGGGAATTAGTAAACTAGAAACTCACATGATAAGTGGTTAATTATGCAAGTAAATTTCTGTTAAATGCATGCTGTTCATTCCTACGCGATCTTGTTCATTCTCTTTATCATCTTGATTCATCTCTTTTGGCAATTTGACTTAATGTAAATTATAATCCTTGGTAATTTGACATGAAATTAAGACTAAAATAAATATTAGGTCGCTGGACAGCCACTTTACTTCAGTAGAATAGTTTGACCAAGTTGCTGACTTCTAGTAAATCGTTAGCCCTATTAGTGTGCTAGTTTTGAACTTACCCCCGGACACTCCATCCGGCGGACTTACCCTTATCGTGGGATCATTGTATCTCCCTACTAAGAACCCTTTGGACCTCCAGAAACTTCATTTTACGTGACTAAATCGCTGGTTTTATGTCTTGGATAGAATAGGGCTAAACAGGCATGTGCGGCGAATAGTAAACCGCATGTCCTTATAGGTGGCCCAATAACGACCGCATATCTTTAATACGGCCCAGTATGGTCCGTATATCATGTTCATGGCTCTTAATGTCTTCTGGACATGTGCGGCCCATAACGCACCGTTCATACTTTAGAGCGGCATACTGTCAGCCGTTCATCCTTGACCTCGTGGGCTGAGTTTCAGTCCAATTCCTGTATGCGCAGCCCAGTATTAACCGTATATATATTGAGCGGCCCTTGTCTGACCGTTTATATGACAATTTTTTGAAAAGTGAATTATTTCATGAATTTTGAATTGTGTGAGCTAACCAAGCCTATGTAGGCTATGGTATTTCGTGATTTGACCTATTGTTAGGTCCATTGATCATTAAATATAGTTCTTAAGGACAACTATTCTTCTCGATTAAGGAGCGTATTGTTTGGACTCTTAAGAATCATTATTTTTACGTCCTTTACCTTGACTATATGAACTTGACCTTGGAACTCTTGGCCATTAAATATTATGGATGTCTAGATTCGTGAGATCTGTGATCCAAACAAAAATCAATGCCAAGGCAAACAAATGAAGGGCCCAGTCTGGTCCTGGGAGGAGCACCCGAAAAGTACTTGATCCCCGGGGAGGTGAATGACTAGGTGTGGCATTTGGCACCGGTACTATCTAGCATGTTGGGTCTATGACATTCCACATTCTCGTGAAACTTGCTATTCATGCTTAAGTATGAAGTACTTGCTTGCTTGCTTGACATGACTCGAAATTGACTTGTAAATGGCCATTCACTAGAAAATCTTGTTAATCTTGCTTGATATCTTGACATGCAACTATTTCTTCCATTTAATTATCGTTACTCTTTCTATCTTAGTGATTATTTAGTTCTGCTTATTTTATCACGTTAATTCATGCATATTCATTAATTGGTTAATCACTTAAACTATGTCTGACGATAGAGTATAATTCCTACTGAGCTTCTTGCTCATCCCTACTTCCAATCCTTTTCATGTAACGCAGTAAACGGTACGTTGCAAATGGGGATCGGATCAGTGTGATCGAGTGAACCTGGAACCTAGAGATCGGAGTCTGTCTTTTTACCTTCTTGAGTCTAGCTAGTGTCGTGAGTCTGGTTATTTTATTTTCCTTCCCTTATTCTTTCTTCCCTAAATTCAAAAATCTAATATTGTAAGAGTGGGTCAAAATTATATTTTTAATAAGAGCTCGTATTTTCAACCTGTGTTTATGGCCTCCATGTGTTTAATTATGGTTATTTATTTTCACTCTTGTTATCATGACTATTAACTGCCACGTTCCGAGCATCGCTTTCCGCTGCTATCGGTTCGGGGCGTGACAGAGGTGGTATCAGAGCCTCCATTGCCTGAGTCCTAGGTTTTTGTCCTAGAGTATAGGTTTCCCTAAGTCTTAAGACCTGTGTCATCCCTTGTCACCTGGTGAGATTGGGTAATATCTTGGGTTAAGTAATAAAATATATGCAAGATTGCATTGTGTTACGCGTAAGGGTAATGAAAAAGTTAACCATATAACTATTTTGCAGGTCTCTAAGCCATTATTAAAATGGAAGCGAGTGGGTCCATGGGTAAGCTAAGATTTGATTCTACTAGAGGCTGGCGAGTCTGTCGTAAGGAAACCCGAAGTAATAATAAAAAGAAGAGTAATATTACGCAAATGAAATGTTTGTACTGTCACAAACTTGGTCATCTCGCAAAGGAGTGCTGGCGAAGGAGCGGAGCGTGTCTGCGTTGCGGAGATCAGGATCATAAAATGGCTAACTGTCCTAAGTTACTTCCACAAGTAAAAATATAAGAAGAATCGGAACCAACTTCTATCGAATGAAGAATTATATATGGTATTGTTCTCTTTTATCCCTAGCTATAGCTAAATTCTTTCGTCATTAGTTGTATGATTAACATGTTATTTTGATAAATAAGATCATCTTAGTTCAAATATTCAAATAATTGGTAATACCCGACGAATTTGGGGATCAAATTCCTTAAAGTGTGGGAGGATGTAATACCTCGGTTTTTAAAATCTGAAATTTAATTGAAATGAATGAATTTCGGAATTTAATAATTAATTCCTTAGTAAATAGAACTAGTGAATTTTCGACTACCTTATAAAAATCTAGACAAATGGTAAATTGGTTAGGGACCATTTATTTAACAACTTTGTCTTCTGTGGTCGACCCAACAAAAATCCGTAACTAGGTCTAATTAGTGGATTAAGTCCAAAGTGCACACTTACCTAACCTTAGCTTAAACCGCGAAATTAGAGCTTAATACTCTCTCAAATGAGCCCAAATCGGTAGCAAATGAAAGGCCACGATCTAAGGATCATTTCCCCTCTATCAATTCATCGAAACCCTAACCCTAAAATGTGTAGTCGGTCGAGCTTTGGTGAGGTCAACCATTGCGGCGCCGTTTCAATCACTCAACTTGCTTCGACGAATTCTCCCAGCACCGAAGGCTCCAGAAGGTGTATGAGCTATAAAAATAAAGCTCTACAACCCTAGAATCCTTTGGTAGCAGCGGCGGCCGCAGTGGAGATCGATCAAGTAAGATCTCTGGTGTTTAGTGGTGACGTGTTGGCGTCCGTTCTTCTTCATTTCTTGTTCCTTTCTTCCCTGATTCAGGTAGGTTCTCTGGGGCTCAAACCTCAAGTAATATATCAAAATGTTCAGCATCAAGTCCTCTTTCTTTTGATATATAAAGCCCTAAATATCATGTAGTATCCTGCAAGTATTTTGAGGTTTAGTAGAAGCATGTCAAATTAGGGTTAACTTTGTTCCTCTTCGATTTAAGTAGAGACTTAAGAGAGTAAATAGGAAATTGATCCATGCAACTTGTAGAGTTTTTCATGCTCTTTCCATTGATTATAAAAGCCCTAAATCTTATGGATCATGTTTAGAGAATTTTCGATCTGAGTAAGAATATGTCTAGACTTGGTTTTTGATGTATTCTTTTGAGTTAAATTGTGATTTCGAGTTGTTAATCTTGATCCCCATATAGCATGTCATATATGGTTGGAATCAACGTCGAGTAAGCTTTCTTTTGATATATAAAGCCCCAATTTTTATTATGTATATTGTGAGAATTTCACGATTTAGTAACAACATGTCCAGATTAGGGTTTTTAGTGTTCCTGCCATTATAAATCGTGATTTCAGTAAGTAATTATAAAATTGACCCTGTTGTTAGGTAATATTTTTCATAACCTTTCCAATGGTGTCAAAAGCCCCTTGTTTCAAGTCCGTTTCCATGAGAAATTAGTGTTTTAGATCAAACCCCATCAACCCTCAACCTTTCGGCATTCATCGGACGTGGAAGGGGTGATCGGAATACACCCAGAGTTGGACGGTCTTACGATAGACCGCACAACTCAAGCCCAAACTTTGACCCTGGTATAGCTTGAGGTAAACGGTTTCCATCTAACCACACAACTAGATGGACGGTTCTCATCTAACCACATATCTAGATGAACGGTCCTCAAGTGACCACATATCCCCTAGCAGGATGAACGGGCCTCTGGTGACCACATAACCCACAGGGATGGGCGGTTCTTAACTGACCACCCAACCCCTTGGGCGGCTCCCAGAGAACCGCCCAACACCTTGGGCGGTCCTGACCTGGCCGCCCAACTCCCTGCAGTCCAGTAACAACTCCCTGCAAGCCCCTGTTAGCCCAGTAGATATAAGGTCCTTCCCGAACCGTTTATCTATGCAGTAAATGACTTAGTACTAGTTCTAATTGATCCATCTTAGTATCATAATTGGGAATTAGTAAACTAGAAACCCACATGATAAGTGGTTAATTATGCAAGTAAATTTCTGGTAAATGCATGATGTTCATTCCTACGCGATCTTGTTCATTCTCTTTATCATCTTGATTCATCTCTTTTGGCAATTTGACTTAATGTAAATTATAATCCTTGGTAATTTGACATGAAATTAAGACTAAAATGAATATTAGGTCGCTGGACTGCCACTTTACTTCAGTAGACCAATTTGACCAAGTTGCTGACTTCTAGTAAATCGTTAGCCCTATTAATGTGCTAGTCTTGAACTTACCCCCGGACACTCCATCCGGCGGACTTACCCTTATCGTGGGATCATTGTATCCCCCTACTAAGAACCCTTTGGACCTCCAACAACTTCGTTTTACGTGACTAAACCGCTGGTTTTAAGTCTTGGATCGAATAGGGCTAAACAGGCATGTGCGGCGAATAGTGAACCGCATGTCCTTATAGGCGGCCCAATAACGACCGCATATCTTTAATACGGCCCAGTATGGTCTGTATATCATGTTCATGGGTCTTAATGTCTTCTGGACATGCGCGGCCCATAACGCACCGTTCATACTTTAGAGCGGCATACCGTCAACCGTTGATCCTTGACCTCGTGGGCTGAGTTTCAGTCCAATTCTTGTATGCGCGGCCCAGTATTAACCGTATATATATTGAGCGGCCCTTGTCTGACCGCTTATATGACAGTTTTCTGAAGAGTGAATTATTTCATGAATTTTGAATTGTGTGAGCTAACCAAGCCTATGTAGGCTATGGTATTTCGTGATTTGACCTATTGGTAGGTCCATTGATCATTAATTATAGTCCTTAGGGACAACTATTCTTCTCGATTAATAAGCTTATTGTTTGGACTCTTAAGAATCATTATTTTTACGTCCTTTACCTTGACTACATGAACTTGACCTTGGAACTCTTGGCCATTAAATATTATGGATGTCTAGATTCGTGGGATCTGTGATCCAAACAAAAATCAATGCCAAGGCAAACAAATGAAGGGCCCAGTCTGGTCCTGGGAGGAGCACCCGAAAAGTACTTGATCCCCGGGGAGGTGAATGACTAGGTGTGACATTTGGCACCGGTACTATCTAGCGTGTTGGGTCTATGACATTCCACATTCTCGTGAAACTTGCTATTCATGCTTAAGTATGAAGTACTTGCTTGCTTGCTTGACATGACTCGAAATTGACTTGTAAATGGCCATTCACTAGAAAATCTTGTTAATCCTGTTTGATATCTCGACATGCAACTATTTCTTCCATTTAATTATCGTTACTCTTTCTATCTTAGTGATTATTTAGTTCTGCTTATTTTATCGCGTTAATTCATGCATATTCATTAATTGGTTACTCACTTAAACTATGCCTGACGATAGAGTATAATTCCTACTGAGCTTCTTTCTCATCCCTACTTCCAATCCTTTTCAGGTAACGCAGTAACCGGTACGTTGAAAATGGGGATCGGATCAGTGTGATCGAGTGAACCTTGAACCTAGAGATTGGAGTCTATCTTTTTACCTTCTTGAGTCTAGCTAGTGTCGTGAGTCTGGTTATTTTATTTTCCTTCCCTTGTTCTTTCTTCCCTAAATTTAAAAATCTAATATTGTAAGAGTGGGTCAAAATTATATTTTTAATAAGAGCTCGTATTTTCAACGTGTGTTTATGGCCTCCATGTGTTTAATTATGGTTATTTATTTTTACTCTTGTTATCATGACTGTTAACTGTCACGTTCCGAGCATCGCTTCCCGCTGCTATCGGTTCGGGGCGTGACAGTCTGAGCCACTTTGACAAGCGGAAGCGCCATTTCCCGGCTATGGACACGGGTTGAGTTTGGAGATCGTGGCTCGCCCGGAGTTGCATTTGGTGTATTACTTCCCCGGTGGACCCATACTCGACGGGGTCGAGTTCTCCCCACCGCGGGGGTATGATGGTGGCATCCCTTGCCCCTCCACTTTTTTTCGAAGCTCAGTTGGATCGACGGTGTAGACCCGCCAAATTTGACACTTTGTTGATCAAATCTCATGTCACTATATTAACGCCCCAAAGTGAACTTCAATATTTTCATAAAATAAAGATTTTCTATTTTTATGTGTGTTTTCTTCGCATTTTGTGCATTTTTTGTGATTCACGACTTTACCGAGGGCGTATTTTAAATAGCGACCTAATCTGAGGGGTTCTAAAGAAGGGACGACCAATTGTAAGGGCGTCAATTCCTGGTATTTTACGAGTCCCACCCTTGATTGAAAATCAATGATTAACGTCCTTCCTCAGGGCGTGTTCTTAATCAACGCCTTTGCTTCAGGCATCTTTTTATAATTTTCAAATAAAGAAGGTTTTAATATTAAAATTGAATCCATGAAGTGACGCCCTGATCCTGGTCGTGTTTTAATTTAACGTCCTTGGGCATGTCTTCAATTGTTGAATTGACGCCCTTCGGTAGGTCGTGTCTCCCCTTTTCGTGTCCTTCTTAAACTCATCTTTCCTGAAGAGTTCCCTGCCTTTCTTGGTCACTTTACTCGATCTGGGAACTAGAGTCCTTGCTGTTGATAACCACTGCCTATTCTTATCTTCCTGAATCTGTGTCTATCTTTGATCGAAACCTTATAAAAGTATTCCCTAGTCAATCTCGCGCGAGGTTAGAGAAGAGAAGAAAAAGGGAGAGCTGTTGTTATTATTACAGAGGTTATTGTGCGAGAGATAGAGCAGAGAGCAGTTTTAAGCGCAGAGAAGAGTCTCTCTTCCTCTGTCTGATTTCTTCATCATCTTCCTCTGCCTCCTGCTGCTCCGGTGGTTCTCCCTTTACTGTTTATAGGAACAGCAGGGGTTCCCTCTCCTTTGTTTGTGTTTGTCTTCATCGCATCATCACGTCCATCGTTTTTCTTCTTTTGCATTAGTGTTGCATCTCCTCTCTTCTCCCTAATTCTCTAGGGGTTTTAAACCAAACAAAAAAAAGGTGCACATGCTATATTCTTATTTCACCATCATATTGTTTATTTGGATTGATACTACACTCACTCTCGGCTGATCCACTTTTCTTTTATTTTTTTGTTCTTTGTTTCAAGGTAATCAACAAGGAAAACCCCCTTCATCGGCCGGCCGATAGAAGGTGGAGGAAGGAATTCACATCCATCCCGCGTCTTATTTTCACCAGGTACTCGCGATCATCTTTTCTTCTTATTGAGGTAACCCCTCTGGCGATCACTCTCCTTATTAGCACCACGTGCTCTCTTGCTCCCTTTTTTCACTCTTCTTCTTATTATTCTTCATATTCTTATTATCACTCTTATTTCCCTTTAAGAGTGGATTTTCCATGATCCACAAATTGGTGATCACGGTGGGACTTCCACTGTTTTTCTTTTGATTACCATCTCCTTTTGGCACCCACGTGTGCCCTTTCCCCTTTGGCACCCACGCGTGCCCTTTCCCTTTGGTACCCACGGTACCCCTCCCTTGTGCCCCACGGGCACCCTCCATGCACACTGCACACTCCCCGGGATCAGCCAGTTTGTGATTAATCTTTTGAATTAACGCCCTTTACAAAGGCGCCTTTCTATTTAACGCCTTCATCCAGGGCGTCTTTTTTATGTTTAACGCCTCACATCAAGGCGTCTTTTATCATATTTGCTGCTTCTGTGAATTTGCGCCCTCCTCCCGGGCGTCTTATTATTTTGCAGCGCCTCACACCAAGGCGCAATTTTCTTCGATCGTGCACACCACTTATATTTGACGCCCTCTGTCAGAGGCATCTTTATCATATTTAGCGCCCCACATCAAGGCGCGTTTTTTTCATTGTCCGAGAGCCCCTCCCAGAATTCACGACAGCCAGGCTGTCGTCTCTTCTGTTAGTAGCGACTGCCTCCAGGTCGCCTCTTTCCTGTGTGTTTACAGAACCTTATTGTTTCTATCTATTCATGCTGGATTCATACTTACACTGAGTATTTGATTATATTGCTGTGATTGGCTTATCTTATACTGCATTTTGTGGCATTTGGTTGAGAGACCTCCTCTCTCTACACTAGGATTCCACACACCTTTCTTGGAATCGGGACAACCCTCCATTGAGCATTCCGTCTCTTTGGACCGGAAATCCCTTTTCCAAGACCTCCGTAAGTCCCCGCACCCGTGGATTCCCTCACGGACGCTGGGCTGGTTGTACCCTTGAAGTACCCGGGGTTTCGGAGAACCTATCGTTGGTGAGAAAAGAGAAGGAACCTAGTTGACCCGGAGATATCACTTGGATTCAAACTAGGTTTCACTTTGCAAAGAGGAGTGAATTATTCTGCAAATTAATCCACCTTAATCTCAAACCTAACACTAAAATCTTGCGTTCATCTCAACTTGTTTGCATAACTTGATTGAGTTGAATTGTTTAAACTTGTTTGAGTTGAGTGATTGTTTTGTGATAATTCCCTCGTAGAGCTTTCTTTCCTTTAAGTATGCAACTCCGTTCAGGTAAGATTATCAACATGGCAAGCTACGGATATTCCTATGATGATGTGGAAGAGAACGTTTTCGGTCAATCATATGAGGTTCCCCAAGATTCTGTCTACCATGAAGGGAATTACCCTCCTCCTCATTCTCATTATCCTCAAGTTCATGTGGTTGATACCACTACTCAAGAGGTGGTGCCCTCTTCTCAGGCTTTACCCACCAACACTCCGGGGAACCCCTCCCCATCCTTCAATGTTACCGATTTTATTAATGCCCTATCTCAATTAGATGACTCCCAGCGGCAGGCAGTTCAGGCCGCTTTGAAAGGGAAGTTTAGTTCCCTCTTCATCCTCCAATCCCCCTCCGGCCGAGAGTGGCCATCACCTCGCTAATGACCATGCGGTCTTGCACAAACCCCCCTCTTGTCCACCGACCCCTGGTGCCGCCATGCCGGCCCAACAGGCGAGCTACTCAGCGGCCAGGCCCCAATTCTTTCAACCTCCCCAAATTCTAAGGACGCATATGCCAAACACCTTCATTCCAAATTCGGCCCCGGTCGAGTCAGACACTAATGCTTTGCTCCTTCAGAAATTGGCTAGCATGGAAGAAAAACTCAACAAGGTTACTGCAGCCAAGAATGCCCCAGAAATCTCCCTTCCTACATTGCCAGTTTTTCATTTACCACCTTCTGAGATGCCGAACTTTCGGCGATACAATGGAACTGGTAATCCTTTTATCCATCTGAAGGATTTTATGTATGAAACGTCCTTTTGGCAGGACAACAAAGCCTCATTGGCTTATTTGTTTAGAAGATCCTTAGAGGGGCTAGCCCTCGAGTGGTTCTATTCCCCTGGACCCTGTAGATGCTAGTGATTTCGATGTGGTTCAGAAGAAATTCTTGCAGAAGTATAGGGACCGGGTTGGACCCTCCCTTTCAGTTACAGATTTGGTTGCAGAGAAAATGAAGCCCGAGGAAGACTTCATCATATTTGCTGATAGATGGCGGTCAATGGCCGAGAAGTTGAAAGATACCTTATCAGAACCGGAACAGGTTAAGATGATTATATCCAATGCGACCCCTCAGTTCCGGCATATACTGGCTATGAACAGATTGACCACCATGGAGGAGCTTTATGAAAGAGCTCGTTATATTCAGACCCAAATGAAAGATTCGCCCATCATGGGCATGTTTGAGCCGAAACCAAGGTTGGTTAAAAATAATACAAATGTCAACAATAGCGGGCCCACGACTGAGGGCACCGTCATCAATGAGCAAGTTGGCGCGGTCGGCAACCCCACACCTTTTCGCCAATCTAACCCACGCCCTCCGCCACCTCCATCACAAGGCACCCTCTTTACTTCACCCCCACAACACCAATTTACTCCTCAACCTTCTTTTGCTCCACCACAAAACCAAGCACCCCGCGCTGACCCTCCAGCTCCGCAACAATACCACCAAGTACCGCCACCCACTAATTATGGACCACAACAACTACAGCAGAGGAGACCACTTGGCCCCAAAAGGGCCCATTATCCGCCATTACCAGAAAATCTCCCGGATATTTTCAATGCCTTAATGGCTGCCAACTTGCTCATGCTACCAAAGGAAAGGGCAGTGTGGCCCGCTAATGTTGACACGTCCCGCTACTGTGTCTTCCATCGCTCCCCTGGTCATAACATTGATCGTTGCTTCCACTTCAAGGACTATATTTATGACTTAAATGACCAGGGCGGTATTAACTGGGATGAGATGAGGCAGTTTATCACCACTATGAAAGAAAGAAGGCCTCCTCGGTAACAGCAGGCTCAGCAGCCACAGCAACCGGCTCCACAAGTACAACAACAAGCTCCAGCACCTCAGCAAGATATGGGGATTGTCCACAACCCACTGCCGGAGCACCCACCAAATCAGCACGTGAACCCTGTCACATCCCTCCATGAGGTGGAGAGAGGACAGGGATGGCATGAAGAAAACGCCTCTGTCGGGGCATTTAATCATAATTCAAATCAACCTCCGCGCCTTTTGCGCACGCTTCCTTCTTCTTCTACTCCCCAGTTGAGCCGGGCTCTTTTACGCCCCGTTAATCCACCTGCTCCCACTAATTCTCCATCCTTGCCAACCCGATCTCTCCTTACCCGTTTACCACCTCCGCCGCCCGCCGTGCAGCAAACTCTGCCATCCACCACCAACTCCTCACCATTGCCATCTAGACTACTCCTTATCCGCCCGCCACCAACGCCCGCTGCACCCACCACCACTAATCCTCCACCCCCGGTTCCTCAGCCTTTTGTACCCAGATCTCTCCTCATTCCGCCCCCCAACTCTCCTCGCATTCGGGTATCCCTTTCTACTCCTACGCCTCCTGCGGGGGCATCTTTGTCAAACCCTTCATCAATGCACCCTACAGGGACCCCCTCTGCAAACACCCCTCCACCACTTCTTAGCGCCAATACACCCCCTTCTTCTTCTAACCCTCCTCCTCTACTTGCCCCGACAGAGGCACGACAAAACGTAGCACCGCTCCGCAGTGGACGAATGTTCCAGCGCATCTTTCCCCAAAGAGAGCAAGAGCCCGCGCAGGGGCCGAATGAACAAGAACAAGAACAAGAGTCAGTGCCAGGAACTCAGTATGATTTGTTAAAGCACTTGGACCGAACTCCAGCAAGAATTTCCATTTTAGAATTAATCAAAAGGTCCACCACTCACCAGCTAGCTCTGAAAGAGTATCTGCAAAAGGTTGTGGTCAATGAAGACATCCATGTTGAGCAGATAACTACAGTTTTGACGCCCGCTAGCAGTCAGCCGGCTATCATTTTTCATGAACATGAACTCGCACCACTCCCAGCAAGGAAATACGCTCTATGCATCACAGTCGACATCAATAAGGTGGCGGTAAAACAATGTCTAGTGGACATTGGGGCATCCATCAATGTCTTGCCATCGAGCACTTTGAAATTATGTGGCATTCCCGAAAATCTGATTCGGCCGTCTACTATAACAGTCACAGCGTACGACAATACTAAGAAGCCTCCTCTAGGCATGATCACATTAAAAGTCAGTTTGGGTCTGGCCACAATCACGGTCGATTTCCACATTTTAGACATGGATCCAACATTTAATGGCATTCTGGGCCGCCCCTACATTCAACAGCTCGATGCAGTGCCCTCTACAAATCATCAGTGCCTTAAGTTTCCACACAAAGGCCGCATCATCAAAGTTACCAGTATGCCAATTCTGCCGGAGGAAGATATACACTTGGCTTCATCAGTTCCTTCTATTTGGCCTGCCAACAAGCCGTTGCTATCAATGCTAGACCTCCCTCACCCACGGCCAATGTCGCCCGAGACTGTCACGACAGTTGCTATGACACCCTTGCCTTCCAAGGGGAGGAAGAAGAAAAGCATGATAAACACCCATGGCTGGAACATTTTAATGAAAATGGGGTATCAAAACGGTAAAGGTCTGGGTGCCAGTTGTCAAGGCAGGACTAGGCCTATTAAGCCTCAGAAATTGATTGCACGAGGCGGCCTGGGCTACAAAGGGCCAGGCAAAAATGAAGATGAACCATGGGCAGTTATGACATCCACCTTGAAGACAGATCGCCAGCCGCTTACTTGGACATTGAAGACACACTTTGTCACGGGTGGCGTTCAGAATCATGAGTAGACTACAATAATCACCTCCATTCTAGACTGTCAAGATGTTCATGCTAGACAGTTTGCTCGTCATATTGCTCCATTGGCCACTTATAAAGCCCTGGAATCTCTAAGGCCCGATAAAAGAAGGAAGATGGATGATCCAGAGTGTGATTGGTACAGGTGGTTTGACATGAATGATATTACTATTGCTTTGAGCCGTCTCTTTATGCCGACTGATCCGGAATGGCCGCCACTAATACATGAATTGATTGAAATGCCGGCTGCGATTACAGATAAGAGGCAGTTGCTGAGTGACTATACGGACACTGGAGAGCCAGATGTTCCGTATGAAGAAGGATTTACAATAGACAGGCTGTGGGCCGGTCTTTTTTCCCTCACTTCTATACATCCGTCTCTTCTAGCTTCCCTACATTCTCAATTGTTCTCTCGCGTGCCGAGACCGCCGCCAATTATGATCAGCTTTTCTCCAGATTCACTGCAGATTTCTCTCCCGATTCCCCCCTTGCTCCTCGAGCAATTCTCCAAACTCTCCATCACACCCCCACGGGGGTCATCTCTAATTCAATCTTTCCCCAAGCTTTCAACCTCCACTCCTCCTGTTGTTCTCCCTTCACATTGTTTTCTTCTAGAAAAAGAAAATAAAAATGAAGATAAAGATAAAAACGAAAAAAAAAGTCAAAATCCCAATTTTCCAATCCTCCATCTCCGTTGAGGAGACTTCTTATCTCTTTTCCGAGTGTGTCCCGACCCAGGGGCCACTCTTCCATGATTCATTGATAAATCCTTTCTTCCCCTCTGGTGAGGGGTCTCCATCTATATCACCTCCTATATCCACTTCTTCACCTCCTTCCTCTTTTTTAGCTTATTCTAATCAAGCTAGTTGTTCTTCTCCTTCTAATAAAATTCTTGGGGTAGATCTTCATAAGAAATCCAAGGGTAAGCAGATTCCGCGTAGGTTTCTGTTGGAGCTAGCCAGAAGGTGCCAGGCTTGTTTAGCCCTTCCTGAATTCGTGGAGAATCCGATTATCCTGCCAGAGTCGGAATATGAGGATGCTAATGCTTCTTATGAGGGTTTAGGTGTCTATGAAATCATGAATGATGAAGACCCTATTGAAGAGGGGGATGAAAGTTATGAGGAATATGAGGACGAGGCTGATGCCTTTGCCAGTGGTATGAGAAGATTTGATGAACCATCAGCCTCTGTAGAAGAGCCTACCAAAGAAGTTAATTTGGGTACTAAGGAAGACCCTAGGATTGTCCTCATCAGCAAGAATTTGCCGCCCTCCGAAGAGGAGGCGCTTATTTTGGTACTTCAAGAATACAAGGACACGTTTGCGTGGAGTTATGAAGATATGCCTGGATTAGACCCTGCGCTCGTTGAACATCGACTTACACTTAAGCCAGGGTCTGTCCCGATCAAACAACGGTTGAGACGTTTCCACCCTAACATGGCTTTAAAGATGAAAGAAGAGGTCGACAAGCTCCACAAGGCTAGATTTGTTAGAGTCGTCCTCTACCCCAACTGGGTGGCTAACATCGTCCCGGTTATGAAGAAAGATGGCAAAGTTCGGATTTGTATAGACTTCCGGGACCTCAACCGTGCGTGTCCTAAAGATGACTTCCCCCTCCCTCATATCGATGTTCTGATTGATAATACGGCAGGATTTGAGACTCTCTCCTTTATGGATGGTTTTTCAGGTTACAATCAAATTCGTTTGGCTGAGGAAGATCAAGAGAAAACATCATTCACTACACCATGGGGTACTTATTGTTATGTGGTCATGCCCTTTGGACTCAAGAATGCTGGAGCCACCTATCAGAGTGCTATGATGGCAATTTTTCATGATATGATTCATATTTATATTGAGGTATATGTGGATGACCTGGTAATAAAATCAAGGACAAGGATTGAGCATCCTGGGGTTCTAGCTAAGGTCTTGCAAAGATCACGAGAGTATCAATTGAAAATGAACCCCAAGAAGTGCGTATTTGGCGTATCATCAGGGAAGTTGCTTGGATTTATTGTCAGCAAAAGGGGAATTGAAGTTGATCCCAAAGAAGCGAAGGCCATTAGAGATATGCCTCCTCCAAAGAATTTGAAGAAAGTTCGAGGATTAATCGGGTGGTTGCAATTTATTCACCGCTTTGTCTCCCAGCACTCACAACGATGCAGGCCGTTTTACGAGCTTACTAAGCCGGGAGTCAAGTTTAATTGGGATGACAAATGTCAGGCAGCCTTTGACGGATTGAAGGATTATTTGGCCAATCCTCCTGTCCTGAGGTCGCCAATTCCAGGCAAACCGCTTATCCTCTATGTTTCTGTCCTGGATGACTCCGTAGGTGCTGTCTTAGCTCAAGTGGATGAAGAAGGTAAGGAGAGGGTAGCATACTATTTGTCTAAACTTCTCAACCCTTGTGAGCAGAGGTACTCAACCATGGAGAAGACTTGCGCTGCTTTAGTCTGGGTAGTTCAGAAGTTAAAACATTATTTCTTAGCTCACGAGGTTCACCTCATTGCACGCATGAATCCGATTAAATTCCTTCTCGAAAAATCTGTTCTTACTAATCGATTAGCACGTTGGCAAAGCTTCCTTTCATAGTTCGACATCACTTACATTCAACAGAAAGCAATCAAAGGTTATGCCATCACCGAACATCTTGCTCACCACCCTCTACCCCGATTTGATCCTGTCAATTCGGAGTTTCCAGACGAAGAACTGATGTCAATCAATCAACTCCATGATCCTATGTGGACATTACATTTTGATGGAGCTCTAAATTCCCAAGGAAGAGGGATCGGCATGGTTCTTTTAACACCAGAAGGGGTCACCATCCCATTTGCTGCTCAGCTTACTTTCCCTGTCACAAACAACATAGCTGAGTATGAGGCTCTTTTGGCCGGCCTTCAAACCGCTCATAGATATGGTGTTACCCAATTACGAATTATTGGTGATAGTCAGCTCATTCTGCACCAGGTGCTTGTCAAGTGCCGCACTATCAATCCTAAGCTCAAGCCCTACCAGGAACTTGCTCCAGCTTATGCCAAACTCTTTACCAAGTTAATCTTTGTTCATGTCCCAGAACATCCTAGCTGACGCTCTTGCCTCTTTGGCCTCTGCTCTGGTCTTCCCTCCTGAGCGTGATTTCCATGTTCCTCTCATTCATCAGCATGACACTCCAGCTATCAAGGATCGTGCATTCCTCGATATTAGGGATAAGGTGCTCGAGAAGGTCAGGCGGAGTGAATCTCTTAAAGGTAAAGAGGTCATGTTGTTAGATTGGGAAGAAGAGTTGGCTGATAAAGAGAAACCTTGGTATTACGAGATTGCCAGATATTACAATGATCAGTCCTATCCCGAGGAAGCCACTGTCGAAGAGAAGAAAGCAATTAGAAGAGTGGCTCAACGTTATGTTTTTGTTGGAGGTGTGCTCTATAGAAGAGGGCTCACGGGTGTTTTATTAAGATGCCTCGACGATGATGAATCTTGGAAGGTTGTGGAAGAGGCGCATTCATGAGTGTGTGGTGGTCATGTGAACAGCCAGATGTTAGCTAAGAAGATCCTTAGGC
The DNA here is from genome assembly GCA_022559845.1 of Amorphophallus konjac. Taxonomy (NCBI): domain Eukaryota; kingdom Viridiplantae; phylum Streptophyta; class Magnoliopsida; order Alismatales; family Araceae; genus Amorphophallus; species Amorphophallus konjac. The sequence goes on from CM040124.1 coordinate 40,044,548, forward strand.
TAGGCTTCTATTGGCCAACTCTAGAAGAGGATTGCTCCATCTATGTTCGAAGGTGTGTTAAGTGCCAACTGCACTCCGACAAAATTCATTCTCCTGCTTCCTCACTCCATCCTATGTCCTCCCCATGGCCTTTCTCCATGTGGGCTTTTGATATCATTGGACCTCTTGGTGATTCGAACCTCCTGACCAAGCAAAAGTCGTTCATCCTCAGGGCGACGGAGTACTTCACCAAGTGGGCGGAAGCGGAAGCTTACGTGGAGATTAAAGCGTCAACAGTCTGCAAATTCATAATGAAGAACATCATCGCAAGGTTCGGCATCCCGAGTACCATCGTCACCGACAATGGACCTCAATTTATCTCTCAAGAGCTCAAGGATCTCTGCAACAAGTATAACATTGCATTGCATCATTCTTCTCCCTATTATCCGCAGGGCAATGGCCAAGCAGAGGCAACTAATAAAACTTTGATCAAAATCGTTAAGAAGACGTGTGAGGCTAATAAATTTTCGGATTGGCCAGACAAGCTAGTTGAAGCTCTCTGGGCCTATCGTACTTCCATCCGTACCCCTACTGGGCAAACCCCTTTCGCCCTTACTTATGGAATGGAGGTAGTAGTACCTTATGAGATTCTCATTCCATCTTTGCGAGTACAATTGGACAAGGAACTCCCTATTGATGAGCGTCGCGATTCGCTCCTTGCTCAATTGGAACTCTTAGATGAGAAGCGTCTGGTCGCCGCTGAGCATGCGCGTGTTTATCAAAACAGACTCTCACGTTTTTATCAAAAGAAAGTAATTGAGAGAAAATTCAAAGTCGGTGAGATGGTAATCAAGAGAATTTTCGTAAAACCTGGTGGACCTCGTTCAAAACTCCAACCAAACTGGGAAGGACCGTTTGTTATAAATGAGGTTTATCCTGGCAATACTTATAAACTAATTAATGCTGAAGGACAAGAGCTAACTCACCCTTGGAATGGTTTGTATCTTAAGAAATACTACCCTTGATTCTAAAATGCAAAATATATATATATATATGTATTTCCAAAACCAAAAAAAAATGTATTTCCAAAATCCAAAAAAATATATATATATTGAAAAGGGTTGCCGTGGCACACAAGGGCTCAAGGTCTGAAAGGTCAAAATTCAGAATTCATTCATCAGTCTTGTTAACTCAAAAGGGGGTTGACACCCGCACACATTACACACTTAAACCGTGAACTCAAGTGGTGCAAAATCCGATGGGAAGTCAAAAATCTGACTAAAGGTGAAGACGATGCCCATTCTTTTTCTCTTCGGCCCATAAGGGAGGAAAGGAAGTCTCGGGGTAGATCCACCAAGCCTATCCGCCGCCCTAGTAGGTGGAAGTCGGGGCCCAAAAGGGAACAAATGCCACAAAAGCCCAAGTACAATTATGTTTATTTTTTTGCAAATCAGTTCCAAAGTGAAAGTCAAATCATGAAAAGAAAAGCATGTCAAGAGGGCAAAGTCCCCGCAAAGAAAACCTTGGGCGTATGCATGCAATAAATGAGGCAAAAGGCAACAAAGTTTCCCTACGCCAAAGACCGAACCCCAACAGGCATAGGGTAAGGGGAAGTGGTTTTATCTAGAGCTTCTCAGAATCTCTTATGGGCTTCCTTATATCTTCGTTTTCTTTGTGGTAAGTCATAAACCAGCGGAATGGTCAAAGGCCGACCTAGGAGATTGCACCATGCGAAATCTCGGGTATAAGTTAACTATTATCACGTCGCCCCCCTTTTGATTAATCAAGAAGGACCAACAAATTTTAAATGGTGACCGTGTAGGATTAAGAGCCCGGGTGGCTTTAACAACCCAATGAAAAAGAAGTAACGCCTTTGATTAAGGCACTTTTTATTGAATTCACACCCTCCTTAAGGTCGTCTCTTTTAAAATAACGCCCACATATATGGTCGTCTTTTCAACAACATTCAAAAAAAAAAAATGTTTTCAAATTAACGCCGTCATCTAGGGCGTCTTTTGTTTGAATAACGACCTAATCTAAGGCACGTCTCTTGAAAAATAAAAGAAAAAAAATATATATATAATGAAAAGAAAAGAAAAAAAAAGGGAAATGAGGTTTATTCTTCATGTGCGTGCTTGCATTATTGCATAGGGCATCTTGATTATTGTTTGCATACGTATGCTTGCGTGTTGCATCTCCCTTTATTGGTTATTTCATTTGCCTTATTAATTAAAGGCTTGGCCCCTTGACCCGCTATCCAGGTCAAAAGAAAAGGCACCCCTTGCTTATTAAGCAAGGGGCCAAGTCGAACAGATGAATTAACCTGTTTATTTAAGTGCGAACCACAGCTACAAGTACAGGGCAAAGTAAATCGAACAAAGAACGTGGAAAAGAAGCAAAGTACACAACCACAAGAACACAACTACGCGAGTGCTCAGGTAACAAAAATCTCAATCTCATATATATATATATATATATATATACATCATGAATGTCTAAGTACAGGTGTGAGGGTGGAGGAGTACAAGTAAGTCTCTCAGCTCTCGCCTCCACCCTCCTCTCTCCTACTCTCTACCTCGTCCTCGCCGTCCCGAGGAGGCACTGGTGGAGGGGGCATGGGCCCCCGAGAAGAAGCTGGAACTCGAGCCTGGCCCCCTGCCTTGCTCCTCTCTCGAAGAGAAGAACCCGCCACAAAGGTGGAGCTAGTGAAGGAGTACCCCGCAGCACGAGCTCGCTCACGCCCTCGTTGGAGACGCTCCTCAGCAACTCGTAGTCGCTCCTGAAAAAGGACCAGCTGGGTCCTCGAGTCTGCCAGCTCACGCTCGTGTGCTACCACCAGCTCCTGGTACCGGGCACGCTCTGACTGCTGTAGCTCGTGGTGACGGGCACGCTCTGACTGCTGTAGCTCGTGGTGACGGGCACGGTCTGCCAGGTGCTCCTGACGCTCTCGAGCACGCACTCGTCGCTCCAGCTCGAGGGCAACCCGCAGCTCAGCCACGTCCTGAGGAAGCTCCTCCCGTCGCCTCAAGGACCGCTCCAGCTCTGTAATCCGCTGCTCGAGGATCACCAACTCTGTCCCGGCCAGGGCAGCCTAGGTACGTGCCGCCTGTAACTGTCTGGTCTACAAACAGGTAAACAAATCATCAGTTCCACAATTCAATAATTCATGAAATAAGCGACACATGACGGAAGGTAAATCACTCACCTGGGCAGTCATCGCCTGCTGTCCCTCGCAGACGCAAGCAAGAGCGGCTCGAAGCTCCTCAGTCTGAAAAATGAATTTTATCAGTGCATAGTTATATAATCAATAATTGAATGAGGTTTGAGTTCGGTTTTTTACCAGTGAGGCGAGGTCGCGCTCTGCCGCCTCAGCCCGCGTGACCGCTCCCGCTAGCTGCTCTGCTAGTGCGGTCACCTTTGCACTAGGTCCCCTCGAGCTAGAGGCTTCTCCTGGATCCCTCCTAATGGCTCCCTACTGGGCACGCTGCACTCATTGAAATTTTCAGTGGCTAATCATCAATAATTCAACAAAAATTCATATAGAAATAATTTAAACACTCACCAGGGTCTCGAGGTCGGCCCGTGTAGTAGCTAGCTGGTCCTCCAGGTTGTGTAGATGGACCTGGGCATCCATCGCCGCTATGTCCCGTGCATCCTGCATTTATTACATATTAGTCACATGATAGTCACATAAGCATTTGCATTTAATTTAGAAATAACTGCATTCATACATACCCCTAATACCCTCATCTGGGGTCGGCCGGCGTATACCTCCCAGTAGCGCCGGAGGTACTCGGAGCTGTCAGTCACCTGGGAGGTGACTCGGGTCCCGCCTCGCTGCCAGTCGGCGTACTGCTCCTCGAACCGTACTCTCCAGTCGATCGCCTTCGTGCGACCGCGCGTCTTTTTCCCGATCCCTCGTGGCTCCCCGACCTCTATCCACTCCTGGTGTAGGCCCAAGGTCCTCATCACCAGCCTAAGCCGTAACGGCTTGATCTCGCTCAAGTAATGAACCCAGAGCTCATGCCCAAAACGAGGTCGGCCCGCTACGACCCATGGCTGGCCCTCGTCAGTCATACCCTCGTAAGGCCTCCATCGCACCTGCATCCATAAACATGCATGTCATCAGCATCTCATCATAATCATAATAAATTCAAATAAACATAAAAAAAATGCATTCATTCATGCATACCAGCGAGGGAGGGAAGTCTCGGAACTCTCTCCGTAGCACCCACAACTCGTAGCCGAGTGGGGCACCGAAAATGACTGGCAGCCAGCGCCGTGCTAGAGGGAACGCTCCCTCACCTCCTGGCCGTGGGTTGGCGCGCCCCATCGACATGTACAGGTGGCTCCAAACCTGCATCCATGCATTGTATTAGTGAGGCATTCACATGCATAAAAAGAAGAAAAAAGAGGAAAAATACATACCTGAAGAAAAGGTGAGAAGCCACTGACGGTCGTCTCTCGTCCTGTCCCCGTGGACAGGTCGGCTAGTAGGTGCGCCAGCAGCGTCGCTCCCCAGGCGTATCTGCCGACTCCCTCTAAATCCTCGAGGATCCCTAGGAATCGGCAGTTGATGACGTCGCCCTTCGTCCCGAGTAATAGCCTCCCGAGCAGTAGCATTAGGAACCTCCTCAAGTCCCGGTCTGCTCCCTCCCTGTTAGCTAGGTCCTGGCAGTAGACCGCCCTAGCCCCATCTATCAATCTCTGTGAAAACTACTCCAAGGACTCCCCTGACTTATGCCTAGCATCCCCTAAGCCCATCACTGTAGTCAGGTCGGTGCGGAAGATATTCCTACACTCGCTAGGTGTCTCGTAGACCATCTCTAGCCCTAGCAGTCTCTGGGCAAGCTCGGTGTAGTCTGGTAAGGTGATCCCGCTCACTACCTCCCCGTCTACCCTCAGTCCAGTGATCCTAGCTACATCCTCTAGGGTAGGAACCATATGCCCCCAAGGCATCAGGAATGCCCGGCTAGTCCTATCCCATCGCTCCCTCAGAACCTGGATAAGTGGTAGGCCGGGTCTGACTGGCTCTATGCTAAGGAAGGCCCCAAACCCCATAGCATCTACCCTGGCTCTCTGGAACTCGGGGAGGCCGTAATATGCTGCTCGGACCATGACCCAGGAGATCCGTGTCCTCATCAACCCCTGCACGCATAAAGAAAGAAATTTTGGTTTAATTGTTCAATTATTCTTGTTGAAATACACTTAATTGCCTTGGTTTGAGATGTTGATGTTTGATTTAATTAAACGACCATCCCCAGGTCGTGATTTGTTTAATTGGCGCCCCTGAGGAGGGCGTGGTTTCTAAGTGAGCTTTGAATTAACGACCTATCCTAGGTCATTGTTTATCTAAGAGACGCCCCGATGGGGGGCGTGGTTCTGAGGTTACTTTCTAATTTCCTAAAGGTTTTTCAATTGACGCCCGTCTCAGGGTCGTCATTTGATTAGGTAACGCCTCTGAATGAGACGTTTTTCTTAAATGGGTTTTGGGTTTTAATAATTCATTCTAGAATTAATGAAATTAACGGCCTTCCCTATGGTCGTTTTCTATTGAATTGACGCACTGATGGGGGGCGTTGTTTTCTAGGGTTGTGAAAATTAAATAAAAATAGCATGTGATATAAATCATTGAAAAAATATATAATTGAACAAATGCACGGAATTAACAGCATGATTAATATAAAAAAATGTTATTTCAAATGGACGACATGCTGAAGGGCGTGTTCTCATGGAGATCAGTTATTTTTTGAAAAATGAAATGAATTCACGACCCAAGGTTGGGCGTCTTCTTATTAAATCACGACACCCCAGGGGGCGTCTTCTTTCTGAGTCTCAGGCTCTTCAACCCGAGGGCTATGGATAAAAAAAAATTGGAAATAAAAATAAAAAGAATGAAAAGAGGGGTCGGGGGGGCTTAACTTCTGTCGTTTGGTTCCCGTTAGTTCTCCCCGGAGTTCAGGCCGTGGCTGCCGTGGCCATCGGAGTTGGCCACGGCGAGGCACGACCACCGCCGTTGGTTCGCCGTCACCGCCTTTGCCTTCATCTTCTTCCTCTTCTTCTTCCTCGTCTCCTCCCTCTTCATGCCCTTCGTCTTCTCGTTCTTCCCCGTTGTCAGCCGCCGTCGCTGGTGCGTCGCCGGCCTCCGCCGCCGGATCTTCCTCAACCACCACGGGGGGAGCCTCCTCCTCGGCATGGACGTCTTCGCCCAAATCAACCACCTCAGGGGCGTTGACCCGTTGCCTCTTCAATCCACCACCGGCCATGGTTAGGGCTAGGGTGTAGAGAGGGGTGTAGAGAATGAGAGAGAATTGAGAAGGATGGGGGTAGGATTCGGTTAGGGTTGCAGAAGAAGGAGAGAAAGAAGGAAAGAGAACGAAGGAAGAAGAAGAAAGGAGGGAAAGCTAAGTCGAACGGTCAAAAAGAATTAACGACTTATGGAAGGCCGTGTCTTATGAAATTGACGGTTGCAACAAGGGCGTTTCTTGATAATTGATGACATTGCTGAAGGCGTTATTTTTTTGTTTGCATGGGGAATGATAACCGTCGTCAGACGCATTTATTAGGGATTGATTGATGTGATGGGAGTGATGATTACTGTTTCTGAGTAACGACTATGCTTGAGGCGTTATTTATATAAAACGTGGTTTTGCTGAAGGCGTTACTTTTGGAATTTCAACGAATACTTTTTGGAATATAAATTGAATTAACGTCTTGTCTTAAGACGTTATTCAGTTAACGCCCATTGGTGAAGGCGTCAGTTATGAGAGACCAATCATTGAAGACGACGTTGGTTGAGGCGTCAATTTTAGAATTAATGACATTGACTGAGTCGTTATTTGCAACAGAACCGCAGGCTATTGGAAGATTTGATCAGAACACTGTGTGTTATTGGCTCAATCAGAAAATTATCATTGATTTATTGAAAGAGAGATTACATTGCATTCAATGAGCCATTTTAGGCCTCAAGCTTCTTAAAGCTATTACATAAGACTTCCACTGTTCTCTGTCTTCTTCTAAGTTTTCCACATGATGATGAACCTTGTTGATTTTCCACAGAGCTTGGATAGTGGTGCATTCTTCTCCATCTTCATTGCTGCCGAGATCCCGTATCTTGATCGGAGGGAGATGAGATGGATCTTCAAATACTTGCCGTGGAAACCCGAGTTGAGGAAGGCACCGATGTGAGTTATACAGAACGAATTCTGAGGCGCCTATGAGTCGAAGGTCCGTCCCGGGAGAAAATCTTGCACAGAGTTCTTGAGTCTTGAGTATTCCCAGGGCGCAAGTGAAGAGGTTCTTTGGCATTACTTTGAGGTGTTCTCTCCATTCCGCTCTCTTCTTAATCCGAGGAATCCGGTTCGTCACCCTATTGCTTATTCCTAATGAGCCGGTCATGTAAGAGAGTGGGCTCTTTGAGAAAATTCTTGAGGATTGTTGGGCCTCACCACATGGATCAAACTTGAAGTGGAGATCTACCCAACTAGAGAGAGCTAGCATGCATCCGTAGATGGGCCTTCCCATCGCCGCCGAGGTAAGCCCACTATAGAGATAGGCTAGGATAGCCGGTCCAACTCTCTCTCCTTCCCATAAGCTCACTATTACGCTTAATTGGGCCTCCTCTAGGAAATCCTCCGTGGATGGGAATAAGAGTACTCCTGCTAAGCATACCACGAAGGCCTTCGCTACCCGTTCGATCTCTTCCTCTTCTTTAGCTTGATCCGCTCTCTTGTACACCCATGAGGCAAGCTTTAGAAGATTAATTCCTTTAGTGACCTTGATTTGGTTCACTAAGTTTGGGCTAGGTATCAATGTGGTTAAAAGTTCATGTGAGGAAATTGGTTTTGGCATGATGGCCATCTTCTCTTCATCCCCTTGCTTCATCCTTTTCAAGCCCAAGATCAACTCTAATTCTGCCAATAGGATGGTGGCTTCAAAGGTTGAGAATAGAAAGGTGTGAGTGGAAGGGTGCCATATTTCAATTAGAGCTCCTATGGCAGCCCAATCAAGGTGGATTTGATCATAGTGTTTGGCGTGGGTAATTAGACCAAGAAGGTGCCATCTTGCTAAGTACACCCTCATATCTGAAGAAAATTTGGAGAGAATAAGAGGCAGCCACTTAATCTTTGTGAATCTCCTAGCACCCGGGACATTTGGGTAGTCCTAAGGAAGAAGGAAAAGAAACAAATAGAGACAGACATGAGCATACAGAAGAAATATGAAGAAGCGGTTTGAAAGAGCAGTAGTTCGGGAAAGATATAAAAGAAGGAACAGAGGATCAATCTTTACCTGATTCATGGCAATGCGGTTGCTTATGTGCCCATTGATTTCAGTAAGCCTGGGAATAGAAGTTTTGGATCTTTTAATGGCTCTCTCCATCTTTGGTATGCAGGTAGAGTCGAGCGATTGCAGTGCTTGCAGAAGAACACGAGCAGTAGTAGAAGCAGAAGAAGCAAGATTCGATGAATTTGTTTTGATTAATCTAAGGAAGTTCCCTCCTTTTATAGAAGTCTGAAGGATCTTAAGGCTGTTCGGAGTTGAAGGTTGATTACCATTAGGACTAGGTTTTGCTTTCGATTTGGAAACGGAAGCATGTTGTTAATTAACGTCTTCTATTGGGGCGTCAATTGTTTAATTGACGACTGAACAGAGGTCGTGTTTTTTTTTCACTCCCCTTGATGGGTCGTCTTCCTTTTGAACTCCCGGTGCATTTAACGTCTTAATGAAGGGCGTGTTTTATGTTTTGACGCCCTGATATCAGACGCTTCTCATGCTTTTGACGCCATTCCATCCAGTCGTGATTTTTATTTGCTCACATATTTGGTTCCTTTATATGTTTTAATAAACTTAAGTGCCATTCTCTGGTTGGAATTACTTTTTTCTTAAGCACTTATGATCATATCTTGAGGGTTATTTCTGATCATTATTATGAGGGCTAATGAATTTTCAAGTGCAGAAGATTGCAGGATCAAGGATCATTCGTCGGAGTAGCATCATTCCGTTCTTGTATTTATTTCCTGTAAGCATTGTTACTATATGATATATACGCTATTATAACATATCAAGGACCTTGTGGTTCTGGTGAACCTGGAATTTGAGTTCCCCTTCATCAAAAATGGTGATAATTCCAGGAGAGTCTTGATCACACGGATAGGCCGTTGAGTCATTCAAGGTCTGGGACGATGGTTCCACTTTCTGAGTTGATGCGCGGACAAACGGGCTTCGGCTTAGTGTCAGCTCAAGATCTGGATTCTTGACCAAATCTAGATGGCTTAGCAATATTATCCTTGATTATTTTCTATTTTTAGTTTGTTTTATCTTTTCCTTTTAGCCCAGCATGCATCATGTAGGACTTTGGGTTTCATGCTGAAAATCTTCATATTATGGCAATAATGAAGGTCACTCGCTCTTGATTGAGTTGACATGAGATATTTCATTCCAAATCAAGTACTTTATTCTCTCTGAAGCCGCTCAGGCTATTTTCTTGAAAATGTCCCTTTGCTGGGTCTTCATCTCAATTCTCTTTATTTTTCTGCAAATCCACCTTGGTTGTAGCACGTCCACATTGGCTGGTAACCGCTCTCCAATGGTGTCTCCCTGTCGTGCCCACGCGCACATTTTATTTACTTAGTTTAGTCTCCTTTATCCAGCAAATCGATGCTTCCTTGGAATTACCTGGAGTTGTTTCACTTTGAATCTTGGAAAGATTTTCCAATGCTTAGTGTCTGAGGCGTGTCACATCACACCTTGGCATCTACTTATCAGTTCGCTCCACTTCATTCCGCTTGTTGCACTTTCTCTCCATTTCGTCTCACTCCCTTGCAAAGCAGATGCCAAGACGGAGTAGCTGTAGACACGCCAAAATTGACCCTTTGTTGATCAAATCTCATGTCACTATATTAACGCCCCAAAGTGAACTTCAATATTTCCATAAAATAAAGATTTTCTATTTTTATGTGTGTTTTCTTCACATTTTGTGCATTTTTTGTGATTCACGACTTTGCCGAGGACGTGTTTTAAATAGCGACCTAATCTGAGGCGTTCTAAAGAAAGGACGACCAATTGTAAGGGCGTCAATTCCTGGTATTTTATGAGTCCCACCCTTGATTGAAAATCAATGATTAACGTCCTTCCTCAGGGCGTGTTCTTAATCAACGCCTTTGCTTCAGGCGTCTTTTTATAATTTTCAAATAAAGAAGGTTTTATTATTAAAATTGAATCCAGGAAGTGACGCCCTGATCCTAGTCGTGTTTTAATTTAACGTCCTTGGGCAAGTCGTCAATTGTTGAATTGACGCCCTTCGGTAGGTCGTGTCTCCCCTTTTCGTGTCCTTCTTAAACTCATCTTTCCTGAAGAGTTCCCTGCCTTTCTTGGTCACTTTGCTCGATCTGGGAACTAGAGTCCTTGCTGTTGATAATCACTGCCTATTCTTATCTTCCTGAATCTGTGTCTATCTTTGATCGAAACCTTGTAAAAGGATTCCCTAGTCAATCTCGCGTGAGGTTAGAGAAGAGAAGAAAAAGGGAGAGCTGTTGTTATTATTACAGAGGTTATTGTGCGAGAGAAAGAGCAGAGAGCAGTTTTAAGCGCAGAGAAGAGTCTCTCTTCCTCTGTCTGATTTCTTCATCATCTTCCTCTACCTCCTGCTGCTCCGGTGGTTCTCCCTTTACTGTTTACAGGAACAGCAGGGGTTCCCTCTCCTTTGTTTGTGTTTGTCTTCATCGCATCATCACGTCCATCGTTTTTCTTCTTTTGCATTAGTGTTGCATCTCCTCTCTTCTCCCTAATTCTCTAGGGGTTTTAAACCAAACAAAAAAAAAGGTGCACATGCTATATTCTTATTTCACCATCATATTGTTTATTTGGATTGATACTACACTCACTCTTGGCTGATCCACTTTTCTTTTATTTTTTTGTTCTTTGTTTCAAGGTAATCAACAAGGAAAACCCCCTTCATCGGCCGGCCGATAGAAGGTGGAGGAAGGAATTCACATCCATCCCGCGTCTTATTTTCACCAGGTACTCGCGATCATCTTTTCTTCTTATTGAGGTAACCCCTCTGGCGATCACTCTCCTTAATAGCACCACGTGCTCTCTTACTCCCTTTTTTCACTCTTCTTCTTATTATTCTTCATATTCTTATTATCACTCTTATTTCCCTTTAAGAGTGGATTTTCCATGATCCACAGACGGCATGCGCCATTATGTTCTTCACATGTTTCTGAGTCTAGTCATGTAATTTTTATATTTTCATTGAGTCATAAACTATGTAATTTCCCTTTATTTGAGTCATGTACCTAGGATAGTGGGTTATCTACATAAGTCTATGAGTCATTAGGTTGGTTTGAGCAGCCAAATGGGCCCAATAGTTGGGCTTGGCCCATGGGCACCCCCACCTGGATAGGCTATTCATTAGTTAGTTTGTTCAAGGTCATTTTAGTCCATGAAATTGTGTGAGCCTATAAATAGGCCCCCACTCCTCTCATATGTAACAACCTTTTATGATCAATTTAAATTAAGTGAGTTTTAGTGTCTTATTAGAGTAGATTCTCCAAATCTCTCTCTCTCTAAGGGGTGGATTCCCCTCTCTCTTTCTCTCTCTCTCCAAGAGGAGGGGGTGCCCCTTTCTCTCTCCTCCCCTCCCTCTCTCTCCTCCATATCATCAACCCTTCCTCTCTCCTCATTACTCATCCTCCCAACTACCCCAACCCTCATTACTCCACCCCTAGTCCTAAGAGACCCTCCACCAATCCATACTCCAACACCCAACCACCAACTACCCAATCCCCTTCCCAAAGCACCCCCTCATCTCCCAAGGGAGAATTCCCCACTCCCCAAGCACCCCTTCCCTTTCCCAACACAACCATTCCCATCCCCAAAGCCCCATTAACCACCCCATTAGTCAATTTTCAAACCTTGGAGAGAGAACTCTCCTTCCCTCTCCCCCACCCATCCCAAATTCATAGCTTCTCTCTCACCCACTGCAAACACCCCATTCCAGCCCCCATTCTCCCCTTCCCACACCCTGGAACACCCCCTCCTAGACCTCCTCACAGCTAGGGATCACTCCCACACCCATCCACCCCATTTCCCCTCCCATATACCCCATTCCCTCTATCATCTTCAACCTGCAGTTCTCAATTCGAAGGCAGCAGAGCACAAGCAGATTGCAGCAGCAGCCATGGCATCATCATGAGGTTTCAGGAGGCATACCATATATTGTTGGAATCATCATCAAAGCAGCTTCGCAACGGTGGTGGTTTCGTCCCCGTCTGAGTTTGTGACTGACAAGGAGAGCTATTCTTCTCCGACTGCGCAGGATAGGCCCGATCAGCAACCTGAAGCCATTTGCAGAGTCTGCCACGGCCACCCTCTTGAAAATATGGTGGCGGAACTTGGATGACATCTTCTACAATGAGCCTACTTCGAGGGACAAGAAGCAAAACCCCATTCGACATCCGAAGATAAGATTTATCAATTTCTCCTCCAGGTGCGTAATTCTGCTCCTCCTGGGACTGAACCGACACCTGTCAACTGATTGGGCTCTCTCGATCTGCTCTGGCATTCTCTAGCATCCCCATGGGTTTCGTTTCGAAGAGGACTCAACACCCTTTCCAAAGACTCTATCCACTCTTGATTCGAAGCTCGGGAGAAATCGTGACGACTCTGACTTTCTGCTGTAGTAGTGCTCAGACAGTCAAAACCAGATATCTGAGTCCCTATTCATGGCTCTTGCCCGACCAGCATCGCCAACCAAAAAATTCCACAAAAATTGGACGTCTTTCTGATCCAATCCCAAAGATTTTGCCACTGATCTTGTCATCAAAAAAATTCGGGAGAAGCCGTAGCGGCATAATCTTTGACTGCCTGTCCCCCATTCCAGAGGGCAGACAGAACCATCGGCGTTCTATCAATTAGTTCCTAGGTCGGTTCTCCCCTTCCCTAGCTTGGCCGGCTAAAGGCCCCTCCCTACGTGGAGATAGTTATGGCTGTAATAACTTTAGCCCCACCCTGAGATCCCCCCCCTTACAAGGGGTGTAGTTCATGTAATACTTCAAGTCGCAGGTTTGAAGCTTTATCGACGCGGCGTGCGGGTGCATACCCTTGTGGAGGCATCACGTGGTGAAGGTTAGGGAGATTTCTCTCCCTCTTAAAGGAGAACGTGCGCTTTGTGGTGTGATATGGGAAAGCAGGTGGTACGTCCTAATGGCAACATGGTAATAGAATAGAGAAAATAATAGTATATTATTACAACATGATATTATTCAACATGGTCATAACAGCAATATGAACGAAAGTGAACCACCGCGAGACATTGGTCTTTGCGGGGTTTTTACTGTAATAAAGATAAATATATACAAAAGACCACCATGAGGTATTACCCTCTGCGGGGTTTTTACTATAATATATATATGTAACAAGAAATAAAAAGGGGATTAAATAAACCGCCGCGAGATATCACTCTCCGTGGGGTTTTAAGACGGTGATAGGGGAATGTTGAAATTAAACTGTTAGAGGTTAGGGTGTTAGAGTGCAGAAACTAAATGGTAGCAAGAAGTGACCCACCGCGACCAGTTAGGAGTTATAGGTAGGATGTAGAGAAAATAAAGAAAAAAATAAAATGGTAGCGGGAGGCGACCCACCGCGACCAGTTAGGAGTTAGAAGTTAGATGTACAGAAAATAAAATGCAGAAATTAAACGGTAGGGGGAGGTGACCCACCGCTACCAGTTAGGAATTAAAGAGGTTAGATGTACAGAAAATAAAGAACAAAAATGAAACGGTAGCGGGAGGCGACCCACCGCGACCAGTTAGGAGTTAGAAGTTAGATGTACAGAAAATAAAATGCAGAAATTAAACGGTAGCGGGAGGCGACCCACCGCTACCAGTTAGGAGTTAGGGGTTAAATATACAGAAAATAAAAGTCAGAGTTAGGGTACAGAAATTAAATGTTAGAAGTTAAAGGAGAGAAATTAAATGTTAGAAGTTAGAGTACACGAATAAAATGTTAGAGGTCAATGTACAGAAGTAAAATGTTAGGAATTATTATACAGAAATAAAATATTAGGAGTTAAATAGGGGAGGGGGAACCGCCGCGGGGAATGATCCTCCGCGCGGGTGAGGACAAGAACACAAGAGCAACTGTCGCGGGAAGTAACTCTCCGCGGGTGTTATTAAAAAATAAAGAAAGTTAAAATGGAGCGCGCGTTAGAATGTTGTGATCGCTAGGGGCCAAGGGGACCCGAATTGAGAGATCGCCTTCGCCTGATCGCGGGGATGACGTGGATTTCTTCTTCCTCTTCCGTCGACCGGCCGACGAAGAGGGCTTCCTTTGGTTACCCCTACACAAAGAACAAACAAAAAAAACCAACTAAATGAGGATGACGATGGTGTAGTACCAATTCTTTAGAAAATGATATTGAAAATAACATAAACGAATACGCACTTTATTGGTGGTGTTTGAAACCCCTTTTAGAGCTAAAAGGTGGGGGAATGATATGATGGAATGCACAACGCAATATTCTCAATGAGATGATTGTATTACAAACAGAATGGTGAGTGATGCATGCAAAAGAACTAACAAACTAAACATAATGCAAAATGAGAGAAAGACTTATTGGTAGGTGCCGATGACGGGCTTTGGAAGAAGCATCAGTAACACAAGCACATCACGACCGAGGGCCTTCAAAACGGACTTCAGAAACTGTTTTAATGAGGAACACAAACACACGTATATATGTATAAGGTGGGAAAAGATATACAGACACACACACACACACACACACACACACACACACACACACACACACACACACACACACACACACACACACATATATATATATATATATATATATATATATATATATATATATATATATATAAGGTGAGAGAAGATAATTAGAAATAAAAAAACTAATGATATATTGAAAGATAGAGAGTTAGAGAAAAGATAGAGAGAGAGAGAGAGAGAAGGCTCTCCTTCTCTCTTTTTTTTAGATTTTTTTTATATTAAGAAAGGAGATGTAAGGAGATATAAGACTAAAAAGAAAACAAAAATAAATAGAATAAGAACAGAATAAGAAAAATATATATGTGTGTAAATATGGGAGAGAAGGAGGTGGTGTTATATATACATGGATATATATATATCTATATAAAAATATAATAGATCTATAAATATATATATATATATATATAGTTATAGAGGAAAAGAGTGTTATATATATCTTAAAAACATATAAAGGGAATTGTATCAATATATATATATATATATATATATATATAGAGAGAGAGAGAGAGAGAGAGAGAGAGAGAGAGAGAGAGAGAGGAAAAGTAAGAGGAAGAGAGAGAGGAAATAAAATAATTAAAAAGAAGAAAGAGAGAGGGATCGAGAGGGAGAGAGAGACGAGAGAGAAGGAGAAGAGAGGGAAGAGAGAGATCGCGGCGAGAGGGGGAGAGAGAGGCAGAGAGGAGAGAGAGAGAGAGAGACGCGAGAGGGGAAGAGAGAGTGAGGAAGAGAGAGAGAATAAAATAAAAAATTAAAAGAGAGAGAGAGAGACGGAGAGAGGGGGAAGGAAGAGAGAGATCGCGGCGAGAGGGGGGAGAGAGAGAGAGAAAACAGAGAGGGGGAGAGAGAGACGCGAGAGGGGGAGAGAGAGACGCGGAGAGAGGGAGAAAGAGAGAGAGAGAGAGAGAACAGTGGGAGGAGGGAGAGAGAAAGATGAGAGACGGAGGGAGAGAGAATGAGATCTGGCGAGAGGGAGGAGAGAAACGGCGAGAGAAGAGAGAGAGAGGGAGAGAGAAAGAGAAGCAGAGAGGGGGAGAGGGAGCGGAGGCCGCGGGTTGAGCTCACGGCAGCGGCGGCGGCGTCATGGGTGGCGCGTCTGTGGGCGTGCAGACGACGGGGGGCTTCGCGAGGGTGAGCTCAGCTGCGGACGTGGGAGGTTGCAGCGGCAGTCGGACGAGGTGGTCGTGGAGGATGACGTCGGCTAGCCGGAGGTGGTGGCGACAGCGGCTAGCCAGAGGTGGTGGTGACAACGACGGGCTTGCAACGGAAGGCGGTGGTCGAGGACGGCAGACGCGGTAGCCCGGGGGTTCGCGGAGGTGGCGTCCGGGGCTTTACGGCAGACAGCCGGAGGTGGTGGTGGTGCGGCAGGTTCACGGCGGGACGTGGCACAGGTGGAGCGCGGCGGGCAAGCTTGCCGACGGAGGTGAAGCCTTACGGCGACGCGGGCTTGCGGAAGTGACGCCGGCGAAGAGGTCACGACAAGGAGCTGGCGGCAAGCGGTGCGCGCAGGGAGGTGGGCGACGATGAGGGTGGCCGTGGGTGGCCGATGCCGATGATGACGGCGACAACGGTGGTGGCTTGGGAGTTCTACCGAGGGGGTGGCAGTGGTGATGGTGTGTGGCGTGGAGGTCGTATGGTGAAATGGGGTCCTCGACGGTGGAGGCAACCGGGTGACGGACGAAGAGCAGTCGCGGCGGCTATGGAGGGTCACGGCGGTGTTAGCAGGGTGTTGGCAGAGGAAGGGGGAGAGAAGTGGGAGGGTTGCTATGGTGGTGCCGAGAGAAAAGGGAGTGACAGAGGTGGGTTCGAGAGGAGGCTTGTATCCGTGTTAGAGAGGGGGTGGTTGTGGGTTCTTACGTGAGTGGGTGGGGAGATTCGGTTGGGTTGTCCAGAGGAGAGGGAATGGGATGGGGAGGTTTAAGTGTGTGGGGTTGGGAGAGGAAACAAGATCCGTGAGAAATGGAGGACGTTAATAAGTTAGGCAATAAAGATGGGGTCATGTTAATTAAAATTTTATTTATTTTTAGAACAAAAATGGGCCAAGCCCATTGGCACACACCTATATATTTTTTTTATATTTTTGAATAGGAATGGGCCAAACCCATTAGCACAAATATGTTTTTTTTGATATATTTTTTGTTGAATAGGAATGGGCCAAGCCCATTAACAAGAGTTTTTATTCAAGAAACCACAATTTTCTTTTCGTGAGATGAGATTATCAGATTAAATTAGAGATTACTCAACTAACTTAACCGTGTGAGCTGCTTTGGGGCGTCTTAGTGTAATACGAGATCTGCTCAGCATAATGCTAAAATGCCGTGTCTACAGCTGCCCCGCCTTGGCGTCTGCTTTGCAGGGGAATGACTCGGAGTGGAATGAAATAGAAGTGTAATGAAGTGGAGTGGAGAATGGACTGAAAAGTGGATGCCAAGGTGTGATGAGACACGTTTTTAACACTACGTGATTGGAATCTTTCCTGAGTTTCAACGAAACAACCTTGAAGAAGGTCCTCCGAAATCAACGATTGTTTGGCTGGAAATAACAAAAGACTAACAGAAAGGGGGACCAACTTCTCGGCGTGGAAGTACCTGGGTCGTAGACCCGCAGGTTTCACCTTGGGTTACAGTTACCAGCCAATATGGAAGTGCTGCAACCAAGGCGGGTCCAATGGAGTAAAACAGAAAAGAGCAGCTGATAAATCCAAACAATGGTCTCTTTTGGCCAACCAACCCGAGATGGTTTCACAGAAACTCAGTACTCGATTCAGAATGGAACATCCCGTATTAGTCAAGAATTTAAGCACAACGGCTCTCACAATCGGGTTAAATGAATGATCTTCCACAGTGATATCAAAGTCCTACATGAATGCATGCTGGGTTTAAAGGAAAAATTAAAATAAACTAAAAATAGAAGATAGCCAAGGATAATATTGTTAAGTTGCTAAGTATGGGTCAGGATACCGCTCCGATGAGCCGATATTGAGTCGGGGCCCGTTTCTCCACGCACCGACTTCACCGAATGGAACCATCGTCCCCAAGCTACCACAACCTAACGACCTATCCGTACGTCCTGAACTCCTCTGAAGTTATCACTGTTTTTGTTGGAGGGGAACTCAAACTCCAGATTCATCCAAGGCATAAGGTCCTTGACGTGCTCTAATAGCGTAGATATCATATAGTAGGATGCATGACACAGTGGGGTCAGTCACCGAGGTGACTGATGATGGGACATGGTAGGGCAATGGCGCCCTCTTGCTCTCTTATTTTCATTTTATTCTTGGAACCTGCACCGAATAGCAAGCAGTGAAGAAGGATTATTTCATAAGAAGTAAAATTACATTCGACTGTACAGGACGTCCGCACACCAATACAGGAGCAGGGGAAAACACGACGCAAATCAGACAAGATTCATCCGGTTAAAATTCACCACGGTAACTTGTCATAAATGCTTTACATTTACCTTTTTACCCCCCATTTTTTTACTATAAGTATCCCCTTTGATCCTTAGCAAAAGATCATCCATTGGTGGTTCGGGGAGTTAGACACTTTTGAGATGGGAGGAGAGAAGTCTTGCGCTTTTGAGATGGAAGGCGGGTCTTCCCGTCCTGCCAAGAGGAGCAAGTTCAGCCGCGAATTCAGGAGGTTGACCGACATTGAAGGCCATCTGAGCGAGAGGATTCTCTCACGGGCGGTAAGTTGGCTCTTTCTCCTAGTTTCCTTCATAAGTTCTCTCTCACTTTTTCATTCATTTCTTTTCCTTCCTTTCAGCCGTATCCTCTTTTTCCGGGCCCGAGAAAATTCTTAAAGTTGCCCTGGCTATCGAAGCTTACGTCCAACATCACTATCGGTATGAGGGCCGTTATTTCAAAATGGCACCTCCAAGGGTTGGTGGTCCATGCCAAGCATTATGACAAGATCTACATGGATTGGGCGGCCCTGGGTGCATTGGCAGAGGTTTGGCATCCGGAAACCCACACTTTTATCTTCCCTACTTTTGAAGCAACGGTCCTCCTCGAGGAGGCAGAACTTCTGCTAGGCTTAAGAAGGTCGATGAAGGATGATAGGATAAAGGTTTCGCTGATGCGGAAGAGGGTATCTACCGAGGAAGTTCTTGGAAGCTTTGTGCCATCTGGAACCATAAAGGGCATTCAGACCCAAAAGGGAGTCAACTTGCAAAAGTTCGCAGACTGGACCGTGACTGCCTTAGAAGGGTTGATAGATGATGAACATTTAGAAGGGCTTATGAAAGGGTTCACAATTTGTTTGGCCAGAGCTGTCCTCTTTCCTTGTACTGACAACATCGTAGAGGAAGACCAATTGGGAGTGATTTGTGGACTTTGGGAGGGAAAGAGAGTGGGGCCCGCTGTCCTCGCGCATCTTTACAGTGGTCTCACAGCTTCCAGCATGGGTAGGACTCCTCACAGGTGCATGCTTCTCCTCAATTACTGGGTTGATCTCCATTTCAAATTTGATCAGCGCGAAGGGGGACAGACGGCCTCTAGGATCTTCGAACAAAGCCCCCTTCATTACATAGCCGATGTGTTGGGCTTTAGCGGGAAGGTGGCCAATCGCATGCCCCGTCTGAAGACACGCGGAGACTGGCGTACTCACTTCGACACCTTGGTGCAGAATATGTTTACTGGTGTGCCAGCAAGTTTACTTCCATGTGAGCTTCTCACGCGATCTTCTCCTGATGCTGAACTCCAGCTTATCGGTGCAACTGAATTTGTTCTTTACAATTCGCACCGGTGTTGCCTGCAAATCGGCCTTCCTCGACACTCTTTTCCTACACCATCCAACCTTCCTTTGATCAAGTAAAGGGAGCTAGGCACAGAGGGTGATGCGAAAGACGTGAAAGCGATCAAAGCAGCGTGGAAGGCAAGCGTTCCATGGAAGGCGATGGTGTCTGTGAGTGAGGATCGAGAGCTATGGAAGGCTTATGTAATGGAGCTCGGGAAACTGAGGTCTGAGGTGCCCAAACCCTGGTGTATCTTGTTTTGAAATAAATGCAAAGCCTTAATGCCATTGCACGCTCTTTCAGTCTCTCCCCTCCCCTTTTCTTTGTGACTGGAATGGCGGACGTCGGGTGATGGTCGGTCGTCACCGGATAGGAGCTGGGGACTGAAGCAACTACAGTATGCGGAGTTGCCCTGAGATGTCATGGAGCTGAGGATTTCTCTTCAGGTGGCGAGGAGAGAAGTAAACTGGGAGAGAATGGAAAGAGAGGCGTGGATAAAGCTACATCGGGATCGAGACGAGAGGAGGGCACGTGAGGCCCAAGTGATGAAGCTCCGGAAGACACAGCGCTCGGACACGTCACTCCTTCAGAGTCACTGCCGATTGGGGGAGAGTTGGAGCTCACGATGGAGGAGCTCTTGGGGTCGGTGTAGTCTCCATCGCAGAGCAGGGGGCGGCTCAGCCAACGGCCTCGGGTTCAAGAGCTTCGCGGCTGTCGAGGTCGCGAGAGAGGCCAGAGGAGGGCGAGGAGCGCTACCAGAGAGGGTGGGAATGTGCGATGCGATGAGATAATTGCAGCGTCGCAGAGCTCTAGACGACCTCCCAGAGACCTCCCCCTTAGGAGAGGAGAGAGACGACCAAGAGGGTGGTGCGAGATTTAGCAAGTTGCTCATACACCAGCTCTCTTCTCACGGTGAACATGACAGTTTATATAGACGTATGAATGGAACGACTTGCTCTCATGTGACGGGTTTGCCCTTCATGCGTTCCTTCTCTTCTATGCCTCCTCTTTTCATGCCGTCCCCATGTGACGTGTTTAACAGAACTCCCCTGAGATAACGGATCGTGTCTCAGACCCATTGTGCATTTCTTTCGGGAGAATCCATCACAAATTTTAATGATGTGCCACCGAATTCAAAGATGCCAACCACCCTTCTATCCTCTTTCCATGTAGACGAGTCCACTCCCAGGTTCAAAGATATCGACTCCCATTGCCCTTTCCCCTATGGAAGAGTCCACTCCCTATTAGCGCAGCAAGAGTGATATAGAAGGGGGGGATGAATAGATCACTCCCAATTTGTAGAAACTTAAGCGGAAAATAATTTCTACTGCTAACGCACCTCCTTAAACTGTACACAGAGAAATGTAAATGAGAATGAAGAACTAATCACATGGAAGCAAAGAGACGAGCAGATGAAGAGCGTAGAGAACAATAGCAAACCACAGAGGAGGCGCTCAGTTTTTAGGTGGTTCAATTACAGTCCGCAATCTACATCCACCCCTCACTCCAACTAGAGTGAGGATTCCACTAGACGATGCTAGATCAATGCAGACTCAGTCTGCGAACAACATGCTGCCACACAGCTTGAACACCAAGGGAAACAAATCCCTCAACCAAGTTCTGCTACCCACAGAACTTGAAACCTGTTCTAGCTCCCAGCTAGAACACAACCAGAGAATCCTCTCCCTTCCTCCACACACCGGAGGGAAACTGTTAATGACAACATGTCACTAACACCACCAGAGATCACCGATCTCTCTTCCTCTGCAATTCAGAGGGAAACTGGAGTAGTACTCCCTTCCTCCACACACCGGAGGGAAACCAATTCAAATCAGAATGGAAGAGCGAAAATAAATGAAAGCAAAGTAGAAACAAAAAAATAATGAAGAAGAAGTCGGTTCTGAAACCCAATACAAATGTAGCTTCAAATGAAGCAATTCATCAATCCACACACACTCTCTCTCTCTCGAACAAACTCCTCTCAGATATGGAACTCTTTGCTCTTTTTCTTTTCTGGATCGTGCAAACTCTCCCAATGGCTTCTGCTTTTTCTTTTCACGATCAAGCTTCTACTGAAGGATGCAGCTCTATATTTATAGCAGATATTGGCGTGTGGCTGCCAGGTTCCCGCCCATGCACTTTTTGGCCAGATCATTTGAATTTTGACCACATGGCAGCATCCTGACCAGGTTGCCATCTACGTGTCATGCGCCTGTTGTCTTGGATCACGTGCCAGGTGCCAACCTCGGTTCACGTGCCCAATCATCAGCCTGAATCACCTGCAGATAGACAGATGGAATGTATAGACTTAGTTAGTTCAGGCTATTAACATGAATGTATATACTTCAGAACCTTCAACTGATTAAGTGTGTACATCGTGAGAGAGTGTACAGACTTAATAAGTAAGGCGCATGTGAAAGCAGTGTATAGACATGTGAACAATGCATGTGCTTGCTGAAGGGAGCATTATCATAATAGAAGAGTGTGTAGACTAAGGCCTTCTGTTCAAGACAAAAGCCAATGTACAGACTTCATGCTGTACAGACTTGATGTTGATCAAGACACCTTTGGACATTAGCCAAAGGCGTCAACGCATCCAACGTGCAACGTCGCCTCATCTCCTCAAGTGAGATGCTCAGCCCTTGGTAACTGGTCAATGCGTCAACGCATCCAGTGTCAGCGTCGACGCATCTCCTCAAGTGAGATGCTCAGGCCCTTGGCAACTGGTCAATGCGTCAACGCATCCAGTGTCAGCGTCGACGCAGTGAACAAGGCAGGTGATGAACAATGTGTAGAATTCATGAGATGCAATGCAAACTCTGTACAGACTTGGTCGTGCAAGGCGATGCAAGCAATGGCTGTATAGACTTTACTCAATGTAAGGACTTCACATAAGAAGCCAACGGCTGTACAGACTTACGCAACCTTCAACTCTCTGCGATGAACAGACTCTGAAGAACAGCAGCCAATGTATGGACTTGTGAAGGCTTCAACGTTGTACAGACTTGGTGAAGCTCAAGAGAATGTATAGACTTGAAGAACCACTGTGGATGTGTGCACTTAAGCGAATGAAGCCGATGTACAGACTTGCCTTAGATGCAGCATGAGACGCTGGCTGAGACGGACGCTGTACAGACTTTGAAGAGCAATTCAATGCATAGACTTAAATGAATAAGGCCAATGTATAGACTTGGCCAGGAAAGCGTAGGGAAATGTCGAGTGTATGGACTTGGTGAAACACAGTCCAGTGTATAGACTTGGAGAACTGTTCAATGTGTTGACTACATGAGAATGCTGTAATCAGTGTATAGACTTTCCACTGACTGGTGTATAGACTTCACCAGTGAACGGCTGTACAGACTTGATGTGAACTTGAATGAACACGATGTACAGACTTTATGAGATGCAAACGGCTGAACAGACTTGAATGAGTATACAGTGTATAGACTTGAAAGTCTGAAGGCGATGTGCAAACATGCTGAGTTGACGCTGCAGCCCAATGAGTTGACGCTGCAACGTATTACTTTTACGTTCAACTGATGATGTATAGACTTAATCAAATGAAGAACCTGAACAGAAGAGTCGACGCATCAGCACACTGAGTTGACGCACTGGTGTGAGAACAGAGACAAGCAATGACTGAAGGGTCGACGCATCAGCACACTGAGTTGACGCACTGGTGTAGAGACTGTGCAGACAGAGTGTAGGCAGAATTAAGGTAGAGTATGTTATCTGACAGCCATTGAACTGTACTCACTCACATGATGAAACATCATTAATCTAGAGATAGAAGATTGATTTATAGTGTGAGACATCATCAAAACCATAGGGATGCAATAATCTCCCCCTTTTTGATGATGACAACACTATGAATCAAGCAATATCAAGTTTCAACAAGAAGTTAATACCAGCTGCAACAAGCAGAATAAATTCAAGACATGCTCATGCAAATGAATTAAACATTCCCTACAACACACTCTCATCTCCCCCACAACTCATAACCATATCTTCCACGAAGCAACATGACTTCCCCAATGCTCAAGACAAATCCAAGACTCACTAATACTCACTGATATTGCAGAACTTCTCTCCCCCTTTGACATCAGCAAAAAGAACTACAAGTTGTATAACCGTGCTGGAAACATGAAGAATAAGGGCAGTAACTTCTTAGTGCAGAATGTCACAAGTAGGTCTTAAGAGAATAAGAGAGTTTCTATTCTTAAGAGAAGATTCTTTATACTCCAGTACACAATAGAGACGTAGAGTGATAGACAAGTTTATCAGCATACATAGTGGATGATTTAGAGCAGGAGGTCACAAGTATGGCAAATATAGCTGATCATTCAACTATCCCTCAGGACAGCAAGAGACTAAATCAGAGAGGTGTTCTCAAGGTATTGAAGACAAGCAATCCATTAGTTGCATAACAACAAGGAATTTTTTGTTGGAGATGATTTTCAAGAAGATTAATGAGTGAGTTGGTAGTTCCCTCCTTTGACATTAGAGAGACACCTTGATTAGAGGCCTGAATCTCCAGTTACTCAGAGTGAGTACCTCATTACTTCCCCCCTTTTTTTTATTATTAGGGAACAGAGATAGTAACTGTGGCTTTTGACATGAGGAAACACCTTGATTAGAGGCCAGAGTCCCCAGTTACTCACCAGCAAGCCACCATTGCTCTGTCATGTCTTTTCATTCATTTTAAGCATTTGACACCTCATGACATGGGAGAAAAATTCATTTCACTGATGAAGCTCCCAGTTTCTCAGTGATCAAAATAGAGCATTTTTGTTCAGTTAAGCCCTTGAGTTAAAGAGATAGAATGATTGAAAATAATACCAAAAGGACTATTTCTTGAATTGAGTCTTGAAGTCTAGATTTCAAGTTGATTGGGTCAGATATCAAGACATACAAGTTTTTGGCCTGAACCAGAATCAATGACAATGTAGGAAGATATACTTTATGCAATTAGTCCAAATCTCTGAAGAAGTACTAAAGGAAAGATTCTAATCTGGAGATTAGAGTCACTGACTTATAGTCTTAAGAGATAAGTGACACTCTACTGTCTGAGAGAACCACTCTAGATCAGTCATGCAAGACCAGCAAAGTTACACACCTGGACAACCCTTTTTAATCTGTCAAAGAACTTCTATTCTCACATTACAACTCAGCTCCCCCTAAGACATAGCATTCCTCAATAAAACATTTCAGCATAATCTCAAAGCTTCCCCTTTCTCAAAGCATTCCTGAACGCTAACTAGTAAGCATTCTGAACTCCCCCTTAAACCAACATGAAGGAGGACTAAACATCAGACAAACACAACTCCCCCTCATAACAAGAACAGGCTTCATAATTAAGACAATTTGTATAAGCCTAATTCTCTTCTCAATGTGGTGAATTTTTCATTATCCAGAGGTTTTGTGAATATGTCAGCAATCTGATTATCTGTGCCTACATGAATCAGTTCAAAATTATTCTTAGACACCTCATCTCTTATAAAATGATGTCTTATCTCTATGTGTTTGGTTCGTGAATGCAAAACAGGATTTTTAGCAAGATTGATGGCACTAGTATTATCATAGTAAATAGGTGTGCACCCCAGGTCTACTCGGTAGTCCTGAAGCTGGTGTTTAATCCATATTACTTGTGTTCCACAGCCCCCTGCAGCCACATATTCAGCTTCTGCAGTGGAGAGGGCCACAGAATGTTGTTTCTTGGAGCCCCAAGACACTAAACACCCACCCAAGAATTCACAATGGCCACTAGTGCTTTTCCTGTCTAGTTTACAGCCTGCATAATCAGCATCTATGTATGCTACTAAGTTAAATGTGTGAGATGCAGGAAACCATAAACCAAGAGAGTGACTAGCTGACAAGTATCTGAAGATTCTTTTAACTGCAGCTAAGTGTAGTTCAGTAGGTCTAGACTGATACCTTGCACACATTCCTACACTGAATTGTATATCAGGTCTAGAGGCTGTTAAGTATAGTAATGATCTAATCATACCTCGATAAAGTTTCGCATTTACTTCTTTATCTGTCTCATCTGCATCCAATGAAGTATTGGTGCCCATGGGTGTAGTAATGTGCTTTAAGTTTTCCATGCCAAACCTTTTGAACAGTTCCATTGTGTATTTGGTTTGGTTGATGAAGCACCCATCTTCTAGCTGTTGTACCTGTAATCCAAGAAAATATTTTAGTTCACCAACCAAGCTCATTTCAAATTCAGCAGACATCATGGTAGAAAATTCATCACATAGTTCATGCCTAGTTGATCCAAATACAATGTCATCTACATATACCTGAACTATGATGAGATCTTTATTCATGCCCTTGGTAAATAAAGTTTGATCAACTTTACCTCTTTTGTAGCCCTTGCTGATCAGAAATTCAGACAATCTTTCATACCAAGCTCTTGGAGCCTGCTTTAGACCATACAAGGCTTTGTTTAACCTGAAAACTTGGTTAGGTTGAGGAGAATATTGAAATCCAGGACGTTGTTCAACAAAAACTTCTTCTTTAATAACTCCATTTAAAAAGGCACTTTTAACATCCATTTGTTGGAGTTTTATATTCTTTGAGCATGCAAAGGCAAGCAACAATCTTATAGCTTCCATCCTAGCAACAGGTGCATAGGATTCATCAAAGTCTACACCAAATTCCTGACAGTAGCCTTTGGCTACTAATCTGGCCTTATTCCTCGAGATGATTCCATCTTCATTCATCTTATTTTTGAACACCCACTTGGTTCCTATGATATTTATACCATCTGGTCTTGGGACAAGCTCCCAGACATTATTCCTTTCAAATTGACCTAATTCCTCACTCATAGCATTGACCCAAGCTTGATCAGCTAAGGCCTCTTCTACTGTTTTGGGTTTAATTTGTGAGACTAATGCAATTAAGTCATCATTATTCACATTTCTAAAATGAGACCTAGTCCGAAGAGGATCTTCAGGATTGCCTATGACTTTATCTAAAGGATGGTCTTTAAGAAATCTAATATTTGTTGAAGACTCACCTGTTTCTCTTGGACCTTCCTGATTGGGGGAATTTGTTTCTCCACTTGGCTGAGTGTTCTCTTCTTCCTATTGGTCTTCTAGAAAATCTCCACCATGATTAGAATCCCTGTCAAGATTTTCAACATTAGAAACATCTTTCTTTTCACTAAAAAGGATGTGTGGAGACTCTTCCACTTTCTGATCTGATATGTTAAATACCCTATATGCCCTTGACACTTCAGAGTAACCTAAGAATATTCCAGGTGAACTCTTGGCGTCAAACTTCTCTAAATCTTTCTTATCATTGTTATGAATAAAACATTTTGCTCCAAAAATTCTGAAATAAAACAAGTTTGGTTTCTTACCTTTTAGAAGCTCATAGGGTGTTTTCTTGTGTATGGGTCTTACCATGGCCCTGTTGATTATGTAGGTTGCTGTATTGGCCGCTTCTGCCCAAAACCTTCTAGGTAATTTACTTTCAATCAACATGGTTCGGGCCATCTCCACCACTGTTCTATTTCTTCTCTCCATAATCCCATTTTGTTCAGGTGTCCTGGGAGAAGAAAACCTGTGAGTTAGTCCTTCTTTGTCACAAAGATCAGTAAACATGGAGTTTTCAAACTCACCTCTATGGTCAGATTGAATAGAACTAACCTTGTACTTCCCTTCTTGTTTGACCTTATTGAAAAACAGATTAAACTTTTGAAATGCATCACTCTTATTTGCTAAGAAAAATATCCATGAATATCTAGAGAAGTCATCTATGATGACATAGCCAAAACCTGTTTCCATTAAGACTCTGAGTTCTAGTTGGACAGAAAAGGTCCATATGAAGAAGTTCCATTGGTCTAGAAGACAATGGCTCAGATCTTAATTTAAAAGATTTTCTGGTCTGTTTGCCTAGAGCACAGGCATCACATGCTTTTGATATTGAGTTGAATTTAATTCTAGGCATGCCTCTAACTAAATCATGCTTGACCAATTTATTTAAAGTTGAAAAGCTAGCATGACCTAGACGTCTATGCCAATCAAAGGCATCATTTTCAGAATTGGCAGATAAGCAAATAGTAGATTCAGATTTCTTATCTAAGTCTACAATGTAGACATTATTAATCCTGTTGGCTACAAATTTAACCATGTCAGAATTTGTTTCAAGGATTTTGCATGAACTGTCATCAAATACAACCCTGTGACCCCTGTCACATAATTGACTAATGCTAATCAGGTTGTGTTGAAGCCCTTCCACAAGTAATACTTTTTCAATGGAATTTGTGGAAGACTTACCTACTGTGCCAACTCCAATTATTTTACCTTTGTTCTTTCCTCCAAACTTGACCAGACCCCCTGGCTTCATCTCTATCTTGCTGAACTTCGATCGGTCTCCTGTCATATGCCTGGAGTAGCCACTGTCGAGGTACCACTTGTTGTCTTCAGCTGCCAGGCCGACCTACACAAATATATCAAGCAGAGTGATTTGGAACCCAAGATGAGTTGGGTCTAAGGACATTGTTCAAATCTCTGATCAAGTGTTTAGGTATCCAAATTTATTTCAGCATGGTTTTCTCTGGCACCTTCCTTTCTAGTTTATTAAAGTTGAATCCAGCTGAACTGGAGAAGTGAGTTCTATTCCATTCATTAGTCTTCCTATTCCTAAGAAATTTCCTATAGGCTTGTTGATTAGCATATCTTTGACCATGAAAGTTATTCATCCAGTAGGTCTTGTTTGGACCCATCTGATTGTTATAATTCCAGCTCTTATTCTGATTTATTTTCTTGGTCCATCTACCATTTGTGTTCTGGTGAGTGGACTTAATGTTATTCTTCATAAAGTTCATTCCCATCTTAAATGGTTGTCCAGTATTGGTTTTTGTGTTTTCTTTAGGACTTTGAGTTTCCTTAGAGCTGTTTGAGCTGGATGGTGTGTCCAGCTTTTCTTTTCCCTTCTCTGGAAAGAAGGTGATGGTCTTGAATTGCAAGGGTCTCTTGTTGGTTGGGTCATAGCCTAGACCTTCCTTATTGAAATTGACCCTAGTCCCTAGTATAGCATCTAGGCTAGTCTTTCCTTGGACAAACGTTTCTAAGACTTTCTGTTTGTCTTCCAGCTCCTTTTGAAGAGACTCAGAATTCTTTAGTAGTTCAACATTTACTTTCTTCACAGCTTCATATTTCTCTGAATTCATTCTAATTTCATTCCTGCCTTCTTCAATTTTAGTTTTGAATTCATTGAGCTATTTTTGACTTTCTTGAATTTCTCCCTTAAGCTTATCATTCTCTTTCCTTAGTGAGGTCATTTCTTCTAGTCGTTCTTTTAGCTTTTCATTTTTCTCATAGACCAGAGTTTGTTCTTCAACATTTGTGTTAAATTTTCTTTTCAGAACTCTGTGCTCTTTACTAAGAGAATTAAATTTATCTAGCAAGTCACCATAAGCATCCTCCCAGTCATCAATTGAGAAATTTTCAAAAACGTTTATTACCTCCTATTCACTGTTTGCCATAAGGCAAATTCCATCTTCATATTCTTCTAAGGAAGCATCTTTGGGGTCTTCTTCTTCCTCGCTCCATGTGTAGACCATTGCCTGTGGCTTCTTCTTCTTCTGCACCTTTATGTTTTTCTTCTGAAGATAGGGACCTTTCTTCTGGAGGTCTGGGCATTCGCCTTTCATATGTCCCTGTTTGTTACAATTAAAATAGGTCAGTCTCTTAGGATTTCTATCCCTGTAACTAGTAAATTCAGCATTCTTGTTGAAAGGGTGTGGCTTCTTCTTCCTAAAGGTCTTTCCCTTTTTCTTCAAAAATTTTCTGAATTGTCTAGTGAGCATAGCCTGCTCCTCCTGGTCGAGATTTGACAAACCTTCAAGCTCAGACTCAGACTCATGGCTACTGCTGCTGCTCCCACTGTTTCTACCCTTGTTGTGGGAAGCTCTTAGAGCTACATTTTTACCCTTCCTCTCACTTCCTTCTCCACCTCCTTGGAAATTCATCTCATAGGTCATAAGGGATCCTATGAGTTCATTCACAGTCAAGACAGTCAAATCTTTTGACTCCTCAATCACAATGGCCTTAGTGTGCCATGCCGGGGATAAAGATCTAAGGATTTTTCTGACTATATCTGCCTCAGCAAGATCCTTCCCTAGCCCTTTAAGAGTATTTGTGATTAAAGACAACCTGGCATACATCTCAGTTATATTCTCATCTGCATTCATCTTAAACATTTCATACTTAGAAGTGTAGAGATTTACCTTTGAGGCTTTCACTTGAGCTGTACCTTCATAGATCAATTACAGCTCATCCCACATTCGCTTGGCAGTCTTGTAGGCAGAGATACGGGCATACTCCTCTGGATGAACAGCACACTGGATGATATTCAGCGCCGTCCAGTTGAGTGAGGAGAGCTTAACATGGTCATCTGTCCAAGCGTCCTCGTTTGGTGGCAGATCATATGGCCCCATCGTGATTACTCTCCACAGTTTATGACTCTGAGCCCTGATGAACACTTCCATCCTGTTCTTCCAAAACAGATAATTACTACCATCAAAATAAGGAGGGCGACTAATGGATTGACCTTCGGCCATGAAGGTTCTAGGACCACCAGCATTTCCTTGACCGTTAGTCCACATGGCGTAAACCTGCTCTGATACCAAGTGTTAGCGCAGCAAGAGTGATATAGAAGGGGGGGGATGAATAGATCACTCCCAATTTGTAGAAACTTAAGCGGAAAATAATTTCTACTGCTAACGCACCTCCTTAAACCGTACACAGAGAAATGTAAATGAGAATGAAGAACTAATCACATGGAAGCAAAGAGACGAGCAGATGAAGAGCGTAGAGAACAATAGCAAACCACAGAGGAGGCACTCGGTTTTTAGGTGGTTCGATTGCAGTCCGCATTCTACATCCACCCCTAACTCCAACTAGAGTGAGGATTCCACTAGACGATGCTAGATCAATGCAGACTCAGTCTGCGAACAACATGCTGCCACACTGCTTGAACACCAAGGGAAACAAATCCCTCAACCAAGTTCTGCTACCCACAGAACTTGAAACCTGTTCTAGCTCCCAGCTAGAACACAACCGGAGAATCCTCTCCCTTCCTCCACACACCGGAGGGAAACTGTTAATGACAACCTGTCACTAACACCACCAGAGATCACCGATCTCTCTTCCTCTGTAATTCAGAGGGAAACTGGAGTAGTACTCCCTTCCTCCACACACCGGAGGGAAACCAATTCAAATCAGAATGTAAGAGCGAAAATAAACGAAAGCAAAGTAGAAACAAAAAAACAATGAAGAAGAAGTCGGTTCTGAAACCCAATACAAATGTAGCTTCAAATGAAGCAATTCATCAATCCACACACACTCTCTCCCTCTCGAACAAACTCCTCTCAGATATGGAACTCTCTACTCTTTTTCTTTTCTGGATCGTGCAAACTCTAATGGCTTCTGCTTTTTCTTTTCACGATCAAGCTTCTACTGAAGGATGAAGCTCTATATTTATAGCAGATATTGGCGTGTGGCTGCCAGGTTCCCGCCCATGCACTTTTTGGCCTGATCATTTGAATTTCGACCACATGGCAGCATCCTGACCAGGTTGCCATCTACGTGTCATGCGCCTGTTGTCTTGGATCACGTGCCAGGTGCCAACCTCGGTTCACGTGCCCAATCATCAGCCTGAATCGCCTGCAGACAGACAGATGGAATGTATAGACTTAGTTAGTTCAGGCTATTAACATGAATGTATATACTTCAGAACCTTCAACTGATTAAGTGTGTACATCGTGAGAGAGTGTACATACTTAATAAGTAAGGCGCATGTGAAAGCAGTGTATAGACATGTGAACAATGCATGTGCTTGCTGAAGGGGGCATTATCATAACAGAAGAGTGTGTAGACTAAGGCCTTCTGTTCAAGACAAAAGCCAATGTACAGACTTCATGCTGTACAGACTTGATGTTGATCAAGACACCTTTGGACATCAGCCCAAGGCGTCAACGCATCCAACGTGCAACGTCGCCTCATCTCCTCAAGTGAGATGCTCAGGCCCTTGGTAACTGGTCAATGCGTCAACGCATCCAGTGTCAGCGTCGACGCATCTCCTCAAGTGAGATGCTCAGGCCCTTGGCAACTGGTCAAAGCGTCAACGCATCCAGTGTCAGCGTCGACGCAGTGAATAAGGCAGGTGATGAACAATGTGTAGACTTCATGAGATGCAATGCAAACTCTGTACAGACTTGGTCGTGCAAGGCGATGCAAGCAATGGCTGTATAGACTTTACTCAATGTAAGGACTTCACATAAGAAGCCAACGGCTGTACAGACTTACGCAACCTTCAACTCTCTGCGATGAACAGACTCTGAAGAACAGCAGCCAATGTATGGACTTGTGAAGGCTTCAACGTTGTACAGACTTGGTGAAGCTCAAGAGAATGTATAGACTTGAAGAACCACTGTGGATGTGTGGACTTAAGCGAATGAAGCCGATGTACAGACTTGCCTTAGATGCAGCATGAGACGCTGGCTGAGACGGACGCTATACAGACTTTGAAGAGCAATTCAATGCATAGACTTAAACGAATAAGGCCAATGTACAGACTTGGCCAGGAAAGCGTAGGGAAATGTCGAGTGTATGGACTTGGTGAAACACAGTCCAGTGTATAGACTTGGAGAACTGTTCAATGTGTTGACTACATGAGAATGCTGTAATCAGTGTATAGACTTTCCACTGACTGGTGTATAGACTTCACTAGTGAACGGTTGTACAGACTTGATGTGAACTTGAATGAACACGATGTACAGACTTTATGAGATGCAAACGGCTGAACAGACTTGAATGAGTATACGGTGTATAGACTTGAAAGTCTGAAGGCGATGTGCAAACATGCTGAGTTGACGCTGCAGCCCAATGAGTTGACGCTGCAACGTATTACTTTTACGTTCAACTGATGATGTATAGACTTAATCAAATGAAGAACCTGAACAGAAGAGTCGACGCATCAGCACACTGAGTTGACGCACTAGTGTGAGAACAGAGACAATCAATGACTGAAAGGTCGACGCATCAACACACTGAGTTGACACACTGGTGTGGAGACTGTGCAGACAGAGTGTAGGCAGAATTAAGGTAGAGCATGTTATCTGACAGCCATTGAACTGTACTCACTCACATGATGAAACAACATTAATCTAGAGATAGAAGATTGATTTATAGTGTGAGACATCATCAAAACCATAGGGATGCAACACTCCCAAATTCAAAGAGGTCGACCTGCATTGCCCTTTCTCCATGTAGATGTCCTCATCTCAAATTTATTTGAATCATGATGAACACAGGGAACCTAGACGTATAGGGTGTGAATCAAGCTACGCCCCCGACCTCGTTTTCTTCGAGTGAAAGATGGGTGCTTTGTTACAAGGCCCATTGCAAGAGGAACTGGGATAGATCTGGATCATATCCCTTCAATCCTATAAATACTCCCCCCGCCTGCTTCACTTCAAAGCACGGAGTTGTGGAGACTGGTTACAAGAGTGAAAAGTTGACAGAAAGGAGTAAGAGTTTCTCATTCTCTGAGATGGAGGGAGAGTCCAGTTTCAGGGTGGAGGGCGAGTCTTCCCACTCCTCAAAGAGGAGCAGATCCAGTGGTAGTTCCAAGAGACTCTCCGATGTTGAAAGGCAGCTCAGCGAGAGGATCCAATCGGAGCTTGTAAACGAGCCAGTTCTTCTCTCTCATTCTTCATGATCCCTTTCTTCCTTTCTCATTCTTTTTCTATTTTTTATTTCAATGATGCACCCACTTCTCACTTCCTGTGTAATCCACAGAGTATGACGAGGTCACACATCTCATGGGAATTAGTGGTGGCTGCCTATCGAGGCTTGCCTGACTTCCAGAAAGCCCGACTGGATGCGATGGGGTTTGGTGCATTCCTCCAGATCGAACCCATTAAGCTCGACCTCGCCCTCATTCAAGCATTACGCGAGAGATGGGACCCAGAGAGTCGTGCCTTCTTGATGCCTTGGGGGCACATGGTGCCCAGTCTCGAAGATGTGGCCCGAATCACTGGCCTTACAGTGGACGGCGAGGCGGTGACCGGCGTCACCTACCCCGATTATCGTGAAGTGGCTCAGAAGCTTCTTGGTCTGGAATTAAAGGACCAAAAGAACAGGTCAGTAGCCAAGGTGTCTATCATTGAGGCATTGTGGCTCACTGACACTCGTCATCGTGATAACGAGTCCTTGGAGGAATTCATGGAGAGAGCGGAAAGAGGGTCCCGCACTGTGTATTGCGTGGATGCCAGTAGCTGGGAAAGGTCAAACACAGACTTGAGGATATTCCTCCTCTTCCTGCTGGGAAAATTACTGCTGGGTTCCAAAGGAGACGACATCCATTGTCGTTTCCTAGAATTTTTGGTGGACCTAGAGAGGGTAGGGCAATATGTCTGGGGAGCTGACGTGCTGGCGCATCTGTTCGCAAGTCTATCCCAAGGGACAGATCGAGAGGTGATTGTGAGTGGCTTCATACCGTTTCTCCAGGTAATTATTTATTTATTTGTTAATGCAACTAATCTATTTCATGAAATGCTGATGACATGTGACGACACAGGTATGGAGTTATTACTACATCCCAATGGGGCGAGCTCGACAGTGGCGTGTGGCTGTGGCACCACTAGCTCGGCGGTGGCAACCCATTATGAGCACAGCCTCTCTGTCTTACCAGCTGATGGTATTAAGGCGTGAGTTGTAAGAATTCCTCGCAGAGATGGTAGGACTCCATTTTTCTTGTCTTTTATTTTGTCTCTCTTTTTTGGTCTTTTGAGTGATTAAGGAGATATACGCATGCCAACGTAGGTGATCTGGAGGCCTTACTCGGGCATGGTCGATGTCGACCAGCCGTGGGTCATCACAGGTCGCCCTCGATTTGGTCGGGACCTTTGGGTCCACTGCCTGAATGAAATCGAGCCACTCCGGCTACGATTGGTCATGAGGACTCTAGGGCTTGCCCAGGAATGGGTGGATATGACCGCACCACCCCGCGTCGGGAGGAAGACACGTGGGCCGGTAACCTGTGTTGACTGGCGGGTGCGCTTCCCCGAACAATATGAAGATTGGCAACGGGGTGGCATGCTCGTGGAGTCGCACGCCCGAGATAGTGAAGATTATCTACGTCTCTATAGGGCGATGTATGCAGAGCGACTCCATCCTGAGGGACTTGTGGAGGTGTATCTCGTTTCTCACTTTTTGATCATTTTTTATTTTTTTTATCATTATTCTAAATGTAATGCTGACTCCTATGACATGGGTTTAGGATGCCCGTGATACCATGATAGTGAACTTGCGGGCTCGCTTGGCGGACACGGAGGGAGAGTTGGGTGACACCCGTGAGGCTTTACATGTCTCGGTAAGTATGTATGCAAGTGCATATTCCTAATTACACCCCTAGGTTTCTGGTGTTTAGCCACTCACTGCCACTTCTTACTATCATAGTGTGCTCGGCTCGATGCAACCCTACCAGCAGTAGGGGCAGAGGGTGTCTCTTCCAGTCTATGGATTCCTTCGTCGGAACTAGATTCGCTCCACGAGCAGCTTGCCCGTGTAACACAGCGTGCCGCGGAGGCAGAGGGAATGCTTTCCACGCAAGTGAAGGTTCCTCTTATCTGGGCTTTTCTGTTTACGTCTCATCACACCCCTGAAATGACGGATATGGCAGGCCGAAGAGATGCAAGAGATGTTTGCTCGTGCAGCACAAGGGGAGGCCAGGATAGCGGAGCTGGAGGAGGAATTACAGCGTCGCTCAGATGACAATTTTTCTCGGGACGCCATGGAGCTGAGGATCACCCTTCAGCTGGAAAGGGATGACAGAGAGAGAGAACGTGCTGAGAGGGAAAAGGACAGGGAAAGAGAGAAGGCCAAAAGATTAGCCGAGAAAGAGGAGAGGAGGGCCCTGGAGGCCCAACTATTTGAATTGAGGACCAGTCTTGGTCTCGTCGAGCAGTGGCTGAAAGATGGTGAGGAATGCTACCGAAGGGCACGAGAGCGTGGCTTTCGTGTTAGTAGCTTCTTTGCTGCCCCCGCAGATCGACATCGGGGAGTGGAGATAGAAAGAGGACCACAAAGCGGTAGAAGTACCGCTTTTAATGGTTGGATAGCACCTTCTAGAGTTTCTTGTCCAGAAAGCGGCGAGACGAGTAATGTAGAGAAGGAGGGTGGGAGCTAATGTAAGCTCTCTCTTGTTGTTTGTTTTTTTGAATGGGAGTGGAATAAAATATTTTATACTTGGTTCTCTGCTTCTTTCTGATCTCTCGAATCCCTGCACACATCTAAGCAAACAAGTTAGTATTTCTGTTCTGACTTTCCCCTTACTCAATAAGCAAACGAGGTTTTGAACTGTCCTTGATAACGAGTCAAGAGGCAATCCCTTATTAACGGAGGCAATAATAAAAGATGATAATGAATGCAGCATACAAGCACACGGATGCAAATGAAAATTTAAGATGAAATGCTGCATACAAATGCAATCATGCAGAATGTGATTTTTTTTTGTAGGTGTATTCATTTTTTTGTGTTTTGTTGGTTGTTTATTTTTTTGGTCTTTTTTTTTGTTTCCATTTTTTTGTCTTGCATTAACAATTTTCTTCTTTTCTTTTTTTTTGGATTTTTGGATTTATTATTATTTTTACTTGTTTTTGATTTGTTTATTTTTGTTTTTGCTAACACATGACGACCAACCCATATAACATCTAACTTGCATGAGAACATGGGTTTCTTACTAACCTCCCAGGTATCATAAGTGTACATTCAGGTTGATTTGGGCCTCTAGACTCCTCGAATGATAATCCCGCCGGCTAAGACTTATCCTGATGACAATACCGTCATACCATGCTTAGGCTCCCAATTGCTTCCGACCGTAGGGATTCACCCAAAAAGTGTTCGAGGTAAATGATTTGCCCGACCCAGGTCTATTTCCTCACAACTCTAGATGATATATGATGGAACACCTTGGAACCCAAATGACCAACCGCGCGACGCTGACTCGGAATCAGACGCCGTCGCACCCATAGGTGACGCGCTTGCATTGGTCTAAGCCTGAGGTCAGACTAAGAAGGCATTAAGGTGGTAGACAAGGGCCTTGACCGGCCAGAAACACGGAGACTCCTTCACAGCAATGGCTTTTACTTTTCAAAATGGACAACCATATGTTTGTGTTAAAAGGATGTTGCAGGCTTTGGCGAGTTTCACCCTTTAGGAACTCCATTGAGCCTTCATCTTCAGGGGAAGAAGGAAGAATATTGGGGGCAAACCTCCTGAGAGAACCGGCAAAACCATTAACCCGGTGAGCCAGTAGGGGTGCACTTAACTTCCCCTTTCGGGCAACTTCAGACCAAATCTCGAGCATTTACATCTCATGACCCCTTTTGTATAGAATTTGACTTTCAGTCAAAGGGGTTTTATTTGTGGGATCAGGCACGGTTACGACCAGGCTTTTCACTTGACTTTGATTTTGTTCTTCTTTTCTGATTTTTTCTTGACAGATTTTTACGAGGGACATAGTATTTTGATATTATGGAATCCCTCTTGGATGCCAGCGGGGACACTACCCTCTTCTCGTGCTCTGACCCATGCTCGAGGAATTGGGCCCTACTCTCACCCTAGGGGTTGTGTTCGTGTTTCCTGTGCTTAGCATTTTAAGGGCGCCGGCTGTCTCATTCGGTCGAAGAGAGAGAGAATAAATATTTAAGCCTTCTGGAGACCTTCTGGGTGAGGCCTCACCATGAGCGATGCTATCGATCTTTTATAGAACATATGTGTACATGCATGTTGCCTTCTTTTGAGGGGGGCATAAGCCAAACTAGCCGGACAGGGATCTCCACAGTTCTGGCAAACCAAGACCTGGAACCTACCAAGTCTTAATAGGCCCTATCCCAACATGGAGGTTGAATGCAATGACTTAACTACATGGTAATCTTCAGGCATTGGCATTTTGAATTTTCTATTCTTTTTTTCTTCATTTCATTTTTTCTATTTTTTTCTTTTGTTGTTGTATATATACATATTTTTGTTGTTTTCATTGTTTTCTATTTTTTTGTTTTTTTTGTTTCATCATTTTTTGACACCATGTACACCTATCTAAGGGGAGTACTTCTTAAGATAAAGCCCATTCCAAGGGTGGGATAACTCGATCCCCTCAGCATTGACTAGCCTGTAGGCGTTGCTAGGATACACAGCCTGAACCACGTACGGTCCTTCCCAATTGGGTTGGAGTTTAGAACGCGGCCCACTAGGTTTTACAAACATTCTTTTCACTACCATTTCACCGACTTGAAATTTCCTTTCAATGACCTTCTTTTGATAAAAACGTGTGAGTCTGTTCTGATATACACGTGCATGCTCGGCAGCGGCCAGCCGTTTCTCATCTACGAGTTCCAATTGGAAAAGGAGTGAATCACGACGTTCGTCGAGGGGAAGCTCCTTGTCCAACTGTACCCTAAGAGAAGGAACCAAGATTTCATACGGAACTACCGCCTCCATCCCATAAGTAAGGGCGAACGGAGTTTGCCCAGTGGGAGTACGGATTGAAGTGCGATAGGCCCATAAAGCCTCAATCAGCTTTTCTGGCCAATCCGAGAACTTGTTTGACTCACAGGTCTTTTTTATGATTTTAATCAATGTTTTATTAGTGGCCTCTGCTTGGCCATTACCTTGTGGATAATAAGGTGATAAATGATGCAATGCAATTTTATACCTTTTGCAGAGGTCCTGAAGGTCCTGAGAAATGAATTGTGGCCCATTGTCGGTGATGATTGTGCTTGGAATGCCGAACCTAGCGATGATGTTCTTCATGATGAATTTGTAGACTGTTGATGCTTTAACATCCACGTAAGCTTTAGCTTCGGCCCATTTGGTGAAGTACTCCGTTGCAGTAAGGATGAATGATTTTTGCATAGTGAGGAAGTTAGGATTACCAAGAGGACCAATGACATCGAAAGCCCACATGGAGAAAGGCCATGGGGAGGATACTGGATGAAGTGAAGAAGATGGGGAAGGAATTTTATCGACGTGAAGTTGACACTTGACACACCTACGGACATAGACAGCACAGTCTTCCTCCATGGTGGGCCAGTAAAAGTCTTGCCGAATGATCTTCTTAACAAACATTTAGCTATTTACATGGCCACCGCACACACTTGAGTGTGCTTCCTCTACACACTTCCAGACCTCATTGTCATCAAATCATCTTAGAAGAACAGTAGTGAGGCTTCTTTTGTATAGCAATCCCCCATCTAGGGTGATTATTATAAAGGATTGGTAACTAAACCAGAATTAGGTGGGAGATGCCTAGAAGAATTTACAGGGTGATAAGAAATCAAAGGAAAAGGTGAGCACTAAAGCTTCGAAAGCAATATGAGAACGGGTAGATGCCCGAGACAATTGATATGACATGAATTGAGTCAGACTCGGGATCAAGATCGAGAGGAATTAGAAATTGATGAATTGAGAGAGGCGGATTCGGAGGATCCGAATGTAAAGGAGGAGAATCAGAGGAGTATGGATCCGGAGGTTTCGGAAGAAGAAAATGATGAGGGACGCGATGCCTTGGGAAAAGGTATGGAAAAAGGTAACTCAAAGGGAGGAAAAGAATAAACGACGCGATACCCTGGAAGAACAAAAGGATAAATCAGAAGAAGGAAAGGTCCGGAGACTTCGGATGGATATGAAAAGGTAGGGGGCGATGCCCTAGGAGGGATGGATAACAAGATGAGAAATTCGGAGGTTCCTGAGGGAGACGAGAGACGGATAAAGATAAGGAATTAAACATGGAGAGGTCTGGAGGTTCCAGACGGAGTGGAATGTGAGGGTAGATAGATAAAGGTAGGGAATTAAATAAAGAGGGGTCCAGAGGTTCCGGACATGGATGAGAGGTGGATAAAGATATGGAATTAAAGAGAGATGGGTCCGGAGGTTCTGGAGGAATATGAAAATGGGGGTCCGGAGATTCCGGACGAGGTGGAAGGTAAGGGTCCGGAGGCTCCGGAGGGGGTGGAATATGAGGGTCGGACAAAGACAAGGAACTAAACAGAGCGGGCTCCACAAGTCCCGAACGTGGATGAGAGATGGATAAAGATATGGAATTAAATATGGAGGGGTCCGGAGGTTCCGGACGGGGATGAATATAGGGGTCCGGAGATTCCGGACAAGGTGGAAGGTAAGGGTCCGGAGGCTCCGGAGGAGGTGAAATATAAGGGTAGGATAAAAACACGGAACTAAACAGAGCGGGGTCCGGAGGTTTCGGACGGAGACGATGATGAGGGATGGATAAAAAGATGGAATTCAATAGGGAGGGGTCCGGAGGTTCCGGACGGGGATGAATATAGGGGTCCGGAGATTCCAGACGAGGTAGGAGGTAAGGGTCCGGAGGTTCCGGAGGGGGATGAATGTGAGGGTCCAAAGACCCTAGAGAAGAAGAGGACCTTGATTGCGTAGATCTAGATGATGGGAAGCGTCCTCTCAGCCAATGGATTGCCCATAAAAAGAAGATGAATAATAGCACAAGCAGTGATGAAATGGGGTATGCAGTAGATGAGCTACAGGATGGCTCCTCCACATGGGATTTATCACTCTTAAGCTCCACTTTATGCTTTCCCTTTTTCCTGGTGGATACTCTCTCACAGGGCGACCTCTCAACCTTCAATATGACTTCTTGGCGTCTTGGCCTTGCATCTCGCTCTCTCCAATTATGTGCCCCAAAAGACGGCCTGATCCTTCCCTGACCAGCCAGCTTAATGATCAGCGCGCACGGGCTCTCATTTGATGAACTCTTAGTAAGACCCCTCGAATGTTCGAAAATGAACAATAACTCTCTTGGCAAATAGCAAAAATTTGAGAGTTCTACTTGTGCAGTAGGGATCTTGACATGAAATAGCTCCTTAGGAAATAAGTCCCTTGATAAACGAATGGTATCTATCATTGGGATTTTGACCTTCGACATAAGGAGCTTCTTATTTGATGGACTGCTCAAGGGCGTTGGAATATCGTGTGTGAATATACTTGGTAACACAGGTGTTCGCCCCTTACATGGAAGTTGGTGAGGAGTAGATAAAACATCAAAATCTTTCAACAAGGAGTGGCCTGACCCACCACTGAGCATAGAGTTCATCATCTCCTCGGTAGTAGAACATGTCATCACTATGCATGAGGAGAACCCCTTCTTTTGATTGGCCATTTGGACTATGACCGAACAAGGGGTAATAAGGGCCTTGAAAGCATATTCGCCAATGAGTAACGTGATCGTTATTGTTTTGGCCCTTGATTTACTTAGCACCAATTCCTGAGAGTCCTTCTTGATGGACATTGGTAGAGATGGAGATTCGGGCTGCTCAACAATAACCGGCACAAGAACGCGAATCGGCATTCGGCATATAAAATCTTGAATTTTAAATGGCATAGCCGTAACCGAATTCTTCTTGTCTGGTTCTTGATCATCATCTTTGGCACGTGTATTTGTAATAGTAAACCCACTCCGAGAGGTGATGGAAGGAGATGAGTCGGAGACAACATGATCAACGGGTAATGGAGGTTCAATGGAAGGGGTTGTAAAAAGGGTAGGCGAAGATTGAAACACGACGAGTTTCTCCTCCTGCTCGGGAGCATACGAGGTTGGCTCGGGTGCAAAAATAGATGGGCCCTGCTCAGGATTAGCCACGGATTTGGGTGAGGAGTCAAATGGAGGAGTAAGAGGGGTTGGGTTTGAAGTTATAGGGATGGTGGAGGCCTTAAGTGATGGAGGCGAGATGGAGACAACAGGCTCAGCGGGTAATAGAGGTTCGATGGAAAGGGTTGTGGAAAGAGTAAGTGAGGGTTGAAACACGGCGAGCTTCTCCTTGTGCTTGGGAGGAGACAAGGTTAGCTCGGGTGCAAAAATCAATGGGCCCTGCTCAGGGTTAATTACGGGTTTAGGTAAGGGGTTAAATGGAGGAACAAGAGTGGTTGAGTTTAGTGATACAAGGCTAGCGGAGGTTTTAGGTGGAGACAATGGAGGATTACTTGGTTGAGGACAAGGATTAACAGAAGGCTCAGTGGAAGCCAATGGTGCGAGGGTTAATTGTGCGATCGAAGGGGTAACAGTAGAAGGCTTGGTACGTAGGAAATGGGTGGTACGTGGGGGGTTAAGGATAGAAGGCGATTCATGGTGCATTGATGCGGGTTGTTGGGGTGTAAACCCGTCATCGTAACACCAGGTGGTTTCATAGGTAAGGGTAGAATCAGTGGTTGACTCATGGTATATTGATGTGGGTTGCTGGTGCATGGACCCATCATGATAATGCCATGATGTCTCATAGATAGGGGTAGAATCAGTAGGAGACTCATGGTACATTGATGTAGGTTGCTGGAGCATGAATCGATCATCATAATACCATGACATCTCATAGATAGGGGTAGAATCAGTAGGAGACTCATGGTACGTTGACGTAGGTTGCTGGAGCATGGACCCATCATCATAATACCATGATGTTTCATAGGTAGGGGTTGGGTCGGTGACTTCATCCTGAGCAGGGGAGTCTTCTGGTGGTGGTGGGAGAGGGAAGGAACGAAGAAACCTCGGAGTGGGTAAATCTTCAAAATTTTCGTAGATGTGATCAGGTGCCATTTGCAATTCCTCATAATTATTAGGTTCAAATGGATGCTGTGATGGAGGCGTATTGATGAGGTGAGGTGACGTGTATTGGTATGGAGGATTTTGCATATATGAATATGGATGTGGAGACGGAGGGCCGTATGAATTAGTGTGGTAAACGGGTGATGGGTAGATGACATCCATTTGCTCGTAATGACTTGAAAGAAGCTCTTGCTCA
This sequence comes from Amorphophallus konjac, assembly GCA_022559845.1. Taxonomy (NCBI): domain Eukaryota; kingdom Viridiplantae; phylum Streptophyta; class Magnoliopsida; order Alismatales; family Araceae; genus Amorphophallus; species Amorphophallus konjac. Next base: position 40,086,894 of record CM040124.1, read on the forward strand.
TACTCATCTCTTGCCTTCTTCCACTCCTTATCTATTTCAGCAATTTTAGCTTGAAGGGGGTTGACTTGAGGAGGAGTATGAAGAGGTCGCAGACTCATGATCCTCTTTAATTGTTCCTCCATTTGATCAATTTTATCAATGATAGTTCGTTGGAGAGGTGTGACTTATGAAGTTGAGAGTCGACTTTGAGACTCTAGAGGGGCGGCTTGACATGAAGGCCGTGAAGGAGAAAGGGAGTGAGGTGTGACCATGGAATGACCCGGTCGAACCGGGGTACAAGGGACAGCCAGATTTTGGGGCCCTGACGGATGCTGAAATGAGAGAGGTGGTTGACCCATGTGGTCCTGAAAAGGAGCAACACGAGGACCACCTATGTCGCATGGATGACGCAGGGGAGAGGTAGAAGTAGAACCCCTCTTAATGACAGCCTGGATGGCTTCAAGTTGTTGAGGGGTAAGGGAATCGATGTGAGGAGCTAGGACATCTAAGGCATAGGGAGCACTAATGGAGGAGGAAGCTCCCCCGATAATGGCCTGTACTCCATGTGGAGACTGATAAGACAGACCAGCATCCATGGCACGGACCCCTGGCTCGTAGGAAGCTCCCCCGACAATGGCCTATACTCCATGTGGAGACTGATAAGATGGACCAGCATCCATGGCATGGACCCCTGGCTCGCCTTAGTAGCCCTGGTCCGGGTTATACTCTCCATAAGAGTCATGACCTAGGTCATGCATTTGGGGTTCATAGCTGAAGGCCTTGGCCTCGAAAGCTTCGGGATTGTGTTCAACCATCCGTAACACTTTTTCGGAACGTAATAACATACAACAACAAATAAATGACAGAGGTTAACACACAAGTTGATGCATTACGTCCTCTTTTTTTATTTTTCTTTTGTTTTTTTCCCTTTTTTTTCAATATAATGCTCACACAATAGGGGAGATCTTAGTTACAATATCAGTTTTCGCCGTGTCATCTAAGGACACTCGACTCACCACGAATGGGTTAACTATCTCCAGGGAACTTCAGTGGTACAACCAGCCCAGTGAACGAAGAGGGAATCCTTCGATGTCGGGGACTTACGGAGGTCCCGATGGAGGAGATCCTAGTCCGTCGAGAGGAATTCCCGACGGAGAGTCCTTCCTTCACCGAGAAAGGGTGATCCTTAGAAAATAAAAATAAAGATAAAGATAAAATAAGGGAAGATGATATGCAATGCAGTGCTGAATTATATAACACAAATAGAACAGGAATAAACACAAATAAAACAGAGATCTACACAAAAATACAACAGAGATAACAGTGATATAACAGAGATATAAAAACAATAAACAGATAGAGTAGGATATGACCGTTCTTCTTTCCGAGCCGACACAGACTAGAAATCACAAAAGAGGGGACTAAGAGAGTGCACGTGGTACACGAGGGAGATGACGTAGCGCATGCGGGTGCAATAAGAAAGGGCACACGTGGGTGCCGAGTAGAGGGGAGCACACGTGGGTGCCAAATGATGGAGAACACGTGGGTGCCAAATGGAGGGGGAGTGCACGAGGTGCACAAGACAACGTTGACCTCTAAGGAACCGCAAGGGACTGGGGGAGTGCATGTGGTGCACGAGGGAAGTGATATAACACCCGTGGGCGCAATAGGGAGAGGCACACGTGGGTGCCGAAAAGAGAGAGGCACACGTGAGTGCCGAAAAGAGGGAGGCACACTTGGGTGCCGAGAGTTCAAGGGTAACCAAAAAAGCAAAAAGCAGGTCCCACCGTGATCGCCAGAGATGTGGATGCATCACGTGGTGAAGGTTAGGGAGATTTCTCTCCCTCTTAAAGGAGAACGCGCGCTTTGTGGTGTGATATGGGAAAGTAGGTGGTACGTCCTAACGGCAACATGGTGATAGAACAGAGAAAACAAGAGTATATTATTACAACATGATATTATTCAACATGGTCATAACAGTAATATGAACGAAAGCGAACCACCGCGAGACATTGGTCTTTGTGGGATTTTTACTGTAATAAAGAAAAATATATACAAAAGACCACCGCGAGGTATTACCCTCCGCGGGGTTTTTACTATAATATATATATATGTAACAAGAAATAAAAAGGGGATTAAATAAACTACCGCGAGATATCACTCTCCGCGGGGTTTTAAGACGGTGATAGGGGAATGCTGAAATTAAACTGTTAGAGGTTAGGGTGTTAGAGTGCAGAAACTAAACGGTAGCGGGAAGTAACTCACCGCGATCAGTTATGAGTTATAGGTTAGATGTACAGAAAATAAAGAAAAAAAATAAAACGGTAGCGGGAGGCGACCCACCGCAACCAATTAGGAGTTAGAAGTTAGATGTACAGAAAATAAAATGCAGAAATTAAACGGTAGCGGGAGGCGACCCACCGCTACCAGTTAGGAATTAAAGAGGTTAGATGTACAGAAAATAAAGAACAAAAATGAAATGGTAGCGGGAGGCGACCCACTGCGACCAGTTAGGAGTTAGAAGTTAGATGTACAGAAAATAAAATGCAGAAATTAAACGGTAGCGGGAGGCGACCCACCGCTACCAGTTAGGAGTTAGGGGTTAAATGTACAGAAAATAAAAGTCAGAGTTAGGGTACAGAAATTAAATGTTAGAAGTTAAAGGAGAGAAATTAAATGTTAGAAGTTAGAGTACAGGAATAAAATGTTAGAGGCCAATGTACAGAAGTAAAATGTTAGGAATTAGTATACAGAAATAAAATATTAGGAGTTAAATAGGGGAGGGGGAACTGCCGCGGGGAATGATCCTCCGCGCGGGTGAGGACAAGAACACAAGAGCAACTGTCGCGGGAAGTAACTCTCCGCGGGTGTTATTAAAAAATAAAGAAAGTTAAAATGGAGCGCGCGTTAGAATGTTGTGATCGCCAGGGGCCAAGGGGCCCCGAATTGAGAGATCGCCTTCGCCTGATCGCGGGGATGACGTGGATTTCTTCTTCCTCTTCCGTCGGCCGGCCGACGAAGAGGGCTTCCTTTGGTTACCCCTACACAAAGAACAAACAAAAAAAAGCAACTAAATGAGGACGACGATGGTATAGTACCAATTCTTTAGAAAATGATATTGAAAATAACATAAACGAATACGCACCTTGTTGGTGGTGTTTGAAACCCCTTTTAGAGCTAAAGGGTGGGGGAATGATATGATGGAATTCACAACGCAATATTCTCAATGAGATGATTGTATTACAAACAGAATGGTGAGTGATGCATGCAAAAGAACTAACAAACTAAACATAATGCAAAAGGAGAGAAAGACTTATTGGTAGGTGCCGATGATGGGCTTTGGAAGAAGCATCAGTAACACAAGCACATCACGACCGAGGGCCTTCAAAACGGACTTCAGAAACTGTTTTAATGAGGAACACAAACACACGTATATATGTATAAGGTGGGAAAAGATATACAGACATATATATATATATAAGGTGAGAGAAGATAATTAGAAATAAAAAAACTAATGATATATTGAAAGATAGAGAGTTAGAGAAGAGAGAGAGAGAGAGAGAGAGAGAGAGAGAGAGAAGGCTCTCCTTCTCTCTTTTTTTAAGATTTTTTTTATATTAAGAAAGGAGATGTAAGGAGATATAAGACTAAAAAGAAAACAAAAATAAATCGAATAAGAACAGAATAAGAAAAATATATATGTGTGTAAATATGGGAGAGAAGGAGGTGGTGTTATATATACATGGATATATTTATATCTATATAAAAATATAATAGATCTATAAATATATATATATAGTTATAGAGGGAAAGAGTGTTATATATATCTTAAAAACATATAAAGGGAACTGTATCAATATATATATATATATATATATATATATATATATATATATAGAGAGAGAGAGAGAGAGAGAGAGAGAGAGAGAGAGAGAGAGAGGAAATAAAATAATTAAAAAGAAGAAAGAGAGAGGGAGAGAGAGACGAGAGAGAAGGAGAGGAGAGGGAAGAGAGAGATCGCGGCGAGAGGGGGAGAGAGAGGCAGAGAGGAGAGAGATAGAGAGACGTGAGAGGGGAAGAGAGAGTGAGGAAGTGAGAGAGAATAAAATAAAAAATTAAAAGAGCAAGAGAGAGACGGAGAGAGGGGGAAGGAAGAGAGAGATCACGGCGAGAGGGGGAGAGAGAGAGGCAGAGAGGAGAGAGAGAGAGAGAGAGAGAAAACAGTGGGAGGAGGGAGAGAGAAAGATGAGAGACGGAGGGAGAGAGAATCTGATCTGGCGAGAGGGAGGAGAGAAACGGCGAGAGAAGAGAGAGAGGGAGAGAGAAAGAGAAGCAAAGATGGGGAGAGGGAGCGGAGGCCGCGGGTTGAGCTCGCGGTAGCGGCGGCGGCGTCGTGGGCGGTGCGTCTGTCGGCGTGCAGATGACGGGGGGCTTCGCGAGGGTGAGCTCGGTGGCGGACGTGGGAGGTTGCAGCGGCAGTCGGACGAGGTGGTCGTGGAGGACGACGTCGGCTAGCCGGCGGTGGTGGTGACAGCGGCTAGCCGGAGGTGGTGGCGACAACGGCAGGCTTGCAGCGGAAGGCGGTGGTCACGGACGGCAGACGTGGTAGCCCGGGGGTTCGCGGAGGTGGCGTCCGGGGCTTCACGGCAGACGACCGGAGGTGGTGGCGGTGCGGCAGGTTCACGGCGGGACGTGGCGTAGGTGGAGCGCGGCGGGCGAGCTTGCCGACGGAGGTGAAGCCTTACGGCGACGCGGGCTTGCGGAAGTGACACCGGCGGAGAGGTCACGACAAGGAGATGGCGGCAAGCGGTGCGCGCAGGGAGGTGGACGACGATGAGGGTGGCCGTGGGTGGCCGGTGACGATGATGACTGCGGCAACGGTGGTGGCTTGGGAGTTCTGCCGAGGGGGTGGCAGTGGCGATGGTGTGTGGCATGGAGGGCGTATGGTGAAACGGGGTCCTCGATGGTGGAGGCAGCGGGGTGACGGACGACGAGTAGTCCCGACGGCTATGGAGGGTCACGGCGGTGTTAGCAGGGTGTTGGCAGAGGAAGGGGGAGAGAAGTGGGAGGGTTGCTACGGTGGTGCCGAGAGAAAAGGGAGTGACGGAGGTGGGTTCGAGAGGAGGCCTGTATCCGTGTTAGAGAGGGGGTGGCTGTGGGTTCTTACATGAGTGGGTGGGGAGATTCGGTTGGGTTGTCCAGAGGAGAGGGAATGGGATGGGGAGGTTTAAGTGTGTGGGGTTGGGAGAGGAAACAAGATCCATGAGAAATGGAGGACGTTAATAAGTTAGGCAATAAAGATGGGGTCATGTTAATTAACATTTTATTTATTTTTAGAACAAAAATGGGCCAAGCCCATTGGCACACACCTATATATTTTTTTTGTATTTTTGAATAGGAATGGGCCAAACCCATTAGCACAAATATGTTTTTTTTTTATATATTTTTTGTTGAATAGGAATGGGCCAAGCCCATTAACAAGAGTTTTTATTCAAGAAACCACAATTTTCTTTTCGTGAGACGAGATTATCATATTAAATTAGAGATTACTCAACTAACTTAACCGTGCAAGCTGCTTTGGGACATCTTAGTGTAATACGGGATCTGCTCAGCATAATGCTGAAATTCCGTGTCTACAACCCTCGCCTCCCTGCTCGCCCCCTTGTCCGGCCGGGGTCGGCGTCTTCACGCCGACTTGGTGAGCCCTCATCCCCCTCTTGGCTGGTTTAAATTCCTTGCTTAGCATAGTATTATCGTTATTCCTTCGTCGGACGGAGAGTGAGAGCTCGGCCCATAATTGCCATTGATGTGAGCGATCACCGCGGGCGAGTTGTGAGTGATCCCCTACATCCCACACCCTTGGTGTGCTGGCCGCCCGTGAGTTGGGCATCCCTGGCCCATTTGGGGTTCTCCCCAAGCTAGCCAACCATTGGAGCATCAAGGTCCCACCTCAGACCCTCTCCATTATCGCCGAGTCACCTACGGGCACTAGTGTGCGCCACACGAGTGAGTTCGCTAGAGTAAGTCCGCCGCTCAAAGATACTTGCTTGCAATTGTATGTCCAAGGGCATTCAGTCTTGTGACTATTATCCCAAGGTGGTGTCACATCAAGTGGTATCAGAGCATCATTGTATCCTTAGGTTATTTCACATTAGGACAGTATCCGCCACTACCCAGGTCAGCTAGTGTGGGAGGCAGGCAGAGAGCTCGAGGTCAGATCACACACATGACCAGGGCAGAGGCAGTGGCATCACAGCTCGTGAAAGGTACCATTCAGATTTTGGGTTGTGCGGCTCGGGTTCTGTTTTATTCTGACGCGTCTCATTCGTTTATTTTGGAGGATTTCTCGATGAGTATTAAGGAGCTGGTGACCCAGTTGTCTTGTGATATGGCAGTGGAGCAGCCTTCGGGTGATTTTATGATCACTCCGTATTGTTTCGATGAGGTTCCTATGTGGGTCGAAGGGCGGAGTTTGCCGGCTAGGCTCTATGCGTTGCCTCTTCATGACTTTGATGTGATTTTGGGCATAGATTGGCTTGAGGCACATCATGCATTGGTGGATTGTGGATCGAAGATGGTTTGTTTCTGGTGACTTCGTGGACCCACCTTCTATTTCTAAGGTATCAGGTCTTCCTCTTCCCTCTTTCTTATTTCTACGATTTGAGCTCGTTGTTTGCTTGATGCAGGTTGTCAGGGTTTTCTCGCTTCCGTGGTTGTAGCATATCGGATGGAGCCGGATGTCGAGGACATTTCGATGGTGTGCGAGTTTTCTGATATTTTTCCGAAGGACTTATCTGGATTGCCTCCCCAGCGAGAGATTGATTTCGTGATCGAGATTGTGCCTGGTACGGGACCTTTGGCAAAGGCTCCCTACCGTATGGCCCCCGCTGAGTTGAGAGAGTTGCGGCACAGTTGTAAGAGTTGTTGGCCAAGGGGTACATTAGTCCTAACTTTTCCCCTTGGGGTGCACCCGTGTTATTTGTGAAGAAGAAAGACGGTAGCTTGCGGTTGTGCATTGACTACCGGCAGCTGAATGAGGTGACTATTAAGAACAAGTATCCGTTGCCGCGGATTGATGACTTGTTCGACCAGCTTCAGTCTGCTCGAGTGTTCTCGCAGATTGATTTGCGGTCTGGTTACTATCAGCTAAGGATTCGCGAGTCCGATGTGGAGAAGACTACGTTCAGTACAAGGTACGGGCATTATGAGTTTCTGGTGATGTCGTTTAGGCTCACCAATGCCCCCGCAGCCTTCATGGACTTGATGCAGAGGGTGTTTCATCCCTATCTAGACCAGTTCGTGGTCATATTTGTGGACGACATCCTTGTTTATTCGCGGTCTGCCAAGGAGCACGCGTACCATTTGGGTGTGGTGCTGCAGACATTGCGAGATCACCAGTTGTATGCAAAGCTCAGCAAGTGCAAGTTCTGGCTTCATGAGGTGCACTTTTTGGGGCACGTGATCTCTGGTGATGGCATTTCCGTGGACCCTGTCAAGGTCGAGGCGGTAATGCAGTGGCCAACGCCGAGGTCTGTGACGGAGATTCGGAGTTTCTTGGGGCTTGCGGGCTATTATTGTCGGTTTATCTAAGATTTTTCTCGCATTGCGACCCCGATGACCAAACTTACGCGAAAGGATGTGCCTTTTGTCTAGACTGATGAGTGTGAGCAGAGTTTCAGGGAACTGAAGAGATTGCTCACCTCGGCTCCGGTGTTGGTTTTACCTTCTAGATCGGGAGGTTTTGTGGTGTGTACAGATGCTTCCGGGGTTAGTTTGGGTGTTGTGGTGATGCAGCATGGTAGAGTGGTGGCATATGCATCTCAGCAGCTGAAGCCCCACGAGGAGAACTACCCTACCCATGACCTGGACTTGGCGGCTGTGATCTTCACGCTGAAGATCTGGAGGCATTATCTGTATGGTGAGAAGTTCAAGGTGTTCACTAACCATCAGAGTTTGAGGTATATGTTCACGTAGAAGGACCTTAACCTCAAGCAGAGGCGTTGGATGAAGTTTATGAAGGATTGTGACTTCACCCTATCTTATCAGCCGGGCAGGATGAATGTCATCGCTGATGCTTTGAGTCGGAAGGTCGCGATTAGTGCCTTGATGTTGAGGAAGTGGAGGCTCTGGGAACAAGTCCCCGAAGTGTCGTTCAGGCTCAAGATTCCTCAGGAGCCAAGGTTAGCGGTGCTTGCGAGTCTGACTGTCACCCCTACCATCCGTCGTCAGGTGACAGAGGCTCAACATGCGGACCATGAGTTGCCCCGGATTTTGGCTATGGCTGATGTGGAGCTCGACGAGGACGGAGCCGTGAGATTCCGTGGTAGGCTGTACGTCCCAGCTGAGGAGCAGGTTCGTCGTGCGGTGTTATGCGAGACTCAAGGGAGCAGGTACACCGTACATCAGTCATCAGGTGACAGAGGCTCAGCATGCGGACCATGAGTTGCCCCGGATTTTGGCTATGGCTGATGTGGAGCTCAGCGAGGACGGAGCCGTGAGATTCTGTGGTGGGCTGTACGTCCCAGCTGAGGAGCAGGTTCGTCGTGCGGTGTTGCGCGAGACTCAAGGGAGCAGGTACACCGTACACCAGGGTGCGACAAAGATGTATCAGAACTTGCGGAGGCAGTTTTAGTGGCCTGGCATGAAGAGAGATGTCGCCGAGTTTGTGGCCAGGTGCCTGACCTGTCAGCAGGTGAAGGTAGAGCATCAGTGACCAGGAGGTATTCTCCAACCCTTGGATGTTCCCGCGTGGAAATGGGACCATGTGACCACGGATTTGGTGGTGGGATCGCCGAGGACTCCAAGTGGGCAGGATAGTATTTGGTTGCTGGTGGATAGGCTGACGAAGGTGACTCGGTTGTTACCGGCCAAAGTTAGCTGGAGCATGTCCAAGTTGGCTCGTCTTTATGTGGAGCGGATCGTTCTATTATATGGGATTCCCATTTCCATTGTGTCGGATCGAGATCTGCACTTCGCGTCTGGATTCTGGAGAAGTTTCCAGCGAGCTCTTGGCACGGATTTAGCATTTAGCTTGGCGTATAATCCTCAGTCAGATGGTCAGTCGGAGAGGACCATCCAGACCATGGAGGATATGCTGAGATCCTGCTGCCTGGAGTGGCAGGGGAGTTGGATTCACCACCTACCGTTAGTGGAGTTTGCCTACAACAACAGCTATCATTCGAGCATCGGTATGGCTCCTTATGAGGTATGGGCGTCCGTGTCAGACTCCACTTGATTGGTTCGAGGTTGGTGAGCGTCTTTTCACGGGACCGGAGTTGGTGCAACAGTGTATGAATGTTATGCACCTGGTTCGTCAAAACATGTTGGCGGCCCAGAGTCGGCAGAAGAGCTATGCTGACCGGAGGAGGCAGCCTCTCGCGTTCGCCGTAGGTGATCATGTGTTCTTGAGAGTTTCTCCGATGAAGGGGGTGATGCACTTTGGGCGGCGTGGGAAGCTGAGTCCCCGCTATGTTGGTCCCTTTCTCGTCGTGGAGCGCATTGGTGAGGTTGCTTATCAGTTGCAGTTACCCTCTGAGTTGGCATCGGTGCATGACGTGTTCCACATCTCGATGTTGCGGAAGTATATGCCTGATGACTCTCATGTGCTTGAGGATTCTGTTTGGCCCGAGAGGACTCCAGATCATTCTCTCCCAGAGTTTTCAGTCCGCGTGGAGGATAGGCGAGAGCAGTGCCAGCGGAACAAGGTCATCCCCTTGGTTAAGGTGGTGTGGCAGCAGCACTCTGGTGGTGAGGCTTCTTGGGAACGTGAGGACAAGATGCGTCAACAGTTCCCGTACCAATTTGAGTGAGTCTTCCTCTTCTTCCCCTTGGGTTGTTCTAAATTTCGAGGACGAAATTCCTTTAAGGGGGGAAGGCTATAATATCTCGGACCTTTCGAATCCTTCTTCGTGGGTCCCAGATCTGATTTCTCGGAGCGTCTAGCTCCGTTGTGTCCCAAATTTCATTTCGGACATCTTTTGTGTTCGGATCGGCGTGATTCGGAGTTGTTTCGGAGGCCCGGAACGTGTCTGCGGCCTTTTCATGCGTGTTTTCTAATTTTCGGTGTGTGTTTCGGCAATTCCTTCAGAATCTCGTTGCGGGTGAACCGGGTCGGTCACCTAGGCACGGGTGGTACCGTTGTGATCGGTGTGTTCCGAGGATCCCGAAAATGGAATTTTTAATTTTTTGGTATTTTTTGGATTTTTTGGATTTTCTATAAATATCAACCTTTTTCTCTCTCTCTCCCCACCCTTCTCTTTCTTCTTCTTCTTCTTCTTCCTCCCACCGTGATTGCCCCCCTCTTCCTATCTCTCTCCCATTTCGACGTGGCAGGCCTCTCTCCGGCTGCAGACGGCGGCGAGGCGGCGACGCGGCGACGTGGGCGACGGCGAGATGATCTCGTGGGCGTGCGGTGCTCGTGGGAAGCGTGAAGGAGTGGGGTTTCCAAAAGTGTCCTTCACGGTTTAAGCTCGATTCGACGGACCTTTTGCTCCATTAAGGTAGGGGACGAATCCCTATGCTCATCATGTCATCCCTCGTGATTTGTAGGCCGAATGGGAGCCGAGAGGGGTGTTTTTGAGCGGGTTAGGGCAAAACCATGATTTTGGGAGAGTTCACCTGATCTACGTTTTTAGGCCATAATTTAGTGTTTTGGTGACTTAGAAGCATGCTAGGGGTCCCCAGGGGTCTTCCCCTTTGATTTCCCCCTCTCCTATGGAGGCATGGGGGCGTGGTTGGAATTTTTAGGCGTTTCACGCCGTTTCACTGTCGGACCGGTGTGACGGTCCTTCCAGCGACCATCACACCATGTGTGCGTCACAGCCCTGTTTTCAGCCAACTGGGGTCTGTAGGCTGTGACGGTCCCACGATAGACCGCCGCAGGCGCTGTGACGTGTCTGGGTTGGACCGTCAGGGACGTTCCAACCGGTGGCATGACCGTTGGGCGTCAAGGCCTGTAACATACCAGACCTGGCACGTCACAGCCTTGTAACGCCCCTGTGTGAGTGCTTCAGAGCTGACGCATTCTCATACTGTAACGCACCAGAGATGGTTCGTTACAGCCTATGACGCATCAGGCTGAGTGCGTTAGGGCCTGTGACGCACCGAGTGGCACGCGTCACAGTTGGCTTCTTCTTATCTTGTGGCGCACCAGGGTAGGTGCGTCACAGACTGTGACGCACCAGAGTAGGCGCGTCACGAGCCATTTTGCACTGAGTGTCTGATGCGCCTGTGTTGGGGCGTCAGATGGCTGTGACGGTCCATCTCTAGACCGTCAGAGCCTGTGGCGCGTCTAGGGTAGACCGCCAGGCTCAGGATTGCTCCGGATGGGTTGTAGTCCCATTCCTTTTCCGACCGTGGTCGCCGTGCGACGGTGCGGGTACGTGGGACGGTCCTCGTACGTCGTCGGATGTGGACGTGGTTTTCCGTTGACTTGAGAGTCTACTCCTTTAGTGACCCTCCACTAGTCATAGCCCACCAGTACGCGTGTGCTTGTCTCACCTGGGAGTGGTATACGGGCTTACCCTGAGGATGATTTTTAGATCGGTTTCCGTCAGGCCCCACGTCTTGCAGCCAGAGTCCGGCTAAAGAAAAAATTGTTCAGAGGGCCAGACCAGAGGTCAACGGTTTGTGTGTGCACACGTGGTTGGGGGCAGTGGACACGCGTTGACGAGCGTGACCCCAGCTAGTCACTTGTTTGTGGTTACTTTACGGTGTCTCAGTTCCCGCTGGGCCGGAGGGAGACGCCTAAGAAGCGGACTAAGTTGTCAGTGGACGCATCCGATCTTGCTTCTAGTGCGAGGTACTCCTGTCGAGTCGGGAGTGACAGACTGTCAGTCAGTCTTTACGACTTCGACCTTCGAGTTTTTGTCGTATTGACCGTGGTGTTTCGGTCATTTCACCATGGCACGTGTGTCAATTTTTGTGCCGTGAGACTAGTGTTTTGTAGATGGCAGGGCTTCCCTTTCGAGGTTCTCGCTTACTGCTAGGGTAGTAGTTTCTCCGTTTGCGAGGTAGGGTTCGAGTGACCCCTACTGAGTCTTGTTCTGAGACTCATTCCCTGCGTGTTTTCACCATGTTTCAGGCGAGGCGCTGCTTCAGGGGAGCGCGTCTGAGGCTCAACGTGCTTCGGGTGCCCAACGTTAGATCTAGAGGTCAGAGCCAGGGTAAGTCCCGTGTAGCTGTACTTTTCTTTCTTATCTCTGTACTAGTTGTGGACTACTACCGTTGTTATGTTATTGTTATCTTGTGGACCATGTATCATGTAAAATGTTAATTTATTTCCTTCTTAATCATATAAACTGTTTAATTTCTGCAATTATTTGTGATACTCATGTAGTCTCCACACCATCCTTTTAACCCTTCCGAGTCTTCGGACTCGTGGGTGGTGGTACGAGTCTCGGGTTATCGGGCCTTCCCGGTAATCAGATTCTCGGGTCGTTACACTCAACATGTAAGATGAGGGTGATTAATGCTCTGAAGAATGATGACATTGACGAGGATGGTTGCAACCTCCTTCATGCAAATATCAATCTGGACCTTCCATCCAGATCGATGATGAAACCCTATTTTCTTTGCGTTGATGCAAGCCCCACATCAACGATGAGACATTTTAGGCAAAGGGCTTCGGGCCTGAGCCTCCTTCATATGAATATCAATCTGGACCTTCCGTCTGGATCGATAATGAAACCTTATCTCCTTTGCGTTGATGTAAACCCCACATCAACGATAAGACATTTTAGGCAAAGGGCTTCAGGCTTGAGCCTCCTTCATACAAATATCAATCCAGACCTTCTGTCTGGGTCATTAATGAAACCTCATCCCCCTTGCGTTGATATTAAACCCCACATCAATGATGAGACATATAGGCAAATGACTCCGAGCCTAAGCCTCCTCCATGTGAATATCAATCTGGACCTTCCGTCTGGGTGGATGATGAAACCTTATCTCCTTTGTGTTGATGTAAACCCCACATCAATGATGAAACACATATGCATTCTAGGCGAATGGCTTCAGGCCTAAGCCACCGGCACACCAACATCAATTCAGACCTTCTGTCAGGATAGATGATGAAACCACATTTCCTTTGCGCTGATGCAAACCCCACATCAACGATGAAACACATATACATCCTAGGCAAACGGCTACGGGCCTAAGCCTCCTTCATATAAATATCAATCTAGACCTTCCGTCTGGATTGATAATGAAACCCTACCTACTTTGTGTTGATGTAAAACCCACGTCAATGATGAGCTCTGTTACATACTTGAAAGACAATATGCAATCTCAAGTATTACAAAAAAAGAAGAAGAAAAAAAGAAGAGAAAGAGAAAAAAATGAATATAAAAAAATGGGGCTTAAAATAGAGGTTCCCCGTCGGACTTGTTCGGACATCTTGGACAAGGGTAAAAAGGGCTGTAACCCAGCTATGGCGAAAACCCGAAAGGGCGCTGTAGGCAAAATCGGACACCCCGTCACGTGAAAACCCGAAAGGGCGCGTGGGCAAAAGTAAGAGTGGACTTGCTCCTGTGAAAACCCAAAAGGGCACTTGGGTCAGTAATGTGGTTACCATACAATGAAAACATATTCTACACCTCCTGGTGACACTTCCACCAGTCATCCCACCAATAATGAAACCTATCCATAATAGACCTTTCGTCTACTCTGATGAAACCTAACAACTTCTTTGCATCGGCATAAACCCAATGTCGATGATGAAACCTTCTGTCGGTCACAAGATATCATCGCCTAGATCGATAATGAAACCTATTCAGAATAGACCTTTCATCTACTCTGATGAAACCTAACAACTTCTTTGCATCGGCATAAACCCAATGTCGATGATGAAACCTTCTGTCGGTCACAAGACATCATCGCCTAGATCGATAATGAAACCTATCCAGAATAGACCTTCAGTCTACTCTGATGAAACTTATCAATTTCTTTGCATCGGCATAAACTCAATGTCGATGATGAAACCTTCTATCGGTCACAAGATATCATCGCCTAGATCGATAATGAAACCTATCCAGAATAGACCTTCCGTCTACTCTGATGAAACTTATCAATTTCTTTGCATCGACATAAACCCAATGTCGATGATGAAATCTTCTGTCGGTCACAAGGCATCATCGCTAAGATCGATAATGAAACATATCCAGAATAGACCTTCCGTCTACTCTGATGAAACCTAACAACTTCTTTGTATCGGCATAAACCCAATGTCGATGATGAAACCTTCTATCGGTCACAAGGCATCATCACCTAGATTGATAATGAAACCTATCCAGAATAGACCTTCAGTCTTCTCTGATGAAACTTATCCATTTCTTTGCGTCGACATAAACTCAATGTCGATGATGAAACCTTCTGTCGGTCACAAGGCATCATCGCCTATGTCGATAATGAAACCTATCTAGAATGGACCTTCTGTCTACTCTGATGAAAATTATCAATTTTCTTGCTTCGGCATAAACCCAATGTCGATGATGAAACCTTCTGTCGGTCACAAGCCATCATCGCCTAGATCGTTAATGAAACCTATCCAGAATAGACCTCCAGTCTGCTCTGATGAAACTTATCCATTTCTTTGCATCGGCATAAACCCAATGTCGATGATGAAATCTTCTATCAGTCACAAGGCATCATCGCCTAGATCGATAATGAAACCTATCCAGAATGGACCTTCCATCTACTCTGATGAAACTTATCAATTTCCTTACATCGGCATAAACCCAATGTTGATGATGAAACCTTCTGTCGGTCACAAGGAATCATCGTCTAGATCGATAATGAAACCTATCCAGAATAGACCTCCAGTCTGCTCTGATGAAACTTATCCATTTCTTTGCATCGACATAAACCCAATGTCGATGATGAAACCTTCTGTTGGTCACAAGGCATCATCGCCTAGATTGATAATGAAACCTATCTAGAATGGACCTTCCATCTACTCTGATGAAACTTATCAATTTTCTTACGTCGGCATAAACCCAATGTCAATGATGAAACCTTCTATCTGTCACAAGGCATCATCGCCTAGATCGATAATGAAACATATCCAGAATAGACTACCAGTCTGCTCTAATGAAACTTATCCATTTCTTTGCGTCGACATAAACCCAATGTCGATGATGAAACCTTCTGTCAGTCATAAGGCATCATCGCTTAGATCGATAATGAAACCTATCCAGAATGGACCTTCCGTCTACTCTGATGAAACTTATCAATTTCCTTGTGTCGGCATAAACCCAATGTCAATGATGAAACCTTCTATCGGTCACAGGGCATCATTGCCTAGATCGATAATAAAACCTATCCAGAATAGACCTTCCATCTACTCTGATAAAACTTATAAATTTCTTTGCATCGGTATAAACCCAATGCCGATGATAAAACCTTCTGTCGGTCACAAGGCATCATCGCCTAGATCGATAATGAAAACTATCTAGAATAGAACTTCCGTCTACTATGATAAAACTCATCCATTTTCTACTACCCTAAGTCCCACCGATGATAAAAACCCCCTATCGATCACGAGGCATCATCGCCCGGATCGATAATGAAACCTACCCGGAGTAGACCTTTCGTCTATTCTGATGAAACACAGCCATTTCCTTGCATTGGGCATAAACCCAATGCCAATGATGGAGCTCTTAATGATCATACGACACTTTGCCTTGATCAAATGCTAAAACCTATTTGAGATGGACCTTCTATCTATTTCAATGAGACATGTGAACCCTTAGTACACATATCAACCAACATTTATACATCCGACACTTCTGGCCGATGAGACTTACACTTGTGCCAATTTGGCAACCTTTAGAATCCCGACACGCAGTGGAGCAAGGCCCCCGTCCTTTCCTTGAAAGGATGGATGCTCTCCTGCAGTGTAGATACGGGTATGCTTACATACAAGTTGCCAAAATCGCTACAAGATATGACAAAATAAAGGTGTGGAGATGAGCACCGAAGGCATTAAAAGAAAGATATATTCCATTGCAAAAAGGGAAGATAAAGACAAATGGGGCCCTTCAAGGGGGAAGGATTACAAAAGATGGATAAGCTAAGATCACCTGAAGATATCTTCAAAGTCGAGAAGTCTGACATTTGGCGCCGCTCCCAGTTCACGGAGTTGCATTTCCTCCTTCTGAACGCGAGCCATCTCAGTCTGTAAGGATGCAACT
Source organism: Amorphophallus konjac (assembly GCA_022559845.1). Taxonomy (NCBI): domain Eukaryota; kingdom Viridiplantae; phylum Streptophyta; class Magnoliopsida; order Alismatales; family Araceae; genus Amorphophallus; species Amorphophallus konjac. The sequence goes on from CM040124.1 coordinate 40,103,060, forward strand.
CGACCCTCTAGCAGTGTGGTCTCCTCAATACCATGGGCTTCTGTCGCCTCCAACAACGGTATCTCAGCTTCAACACCATTTAATTTAGCCCGAGGTTCTTCCCATCGGCTATGCAAGAATTGTGCACAAGTAGTTGAACCTTCAACCTGGGCCCTGTTCTTATGAAGATCAGAATTTAGAGACTCCAGCTCCGTTTGACAGTCGGCTTTCTGCAACTTAAGGGCCGTCAGTCGGTCATTCATTGTCCGCTCGAGAAAGTCTCAACAATTCACAAATTTCAGCAAGAACAACACCCGCTGGGTCCAGATATCCAAGGGACAGCCCAGTGCCTGTAGCCCAACAGTCAGCCGTTCAGCCACGTCCTTCAGTTAGAGGTAAGACAATGTCGGCTGAGATTCTACGACCCGACACAACATCTCTAAATGCTGCCAGAAAAAATCCTCTGATGAGGTAAAGCCAAGGGAGGCTACTGCTACCACGTCAAAAGTAACTTCATGGTCTATAGATGCCCATAGGCCAATATCTGGCTCGGAAGAAGGTGACGGGATGGCCACCAAAGTTGAAGGGGCAGGCACCTTGGTGGTCTGCTCATGTGCCGCTGGACTCTTCGAAGAACTCTCTTCTACAAATGCTGGAGGAGGCAAAGGCTACGACTCTGTTGCTTGCACCGACGGAGCCATAAGGTCAGGTGCAATGGTCATTATGGCCGCCGGAACAAAGGCAGAACCTCTTGACGGATTGACTTCAGCCCTCAGCTCTGTTGCAGGCACTAGAGCAGAACTTTCTCCTAGTGAGCCCAACTCTATTGATGATGCTTTCGCGGTCGGTTGTATTCTCACTGGCACAGGATGAAGTATAGTAACTGCCTCTGAAGAAGGCATGGTGACAGGCGGCAGCATATCTAAACCCTTCGATGAAACAATGACGATGTCAAAAGACGATACCAAAAGGCGATCGGCTGTGTCAGACTCCTGGAACAAGGTTTCAGTAAGCACCAAGATGGCAAAGAAGAATGAAAAAGTTATACAGCTCGGCAAAAGGGTGGGCGGAACTTACCATGGCCGCAGCATCCATCTCTTCAAGTGCCTGTATAGAAGACACTAACTCTGCAGATGAAGCATCAAAAGGAGGGGTTATCTCCACCTCCATGTCTATTCCGGCAAATTCTTCTGGCAACATTCCCTCAGATGATGGTGCCAGCAATCTAGGGGGACTAAATATTAAAGAACCACTGAACAGCGTGGAGGGCACCACTGCCCCTTTATTGGCTACCGCAGATGCTTCTTCGTCACCTTTTGAAGAACCGTAATCAACTTCTTCATCAGAAGGGGTAGTAGAGCTACTAGAAGAAATATCTATACTAATCTTGGGTTGGTTCGCCTCCTCTGTCGCCTTACCGTTGAGCGGGTGATTACACGCCGCAATGGGATGACACCCTTCTTTGACACAGTTTTGTGTCCTTCGTGCTATAAAGGAGCATCCACAGCGGGCGTCTCAACCACAGTACTAACCACTCTTGCCACTACAGCACAAAGATATACATAAGGCACGGAAAGAAGATCACTAAGAAATAAGAGTCAGAAGGATAGCAGTCACTTGGCTCACCCTCGGCCTCACTAGCAGGCGTGGGAGAAGGGAGTCTGACATCCTCCTCAATAGTGGGGAGACTCTCCCCTATGGCTTCAACTATCCCAGTTGTCTCTACCATGGCCACGGCAGAAGGTCCCATATCCTCCGTCCCCGCTGCAACCTCCTCAGTACTCATAGTGGCGGCAACTGCTCCTTAAGCTAATACCTAACAAAGAAGGTGTCAAAGAATGAAGACGCCATGGAAAGAACGTTCTTATAGGCCGCGAAGAAAAGTGATGTCACCTTCAGCTGCTTGCTGAGTGGCCTCCTTCTGAGCGGTAAACTGTTCAAATGATGGCACGATAGGCAAAGAAGCCTCAGCTGCATCCGTCAAAGACTGCTTTGATAGAGTTTTCTGAGCTTTCTTCACCCGACCCAAGGCGACCTTCAGCAAAGAGGCCACTCTCTTTCTGCCAGGAGGAAGCGGAGTAGTGGTCGGCACTGGTACAGGAGTGTCAAAGTATTCCGACTTCTGGGCTTGGGAGATGATCTTCCTATAAAGTCCCTGCTGCTTTATGTCTGGTCGATCTGTCAAATGAGGCGCAAGCTGTTATAAAAAGAATTGAGGAACAAGCTAGGCGACATGCCAACTGAAGAAAACTTTACCTGACGGGCCATTATAAAAAGATGAGAGGGGCCAGTACTGATAAGCCACCTCCTTACTTCAGGATGCAGCCTCCCGAACAAGCCAACAGATGTCACCAATTTTCTTACACTTCTCGGCTAGGTCAGCTAAGTCCGTATGACCTTGGGAAGCAATGCAATGATGCAGGCCGAGGTGGTCAAGACCCCAGCCATCAGCATAATGAAAAGATACAAACAAAGGTTTGTCCCGGACACTTGCTACAGGACTATCAAGGGTCAACCCATGGACATTCATCAAAACAAACCGCCAAGACGTATGTTGATAATATGTCGGGGTTCTATCTTCTCTGCTAATGAACGCCCGGTAAGGGCAAAAGCAGTCAACCTCACATTTTCATGAAACTGCTTTAGAGAGCGGCTCCTCAATTGGAAATGGATATTGCTGAAGCTCCAGGTGGGAATTGCCAATCTGGCATAGATGTTCTAGATTCTTCGTGAAAATATCTTCATCTATGTCAGCAAGCACATGCATCAACTGTTTAGTCGCATCCTCTTTCGCGGCTTTCCTGTGTGCTATATATGCATCTACCTCCCTCGGGTGTTGGGAGAATAGTCTCTTTAGATGGGCTTCATCGATATTAAAAACTGGTCCAGGCTGCTGGCTCAGAAAGGTGCGCTCGGCTACGTCCCAGCATGTCATCCTAGCATTGCGATAGAAGTCGGTTCGGGCATTCCACCATTTCACATATTCTGGAGTGACCCGGGAAACATGGTTCGACACCGGCATTCTGAAAACATTGGCATCCCGACAAGGGAAGTAATCCCACCAGGTGTGACCCTCGCTTGCAACGGCCAAGATGTGCTTTGACCTGCTATCCAAGGGAAACTGAGCAGCTGAGGGTGGAATGTGCTGATCATAGCCAAAATTTCGGCCAAATCTGAACGGGTAATAGGGTTCTAGATGAACCACGCCCCCTTTCTGAACACTAAAACACTGGGGCGGATTGATAGAGCCCAATCAATGAGCTCAAGCTCCAAAACTGGCTGGGTTACTGTGTTACCCAAAATGAAATGTGTGACAGTCTCCACTGCCTCGAGCTTGCACTCATGCTGGCGGTTCACCAATGGAGCAGAATGTGCTGCTAAATTCCAGAAATGAATGGTCCCCGCTGAGTCCACCGGAACCCTTGTTAGCCGGCCTCTGATAGAGAAAAGCTGCTGAGATACTGAGCCAAGTTCGACACTTGCAAATTCTAGCATCCTGGGGTACAATGTAGCTGTTTGCAAGGTCCTGGGAGCAAGTTCTGGGAACAAACTGCATACCCAGGCATTGAAGAAATGAAACGGACCCACTATTCTGAAAGAGCGAGTGATCCAATGCTTATGTATGTCCCCTAGAGATTTGTAAACCAGGCAAAGTGCAGTCAGACATAGAGCAAGCCGCATGCCCCAAGCCATCTAACATGCAGGGTATATTGCCTCCGGCCTAATGACTGTCTCATCTCCCTGCGGGAGAGCAAAAGTGCAAAGCCAAAATGTGAGGTAAGCAGCACAATGAGTAAGGGGATCCACCCCAGCTAGGTTCGGTCCTCCTCGGCTGACTCGCCGAAGTGAAGCAGGCAGCTCTGACTTGAATTTGGGAGGCTTACATGGCTTACCCGCAACAGGAGCCACATGAGGGAACTCATTATACTTCAGAGGACTACCAAAGAAATATTGGATCCAATGTCCTTCTCGGACTTGTATCTTACTACTCTTCTCTCGGGTGTGATATTGTAGCAACCCTGATAAATGAATATTTGAAATGAATTAAAATATATATATATATTATTACAGAATTAATACAGATATTAAGAAGAAGCCTAAAGGGGTGAATAAAATCAAAATACAAATAACGCACCTTCTTAAGGCGCTATTTAAATTAGACACGCCTCTGGGTAAGGCGTGAATAAAGAAGTGACGCCCTCACCTAACGGCGTCCATTTCCAACGATAAAAAGGGCAAGGCCAAGAAACGCCCCTATCTTGGGCGTGTTTTTAAACCAAGGAACGCCCTAACGAAAGGCGCTTCTTAAGAAACGACCTGAACCAGGTCGTCAATTCAAGAATCGACGACTTGACCAAGGTCGTTAATTCCATTCGTGAACCGTTCGACCCAGGATCTTATCTAAGGAAGTTTGTGTTAATCCAGGAAGGGTTATACATAGGTAAGGACTCTAATGAGGATATACTACCCTCAATCAAACACTCACCCTAGTAGGACTCTACAAACCCTATAAATACTCTTGACAGCCGAACCCTAAACCTATTTGGACGATCGAACTGCACAGGTACGTGAAGAACATATGTTCTTCTTCTTCTTCTGTTCCTTTTCCTTATGAACGTAGTTCGTGAAGAATAATTATTCTTCTTCTTGTTCAGGAAACTCTGCTGCTGCCGTCGGAGAATAGGTAATATTCTTCTATCATTTTCCTTAAAACGTCGATTATAACTATGAAGATTATTAACATCTTCATCTTCCTTCTTTTTCTCTTCCTCTACAGGTTCTGTAGTGTGAAGATCTCTGAAGAACATTTGTTCTACCTCCTGCTGCTGCTGCTGTTGTGGATATTTCGTTGCCGTTGAAGCAACAGAGCTCATCTTCTATCTAATCCTTCACGTTCCATCTTCCCAAATCTTCATAAGGTAGGTTTTCTCAAATCACTGTAGCCCAAACTAAATTGATACAGTACAATAATCATCATGCATATACATGGTTTGGTTTACTATAGTTTCTAAACGAATTTCTGTTAATTTCTTGAAAGAAACGTCCTTAGCAAGGGCGTGATTATGAAATACACGCCCCAGACTAGGGCGCTATTTTCCAAGTCACGACCCTGCCCAGGTCGTCAAATCTAAATTCGACGCCCTGTACACAGGCGCTATTTTCCAAGTCACGACCCTGCCCAGGTCGTCAAATCTAAATTCGACGCCCTGTACACAGGCGTTAATTTCTTATAAACATTAATCACCATATTAACAACTGCTTATATATGAAATCATGATTCTACAATAATGCATGATCATATGTCTTCAAACCTGTTAATTTTATTGTCATAACTATACATTCGTTCTCCATGAATTCTATTATCCTGAATTTATTACTGCCATTGAAATTTCCTGAATAAACTTTAATTAACGACCTGGACGAAGTCGTTTTCCACATGTTAACGCCCCGACATAGGGCGTAAATTGAAAAGAAACGCCCCTTCCTAGGGCGCGTATATTTTAAAATTCTGAAAATATATATTCTGTAAAAATTGAATTAAAATGTAACGCCCCTGCCCAGGGCATTTTTTTGATGATTCCTGAAAATTAATTATATTCTGTCAAATATGTAAATAATAAGACGCCTTCTGGTGTAGTCGTCAAATCTTGAATAAACGACCCTGACCAGGGCGCGTTTTAGATAAATTACTGAATTATTGAAAATTCTACAAAACGGAAACATATGTAAACGCCCTTCTGTCAGGCGTTAATTACTTTAGAAACGACTTAGCGTAAGTCGTTATTTTCTGAAAAATGATTTTTATCCTGATTCTGTTAACCGAGGGTTTCATATGTTATATAATATATATATTGGCACTATTCTCCACTCCGTGAGTATAGTCCCATGTTTCATGTTGTTTTATCGATCACATTCAACTCTCGTTGACATACAAGCTCTCCATTGGACATTCCGTTCCTTTGGACTAGCGAGTTAGTCATAGAGACCTCCGTAAGACTCCTCGTAGCCTTGGATTCCCTCAAGGCCGACTGAGCTGGTTGTACCCTAAAAACCCATTACACGATCTTTGCCATGTCAATCTAAAGAAACATGGTATACCGGCCCTTATGATTATACAAAGAGTATATCATAAGAAATTCTTAATGGGATGATGATATCATGCCATATCATGTCATTCTTGTAAACCTCAATTCTATGATAAGAATGAGGGTATCTTGCTTGATCTAATGTTCATGTGGACCTCAATTCTATATAAAGAATGTCCATATTGATTTGTCATGGTACCTAAGTTAAGGGAACCATATTCTACCTAGTTTTATCGATATCGTGATTATACCGTTATTATCACCATTCTATGTCCTTTGTCATATTTTTTGGACTCTATTCTGTCAAAGTTGTCATACATGTCTACAAGCTTGATTATTGAAATTCTATATTGGCTATATAAACAAAAGTGGATGTCAAAAATACATGATAAATGCCTGCGCATATAGGGCCCGATCTGGTCCTGGGAGGAGCACCCGAAAGTACTTGTGCCCATGGGAGTTAAAATGATAAGGTATCTGGCATTATACCGAGTACTTGACTTGCTTGATTGGACATTCTACACACATCTTGTACTTGAATCGTACTTGACTTGACATGAAATGCGTGGCCCGAAAAAGGGTAATTTACTTGCTTGATACATGATAGCCAAAGTTCTTGACATGACTTGTTAAATGTATTTGCTTGAATATCTTGAATAACTTGTTACCTTGTTGAAAGTTCATGATTAGTCCATCTTATTTCCTTGATATTACATTCTCTCTATCTTGTCGTTTTATGCGAGCATGCATAGCTTTATTGCATTCATGAAAATGTAATTACTTAAACCCCTTGCTAGTACTTGAGATATAATTTCCTACTGAGCGTTTGCTCATTCCGTTTGTCCCTTTGTACTTTTCAGGTAAGTCCGACGACGATGGAAGTCAATCGGATGGGAATGGTCAAGAGTGAAAGTGATAGAACTTCTACAAGTGTCGTCTAGTTGTTTCTATAGTTTTCTTGAGTCAACTATGTACTTTTCTTTTTATTTAAACAGAGTATTGGATTTGTAATAGCCTATTATGAAATAAAGGATTGGGTTATCTTGCTATTTGCGCATCTCTGTCTTTGTGTCGAATACATGACTACTCTGATTGACATGATTGATATAAACTCGTTGCGCATCTCCGGGTATCTTCCGCGCTCGGGGCGTGACAGATATCCCTTAGATGATCCCCTGTTATGTGCCAGGCAAAGGGAGTGGTATGCTTTCATCAAATACCGACATGAAAAGCCGAAGTAATACTACCCCTCACCGTCAGTTTCGTCTTTGATGAAGTCGTGTAGGAAAACCTCTTCATAAAGTTCTCCGTCAATCGGCAGACCTCACAACTGTGACAAACTCCAGAGGTCCAAAGAAGTTTCACCCTCTACTATGTAGAAAGTATTAAACAGTGGGCAAAACACTTCAAACATGCTGCAACACAATCCTTTGGAAATGGGATACCTATAACAGGGTGCATATACACTGTGGCATAGCCCAGCCCTGACCAGTAAAGAAGCATATTCCTTCATAACATACTCTGTAAACTCTACCGCTCCCACGCGGAAAAGATGAGCATCGGTCACCTTAGTGTTTGCAAAAAATCTAGCAGCCAACTGAAACTTAAATTGAACAGCCAGGCAGTTCAGAACAAACAGCTCATCCCTGTAGCCCCACTTGATGGGTGCCAAGAACAGACCATAGCTGGGCTTCTCTCTGTTGACCCGACCTGCAATAGTGTCCCATCTGGCCAGTGTGAATTCAAGAGCCCGCGTCAGCATCTTCTGCTCCACCTCCAACTCAGTTACTCCCAAGATAGCATTCCACTTGCGCCGCTCTCCTGGGAGATAGATGGTTTCTCCACGATATACGGAGCCTTTCAAGATGTCCCTATCCATCAACATGGCCCGTTCCACCATCCGAGCCAACATAACATCTCTCTTCCACGCAACATTGAAGGTGCAGATGAACGATACAAGATGACGATCCTTCAGAAAATTCGGACGATAGGCATCATCGCGATCGATGTTTAACCCATCCTCAGTGGGTAGGATGCGTAATGCAGACACTGTGTCCATTTCTGAGTCAGAAGACTCGTCAACTATGGTGATCCTCCCAAGACCGCGGTCTAGCTGTCCGACATTCATCCAAGTCACAGTAGGGCCAAACACCCTACCCTGAGAGGAAGCACCAACATCAGCAGTTCTAGAAGCAGCATGGCTAGAGGTGGTGGCCATTCAGCAACTGCAGATAAAAATCAGAGAAAATAAGACAATATGAAAACAGAAAAAGAGGAAGGAATCCTAAGAAAATTTTGATAGCACCTCCCCTTATCCAGGGTGTGCCCAAAGTCAAATAGGATGAACATCCACCAAGAGGGGATGACTCCTTAATAGAAAGGGACGTAGTCCCGTATGTGAAGAAAAAGAAGAGAACCTCACAATGAAAAGATGAGAAAATGAGGAGGGAAAATCCCCTCACGCCGATCGCCGCCACGATGAAGACCAAGAAGAGAAGAGAGAGAAGGCTCAGGGTGAAATGAGCCTTCCCTCATCCTCTCGGCGCTAAATAGGGTAAAACCCTAAGGCGCACCGAGATGCTGCCCGTGCCGACGGCATCGCGAGTGAAATGGCGCGCCGACACCATCGCGTCGAGAACACCAGATGAAAAATGCACGCCGAGACCAATGCTGCACCGATATGAACCCCACGCCGATTGTATGCCGCGCCGAGATGAGCATGCCAAGATTGTCAACCGCGTCGATTTGCCCACGCCGAGACAATGCAATCAGAAGATTAAGTCCAAATGTAGGTCATTTAAGACCCAACAACTTGGCATTTGTCCAAATATGCTTACAAAGCGCTGGGATTATACAAACAGAATGAAGATTCCAAGCTATGAAAATGCACTATGATCAGGAACAGGCCTGAAGAAAAGTACAAAGTACGTTACAATATACACCCGCGGGTCCCGTGCCGCTCATTCTTCGCTTACACCACTTGCGGGTGGGGGGAATTTGTTGACACCTAAAATATACAAAGATAAAAGAAGAAGCCAGAGAAAGCTCAAGGCTTTGAATACCAATCAAGGGTGTGGCTCCTGTGCCATCCCTGGAGGTTCTGAGAATCAGAATAGAAGAGATCCACTACCCCTGACACTCTGTTTAGCTGAAGCCATCTATGGTTAGGCTGCTGTCCAGCACGGCTATCATTCAGATAGTCAGGCTGATGAAGACTACATCAACCCTCGGGCAATCATCTGAATGTTGAAAAGGATCCTCGGAAAATTCTGATGCTCATAGAATGAGACATGTTCGTGAATGCAAGGTGTTAAGCAAGCCTCATGAAGAACGAGCATATATTCTAAGAAGTCCGTATGACCAATGAAGAAAGCCCATTAGAGGAGGCCCTGATTGGCACCGATACACGAAACAAATGGGCCCAAGTCCAATACAGAATGAGCGCGCCAAGAGGCTGCATGTCGAGCATGCCGAGGAGTTCGTGCTGATAGAAGAGGGACACCCCTCTATAAAACATGTTATCTTCGACAGATTGAAAAAAAACACGGAGCACAGTGAGGGGATCGGAGCCAGAGTGGCCGCTGAAAAGAAGAGAGCCTGAGAGCCCGCTGAAGGAGATTTTAAAAGAAAAAGAGAGAGAGCAGAAGAAGTCTTGGGAAGAAGATTCAAGGTGGGAGCCGTTTATCAAATGCCCCCAGGGGCCATATTCTCCCGTTCCCCATTTTCTATTTCGATCTATTTCTTCTGATCTACTTCTGAGGGTTCTTCCTCCGTTGATGTTAAGTGCCGGTATAGCCCGACAATTTTTTTTGGGATGTTTAGATCATATGCATATTCATGTAGCATGATTCTCCTCGGTGCTAAATGTATGTGTTCTGTTTGGATGAAATAGAAACATGAGATTATGAAGTTTGCCCTCTCTCTCTTTGTCCCTAAAATTCGTTGTATTCGATAGCTGTTGCGAACAGATTTGATTTTGCCATATATATACACCCTCCAGATCCACTGAGTGTGCTTCTATTGCATTGCCTTTACCTTTCCAACCTCACAATAGTAGTGAGAGCCTGAGCCAATTCATCTCATGGCTTCTTATTTGCAAAAATGGTAAGGGATACACTCAAGTCAAGGCTCGTGTGATTCAATCGATAACTTGGTTCCCAGTGAGGCTCCCGAGTGAAAGCCCTCTTCTCCCTGGAATGATTTCTTGCCTTTCCGACCATCTCAAAACCCTTGAATACAACCCCTCGAAGCCTTAGGTAAAACACCTAAAATTCCTTGAATCAAACCCCTTAGAATCCTTAAAAAGATCTCTAAAAATCCTCAACTCAAAACATCTTCAAACCCCCTTAAACTCTTATCTTCAGAAAACCCTCAAAAGCCTCCCGGCGTGGCCCTCTCTTGGCGCGAGTTCCACGATGAGTGTTGCCCATACCGATTGGGCATTTCCAAGGGTGCCGAGACCTTGTCCTCCTTGCCGCACCGAGACACATTCGTGCCGATGCCCTCAGGAGCCCTGAGCCCTATGATCCTTCAGTGTGGAATCCTATTACCCCGAGCACTACAAGAAAAAGTGGTATTTCAGATGAAAATTTAAGACAAATTAATTTCTATCGCATTTCCATCTGTAAATTCAGACGAATATGATTCTTCTCAAATTCCATCTATATTTGAGACAGAATCCTTTCATCTAAATATCCGTTTGAATTTACAGACGGATATTCGGACGATAAAATTCAAGTCTGAAAATACAGACAAATATTCAGACGAATAGCCTTACGTCTGAAATTTATATCCGTCTAAAGTTTCGTCTCACATTTTCCCTCTCCCGCCACATTCGACTGCCATTTCCTCATTTCCCCCACCCTCCCTCTCCCTCTTACTATTTCTCCTCCATCTTCCCCGTCAGAGCCGCGCTGCCCTCCTCCCTCTCTACGTCGCCGCCGCCGTCCATGCCATCTCCGCCAGCCTCCGTCGTTGCTGCCACTGCCGTCCTCCTCCATCTCGTCGTCCGCACCGTCGCTGCCACCTCTTGTCATCACCACTACCTCTCCGGTAAGTACCCTCTCCCTCCCCCTCCCTTGCGGGCGCAAGTGCCCTTTTTTTTGGGGATCATCGGAGGGGTTCAGGAAGGGTACGTGGGGGGGAGGGGGAGCTCGGAGGGGGAGGAGGAGGTCGCCGGTGGGAGGGGAGGTGCGGTTCAGGGAGGGTGGGGGGGAGGGGGAGCTCGGAGGGGGAGGTTGCCGGTGGGAGGGGAGGAGGGGATCAGGGAGGGGCGATCGGTGGCAAAGAGGGGGAGCTCAGAGGGGGAGGGGGGTTTAGGTAGGGGCGACTGGTGGCAGGGAGGGGGAGCTCGGAGGGGGAGGGGAGCTCGTCGGTGGGAGTAGAGGTCGCCGGTGGGAGGGGAAGGGGGGTTCAGGGAGGGTGGGGGAGCTCGGAGGGGGAGGATGAGGCCTCCTCTTATCTCAGATAACCGGGCTAGGCCTCTGATTCTTGATTTTTGGAACCATATTATAGGGCTATTTGTTTTCCCTTATGCGTCTACATGTTTGTGAAATATATTATGAATTATTCAATGCATGCCATCCATCATCCTTCATATGGACTATGGTGTATTTTGAGAATCATCTCAAAACCCTCTAATGAGGGTTCACGGGTGTTTTGTCAAAGAATAAAATCTGAACACAGGGTGAAAGAGTTGACTCTCACAGTCGACACATTTCATCGAGAAGTCTGTTTCTAGCAAAGAAATAAAAAATCCAGTCGAAAGTGTCGACTCTCAGAGTCGACACATTTTGGCGGAGGATATTTTTCTTCGTGATGTTTTTTCCCTATTGACATTAAAACATCCCTTATTACATGTCATTTGATTTGGTTGAATATTTTTATTCTTCATATTTTTTTGATAAGTAATGATTTGTATTATGTAAGAGAATGTACATTAAAACAGCTCCAGTCGGCTAACCTCCCTTCATTGCATTATATCATACTAGAAAAACTAGAAATGTAGAAAACTTCTAAGGAGCTTTACAATTAATGTTAAATCTTTTGAATATGCTAATATCTCGCTTCCTCTTTAACCTTGTCAATGCTTCATGGAATTCTATGCAATGGCGATTGTCTTCCAATATTTGGATTAGAAGATTTCCTTTAAGCACATAATCTCCTTGGAAAATTCTTTCACATCTCTGCTTCCAGATATGCCAAACTATGGTTCTCAGTAGCACTCTCACCAGCTTCAGAATTGGCCCTTTCTTAGGGCAGTTATTAGCAAGCTGTGTAATTTCCAGATTGAGAGTTTTAGGAGACCGGTGCAAGTCTAGCCTACTTAGAATTTCTTTCCAAATCCAATTAGAGTAAGGACATTCAAAGAATAGATGTTCTAAAAATTCACAATTGTTTTTGCAAAAGTAGCACATAGAAGCAAGGTGTTGTCCTCTCTTTTGTAAATTGTCCATAGTTGGGAGTTTGCTTAACACTGCTTGCCACAGACAGTAAGAGGCTCTTTGTATTGTCGGCCCCTTCCAGATCCATTCACTATAAAGCAAAGGTGTTGCTTTTGCTCTTATTACTTCCCAGCAATGTGCTGTAGTGAACAGCCCATTATTATGGTTCCATCGGATTTCATCTCTTCCACCTGATGCAATAGGGATCCCTGATATTGTATTCCAAAGGTCTGCCATTTCAGAAGAAACAAGTTGTGGTAAAGACCAACACCCATTGGTAATAAAGGCATCCACCTTGCATTCCTTTTGCATCTCTAGATCTTGCATGCCATTTTTCTAGAAAAATCATGTTTTCAAAGAGGGTCATAAGGCCTTTGATTTAGTTGAATGACATTGGGTGATTTTTCTACACATGAAAACCTCCCATAAATACATACTAAACTTCTAGGATACTCCTATAAGAGAGATGCCTTCTCCACATGCCTTAATTGAACCAAATAGAACCTTAGCATCAGGTGAGTGGAGGAATTGCTTCAGTGCCAATTCCCTCTGCTTAGTATTTGTGTCACAAAAAATCATACAATCACTTTCTCTCCAGCAGAGTCTGCAATTGACAAAATGTTCAAAAAGAATTTTATCTTCACTCCATCTTTCAAGTCTATGGAGTCCAAAAGATTATCAATCTTTTGATATTTCACTTTCATGACACTCCAGTCTCGGGAAGCATAATCAGCACAATCTTTCAAACATGGATGTAGGTACACTACACTACCAACATCAATTCTCTTAAACTTCTCATATTTCCCAAACTATCCTAGAAGTTTTTTCTATCTGGGACTCAGACACAATAGCACAATGAGATCAGTGTATCCTGGCAACTCATCCAAGAATTATGTGCTTAAAGGAGTGCAAGACATCTCTGGTCATCTCCCGAAGGTCCTTTATGATAGAAATTCCCCTTTTACAATGATCTTCGTTTTGCAATGTTTCTTCCACTATATCAAAGAAACCTACCTCTGCATCAACTTTCAGGTGCCACCTACTGCCACCTGATATACATGCTCTACTCAGGATACTTTCGTCTCATGGCATCTCGTGATGAGTCTCATGGCATCTCGTGATGGTATATCTTGGGAGCTACACATGGGCAAGTAGAAGAACTTCCTCTGTATGACTTCTGCTCTATTAAGGCTAACAATAGATCTCAGAAGCTTGATGTTCTCAAAAATGGGAGGAGAACATGAGTATTCTTTTCTTGGTCTATAAGCAGTTTTCTAGAATTGTGTGCGATGTAGGAGATGAGATAGGGGCTACATGTCAGGAGAGGTTAGTAAAGGTCCCTAGCCTTCTCGTTTTAGATGAAGGCCATACTCCCAGAAATGAAGACACAAATATTCTCCCCACGCTAGAAAAGGTGCAAACTCCCCGCAAGGTGGTCCTTTCATAGACACTATTTCAGAATCATGTCAAAGAAGGTTTTAATATATTGAATCTAGTGTGTCGTAAGTGTTGACACCCGTTTTATGACTAATAAGTCGGGCCATCTCCTTGTTCATTCTATATGATGCTCCAAGTTGTTCACTCTTCATTGAGCCCACTTGATCAGTTGGAGGTCTATTTTATGGGTCTAATCCTCTTGGTTGACTCGGCATTTTCGTTGGTTGAAGCTTGGCAAGCTTTTAAATCTTGGATCTTTATTGTCTCTAACGGTCCACATCAGGGGCGTTACATCCTTCTGACGCATCAGCCCCTGGCCGTTACATCCTTGAAGAGTCCTTACGCTTGAGCCTTCTTTCAAAGCTTATCCTTTTATTTATCCGTCGACTCTAACGGTCTGTCGTGCAACCGTTATATTCATCTAACGCGTCTACCCATGGCCGTTACAGTTCTTTCAGAGTCCAATTGTTTGAAACGTCTCCCCGTTGATCTTATCTCTTTGAAGATAAGGTTAGTGTGACGGTCTCTCCCTAGAGCGTTACATTCCTGTGGCGGTCTGTCGTGCAGCCGTTACATCCAACAGAGAGTCCTGGCAGGTCTGGTCTTTTCTCTGCTACTCCGTGGTCGAGTTAAGGGTTTGATCTGATGATTTCTCTTCCAAATCTGATCCTCAGAACCTTCTGTTTGTTTCTATGGACTCTTGGGAGCATTATCTTCAAGAGTTTGCTAAGAGTCTTCCTACTTTCTTGCTGGATTATCCTCTGCTCGACCGGAGAGTTGGAGGGTCTATAAATAGAACCCTTGACTTCATGGCCTAAAGAGGAGAAATCTGGAGTTTGCGTCGAAGTGCTGCAACATTCAGGAGCCATATTCATCCAAGAGGAGCTGTCTTCCACATCCATCTGTCTCACAGTCAAGGGAGTACTTTGGTTTCGAGAGTTTAAGTTCATAGTTTGCATACTTGTGTTCTTCCCTTTTCTCCTCTCATCATAGCATTGTCCCACTTATTGTTCCACGTTCTTCCACGTTCTTCCCTCTGTTTTTGATCATATAAACATCCTCCTACGTTTTAAAACGCCCATAGGGGTTAAAAAACTAAAACTTCCCCAGTATTCCCCTTTCCTTTTGATGATATTGAGTTTATTTGAGTATTGATACTACGCTTGTTGAAGGGCTAATTTGGGGTTTGTTTCTTGTGTTTCTCGTTCTTTGGCAGGGTTTACAGAGTTCATCAGACGAGGCCCAAGCTTTCTAGCCGGCTGGAAGGTTTGGAGTTGAAGGAATTCACAAGTTTGTTATGCAGATACTCTAACGGTCTTTCTCAGACGCGTCAGGTTCCCCTGACGGTTTATCGGGCGGCCGTCACACTCCCTGTGACGCACAGGCACTTGACCGTTACATTTAGCAGATCTGCAGGTTTCATTGGTTTCTTTCTCCCATGGGCGGGTGCATCATCCACCTATTTCTAAGGTATTATTCAGGTCTCTTGGCTTATTTTCTTACCTTAGTGGCGATCACGTTCCTTTCTTTGGTATTGGGCATAGCTTTTTCTCTCTCACATCTCTTATTTCCTTTACTTGATCCACCCCACGTGGTGTGTTTTATTTATCTTCATTGCTCCACGCTCCGGCGTGTGTTTTTTTTCTTTTCCTTAGGTTAGTTCGATTGAGATAGCATTGCCCATGCTAGAGCCAGTTCTGATTGCCTAGGTTCACGGTCTACATGTTCATAGGTTGATTGAGATCATTCCTGAAGAGGCGAGATCTCGCGTTGGATCCTGAGCGGGCTGTGGATCACCAGAAGATGAATCTGCAAGAGAGGGAAACGTATCAGAGGGCCCAGGGGATCTCCCTGGGGCAAAACCCTCCGATGGCTAAGTCAGTAGAGCTATGGTGGAAGCAATAATGGGAGGGAGGAGAGAGCTGATGCGCGAGAATCCTCTCCACCAGAGGGTGAAGCGAATCGTGCTCAGGAGCTTAGGGTGTGTGAATGCCTTGTTTTTCCTTCCTTTCTTCTCTTACCTTCCTCCCTGCCACCGGAGGGTATCCCTTGCTTAAATAGTGCACCGCTTTCAGGAGTCCTGCAAGCTGAGGGGTTCCCGGCGGGAGTTACGTCTTTAACGGGGGCTTTCATGGCCTGATCGTGGGAACGTTATCTCCTTGAAGTCCGGCGGCTCCCCTGACTCTCCTGCTGGCGGGGGACTCTGAACGGCTGCACATGCGGATAATCAACCGGCCTTACCTAGCCACGGGGATGCTAGCTCTTGTCCGAGCGATAGGCATGGCCCGACGAAGGTGGGGTCGGATAGGTCGGTGAGAGCCTATCTCTCCCGAACGGGGAGAGGGCTTAGGCCGGACCTTCCTTGGGACCTGACCGTTGTCTCGGGCCCTCCGAGCCTAGAAGGCCGCCGGGGAGAGTTAGTTCCTCGAGTCTTATTTATTGGGCTTTTCTTCCCTAAGTGGGCCATGTGGCCTATCACTCGGGTGGGCTCGCCTAGTTGGACCCTGTGGGGTCTTGTTGGGCGGCCTTTGTGGTGGGCTGCGGAAATCCCCCTCTCCACTTGTCCCCCTCCTACTCCCGAGCCATGGAGGCTCGGATGAGTAGTTTTTCGAGGCTTTGGACCGGCGTGGCTCAGGTGGGTGGAATTCCGTTGGCGTTATGGAGCCGCTTATAGCGGTTGCCGAGGCCCGTAATGATGATCCTGACGGATTCGAAATGAAGGGTCCCCCCTTTTTCTCGGAGCACGGAACGGCGCGTCGTCACCCTCAGGGGTGTTTAGGGGGCGTTGTTCATCATTCTAGGCTTCCAGGGTTTTAGGCTTTCCTTGCTTCTTGATGCG
Organism: Amorphophallus konjac; assembly: GCA_022559845.1. Classification (NCBI taxonomy): domain Eukaryota; kingdom Viridiplantae; phylum Streptophyta; class Magnoliopsida; order Alismatales; family Araceae; genus Amorphophallus; species Amorphophallus konjac. Next base: position 40,119,844 of record CM040124.1, read on the forward strand.
CTGTGAGAGCACAGCAGAGACGCGGAGCCTTGCGGCGGCGTTCGAGGAGTTGGCGAGGATAACCGCGGAGGCGGTCCGGCAACTTCCTTCTCCCCCGGAGTCTTCGAGCTCGTACGAGGGATCTTCTCCTGACTCGATGGCGGATCAGAGTCCGGAGCTTGAGCTGGTGAGGCGGGAACCCGTCCCCAACTGCAGTGAGTTGGGAGAAGCGGAGGTGCGGAGGCTGGAGCATCGCTTTCGCCTGCCTCTCAGGTACAGCTTTGCTGTCACCGCTCCATACGAGACGAGTCTGGATGATCACAGGGAGCACATTTGCACCTTTCTTCTGGCTTGGAAGAGCGGATTTCGTCTCCCTTTCGATCCTTTTGTGTTGCAGCTTCTTACTTTTTTCCGGTTGGCGCCTATTCAGTTGGTGGCCAACTCATATCTTCTGCTCTCGGCCTTCCAGATTCTTTATCGTCAGCACGACATTTTTCCTTCCTTGGACCTCTTCCATTTCTTTTTTGAGTTGAAAGCGCACCCGTCGGCGGGGAAAGGCTTCTACTTCATCCAGGCGCGGAGGAATAGGAGCTGCATCTTGCTTGCGGCGAAGGACTCCTCGCACAAGGGGTGGAAGACCCAGTTCTTCTGGGTGAAGGCGGTGGCGACGGACGAGATCTGGAGATGTCGGACCTCGCCCAACTTTCACCCGAATCTGCCCCCTCGCCAGGAGGAATTCCCTCCCCACGTGGAGCAGCAGGCTGCCCGTCTGCTGGAGGACCGTCGATCGATCGAGGAGCTGGTGACGCCGGAGAACGTCGAACGGTGTCTTCTCTCGCGGTTGACGTCGACAGGTACCGCTCTCGAGGCTCTTTATCTGGGGTGGTAGCTCCTTTCCTTCTCCTGACCGGGGCTTCTTCTTGTTGCAGACGTGAGGCGGGAGCCTCTGGAGGAGGCGGTTGAGGTCATCGATATGGGGGATGACTCGGCAGCCGATGAGCCTGATGCCTCGGCAGGTCGCGCCCAGGCCCGAGATAAGGGCAAGGGGGCGGCCCCCGAGGGGTCTTCTCGAACGACCGGCCTGAAGCGCAAGGATCCCATGGCGGGGAAACTATGGGAGGCCGTGAAGGCCAGGAAACGGGCCAAGAAGGCCGGCCTTTCTACCACCGTCGGAGGCGATTCTGGCTCGGCGGCGCTCCCCCCTCGGGGGTAGGATGGGGCCGACCCCTTCGGGCTAGCTCTCCCATCCGCCGGGCGAGAGGGGGCCGAGGAGACCAGGGGCCCCTCAGAGGGAGGTGATGGGCCGGCTCTCCCCTCCGCGGGGGTAGAGGGGGCCGATACCGGTGTGGCCGGCGCTGGGACCGAGGGATCGGTCGGCGCAGATGGGGGTTCGCCCGCGGGGGCGTCGCAACCCCAAGTGCAGGAAGTTTCTGGTGCGGTTGATCCCGCGGCGTCGGTCGAGGGTGGGGGTTCGCCTGGGGAGGCGTCGCAACCCCAACCGACCGTGGCGTGCGGGGCGGTCAGCTCCGCTGCCCGAACAGGGTCTTCTGGCGGGGTTCCCAGGGTGGAGCGGTCCCCTTTGCCGGAGTCTCTGGACAGGCTCGGTATCACGGGCGACTTGTACCGGATCTACCGGTCGATCGCCGAGAGGACGAGGGGGGGGGGGAGAAAGGCGCAATACCCCCGCCGGGGTCCTTGATGCCTTGATGGAGGGCGGCCTGGTCATAGCTCGGTTAGCGGCTGTGATGGCGGAGGCGCACGCCCGGACGGAGGCGGAACGGTCGAGGCTTGCCTGGACCCTTGGTGGATGCGAGAGGAAACTAGCCCGGATCGAGGGGGAGCATGAAGGGCTCCGGCGGGAGTTCCTCGCATTCAGGGAGTTGGCACGGTCGAGCCGACGGGAAGCCGAGGCGCTGGCCGAGCAGCTGGCGAGGGCCCAAGAATCGCTCGAGAGGAAGAGTAAACGCTTAGAAGAGGAGCGTCAGCGTCACGTCGAGCTGGATGGCCTCTGGGAGCTTGAGCGTGGCGAGCTGCAGGATCGGGCGGAGGCGGCGGAGTGCCTTCGTGCTGAGGCCGAGGCGGACTGAGCCCGGGCGGAGGGCCGGTCGATCGAAGCTGAGCGGAGGATGGCCGAGCTAGAGGAGCGTCTGGCGAGGGCGGAAGAGCGTGCGGCCGAGGCGGAGCGGGCTCGGGTCAAGCTTGGCGGAAGGGTAGGGCAGGTCGAGGCGGAGGCGATCGAGCGCTACAAAGGCTCGGAAGCTTACTCGGCCGACCTGATTGAAGCTGCCCTACCCTACTACGAGGTAGCGCTCCGCCGGGGTGCTCGAAAGGGATTTAGGCAGGGCTATCACCGGGCGATGAGCTATGCCAATGAGCACCTTGCCGGGGGCGATTTTCCTTACGGCCAGAGTTATGACTCGGATGAGTCAGTTTCCAGCTCCTCATCCTCAGCCGGGGAAGATCCGGAGGAGTCACCTCCAGCGGGGTCACCAACTCCTGAGGCTCCGGGAGGGCTCACGACCGGGACAGTTCTCGCACAGGCGAGGTCAGTGTCCGGGCCGGCCGTCACCGAAGGTACCGGGGGTGACGCGTCCCCTAATGCCGTTCCTGAGCTTCAAAGTGGGCCCGAGGCCTGATGTGTTTTACTTTATTTTGCCCCTTCCCCTTTTTGTCTCTCTTTCCTTTTGTCAGAGGACTCCTTTATGTGAGGTAATGAAGGACTTACTTTGTTTGATCGCTATCTTTGCCGTGATTTGGCTGGCGTATCGGGGGCAGTTGGAAAATGCCGATATTCTCTGCACCGTTTTCGCATGCCGATTCGGGAGACTTTTGGCAGGGCGTCCTTTCGTTCCACCATGCTTTGAAAGTCGAGGCGCTTCGCGAGTCCCGCTAGGGCGGGGACCGAGGAGTTGGAGGTGACCTTCCAAGGGAGGTCCTGTAGCGTGTTTTCGAGGGGGGAGTCATTTAAGGCGTGTGGCCCCCCTTGGCCTATAAAAAGGACCGAAGGGTGCTCCTTCCCTCTTAACACTTAGGACTCTCGCCAGCGGTCTGCTCTTATTCCCTCATTTTCGCTCTGCGTTGCGCCGCTGCGATCGGAGCATGGAGGACCCTTCAGAAGGTGACGCCGCAGACGACGGGGAGCGGCCGGTTCCAGCTATCCTGGAATATCGGTCGGATCCCACGGTCGCCGCGCGTGCATGAGACGGGTCCGACGGTCGCCGCGCGGATCTGGAGAGGGCTTCGACGTGCGGGGGCACGCCGTTTGCCTCCTCTTGGCTCCGGCGAGGCTTCCGGGCGGACGCCGAGATGGAGGGCGGATGGGAGAGTTAGGGATGCCGGCCGTCACTTCCCTCCGTGGGAGGGGAGGAGGCGGCCCAAGCTCCCTCCTCACCTCTGTCCGCAGCCTCTTTCTCTCTCTTTTGTTCTTCATTTCTTTCACTCTTCGGGGGCTGCTTGCTTTCTGTTCGCCTCCAAGGAGTTGGTAGGTTGGCAGAGAGGAGACCTTCACGGTGCTCCTTTTTCCAGGTTGCTGCCAACTTGGAAGGTAGCCTTCCTCACGTGAAAGGTGGCCTTCTCCTTGCCGTCCCTCTGTCACCCTTGTCACGGTCCACCCGAGCCAACTGGGTCGACCATCTCTTGTTCGAGCCAGTTTCTACGCGAGGCAGAGTCAGTGGCTGGATGCGAGAAGGTCAAGACCGGGTCGGCCGGGCGATGGCCGTTTGCCGCGGTGCTAGATTGCTTTTCACTATGTAATGTACTGGCAGTTGCCTTTCTGATGTACCAATAATTATCTTGAATGAATGCAAAAGGGGTTTTATTTTACCCGATTTGTCGATACGGTTTTCAGAAATAAAATCTGCGTAGTGTGGTTGCGTTCCATGTCCGGGGAATGGGTTCCCCTTCCATTGTGTCCAACCTGTACGCACCTTTCCCGAGCGTCTCGATCACTCAGTAGGGGCCTTCCCAGTTGGGGGATAGCTTGCCCACCGCCTCCAGTGGTCGAGAGGCTTCGGCCTTCCTGAGGATGAAGTCCCCTGGTCGGAATTGTCTGCCTCGGACCTTGGCATTGTAGTACCGAGTGAGGCGGCGCTGGTATTCTGTAGTTCGGACGTTCGTGATATCTCGGAGTTCATCTACTAGGTCGAGGTTCTCGAGCAGCTTCTGCTCGTTTGCCTCGGGCGAAAAGCTGATCACTCAGAGAGACGGATTGAAGATCTCTAACGGAACGACGGCTTCGGTGCCATATACCAGCTGAAAAGGGGTCTCACCGGTTGCCGTCCTGGGGGTCGTTCGGTGCGACCATAGTACGCTAGGCAGTTCCTCGAGCCAGCTACCCTTAGCCTTGCCGAGTCTGGTTTTTATGCCCTTCAAGATGGTCTTGTTGGCATTTTCAACCAGCCCGTTGGCCTGAGGGTGGGCGACGGAAGTGAAGTGGTTGCGGATATTTAGGTCGGCGCATCTGTCTCGGAAGTACCGAGAGTCAAATTGCCGCCCGTTATCGCTCACTATCACTCGGGGGATGCCAAAGCGACAGATGATCGATTTCCAAATGAAGCCCCCGATGACTGTCTCGGTGATCCTCGCTGTAGCTTCAGCCTCGATCCACTTGGTGAAGTAGTCGATGGCGACGATGATGAACTTCTTCTGGGATTGAGCCGTTGGGAATGGCCCAAGGATGTCGATCCCCCACCGAGCGAAAGGGTAGGGCTCGGTAAGGGTGATAAGTTCCGTGGCCGACTGATGGACCAAATGGTCGAACCGCTGGCAACGGTCGCACTGTTGTACGTAAGCCGTGCAGTCGCGCTGTAGGGTAGGCCACCAGTACCCCTACCTTAGTAGGATTCTGGCCAGCGACCGACCTCCTGAATGTGCTCCGCACAGGCCTTGATGAATCTCTTCAACAGCTTGGCTTGCTTCGTCGGGACCGAGACACTTCAGAAGGGGCCCGGAGAACGATCTTCGGTAGAGAACGTTGTCGAGGATGACGAAGCGCCGAGCTTGGTACTTCATTCGGCGGGCTTCCCGAGGGTCGGAGGGCTCCTGGGAGTCCCGTAGCCAGGATAGATAGGGGGAGCGCCAGTCACCGGGAGTGGCCGAGTCAATGGCGAGGAGCTCCGAGTCTATGCTCGGGCGCTCTAGCTCTTCTAGGAGGACCGATCGTGTACCTTCCGGGTCTAGGGAGGAGGCTAGTCGGGAGAGGGCGTCCGCCCGAGAGTTTTGCTCCCGAGCTATTCGGACTACCTCGAACTCCTCGAACTGCTGGGCCAGGCTCCGGACCAACTGGAGGTATTTGATCATAGGTGCCTCCCGAGCTTCGTACTCACCGTTGACCTGGCTTGCAACTAGCTGGGAGTCGGTGTGGATCCTGACTCGCTCGGCCCCCAACCGTCGGGCCATGCGGGCTCCCGAGGTAAGGGCCTCGTACTCGGAAGCATTGTTGGACGCCAGAAAGTTGAACTTCAGGGCGTATTGCAACTCTATTCCTTCGGGGGACTTTAGGAGGATCCCCGCGCCGCTGCCGACCGAGTTGGACGATCCATCGACGAACAGCTCCCAGGTTGGCCCGGTTGCTACCGGAGGCCTGTCCTCGACCGGAACGGTGCTCTCGGCGATGAAGTCGGCGAGCACTTGTCCTTTGATAGCTGATCACGGTCGATACGAGATGTCGTAGGCCCCGAGCATGATGGCCCATTTGACGAGTCGCCCCGAGGCTTCGGGGTGGGCCAGAATCTTCTTCAGTGGCTCGCCGGTTAGCACGGTGATGGGATGCCCCTGGAAGTAGGGTCGGAGGCGCTTTGCGGAGGTAACCAACGCTAGCACGAGTTTCTCGGTTGCGGGGTACCTCCGCTCGGCCTCATTGAGCACCTTGCTGGTGTAGTAGACCGGCCTCTCGATTCCCGAGTCATTTCTGACTAGGACCGAGCTGACCGTTGATGGCGTCGCCGAGAGATAGAGCAACAAGACCTCGCCCGGGACGGGCTTGGAAAGCACCGGGGGCGAAGCCAGGAACTCTTTGAGCTCAGTGAATGCTGTCTGGCATTCCCCATCCCATGCAAACGTAGCAGATGCTACCTTGGGCCCCCTCATCAGCTTGAAGAAGGGTAAGCATCGTTCGGCCGCACGGGACAGGAAACGACTGAGAGCAGCGACACGCCCCGTCAGACGCTGGACGTCTTTAATACACGTGGGCGGGCGCATGTCCAGGATGGCCTGGACCTTGTCGGGGTTGGCTTCGATCCCTCGCTGAGTGACCAGGAAACCGAGGAACTTCCCGGACCTTACTCCAAAGGCACACTTGGCGGGGTTGAGCTTCATGCTGTACTTCAGGAGGGTGCCGAAAGTCTCGGCGAGGTCGGTGAAGTGGTATTGGGCCCTCGGGGTCTTGACGAGCATGTCGTCGATGTAGGCCTCGACGTTTCGACCTAGCTGTCCCTCGAACATATGGTTGACCAGTCGCTGGTATGTGGCTCCAGCGTTCTTCAATCTGAAGGGCATCCGGGTGTAGCAGTACACGCCGTACTCGGTGATGAAGGCGGTCTTCTCGATATCTTCAGGGTTCATTCTGATCTGATGATAACCCGAATAGGCATCCAAGAAATTGAGTATCTCGTTGCCCGAGATTGAGTCAACCAGTTGGTCGATGCTCGGTAGCGGATAGCAGTCCTTGGGGGTAGCCTTGTTCAGATCGGTGAAGTCTACGCACATTCGCCACTTGCCTATGGTCTTCGGCACCAGGACGACGTTGGCTAGCCACGTTGGGTACAGGTCTGGTCTGAAAAGACCAGTCTCTTGTCCCTTGGTGACCTGTGCCTTGATGATCGGCTATTTCTCGGGCGCATGCTTCCTTCTCCGCTGCTGTACGGGTCTCACAGTGGTATCGAGGTTGAGCTTGTGCATCACAGTTTCCTCTGGTATACCAGGGAGTTGTTCATCGGACCAAGCAAAGACTCGAACGTACTCAGAAAGAAACTCCTTGTATTACTGCTGTTCCTCTAGTGGTAGGTCGGCGCCGATCCTTACTCCTAGGGCCGGGTCGTCGTTCAGAAATACCGTTAATAACTCGCCACCGGGCTCGGTGGTCACGGCTTTTCCTTCGACTCCCCTGGGGCCCTTATCCATCCCGTTCGGCCTTGAGGCTTCCACCGAGATATTGTAGCACCTTCTAGCCGTGGCCTGGTTACCTCGGACTTCCCCCAACCCGTTTTTGGTGGGAAACTTCATTTTTTGGTGATAGGTAGATGGTACGGCCTTTATTCGGCTGAGAATTTTCCGGCCGAAAATGGCGTTGTACGCTATCATACCTTTAATCACTATGAAGTCCACTATGACTGTAACGGTTTTGGGTGGGGTGCCGATAGTGACGGCAGGCTTAGGGCTCCCTCGGGGTAGGTGGCCAGGCCATTAAACCCGCAAAGGGGTGTTCGGACCGGGCGGAGCTTGGATGGGTCTTCCCCCATCTTGAGAAAACAGTCATAAGATAATACATCGGGGGCGCTCCCATTATCAACCAAAATCCTATCTACATTACAGTGATTTATTGTGGCCGAGATAACGAGGGCATCTTCATGCGGGGTGCTCAGCCCTTCCAGGTCTTGGTCGGAGAAGACTATGACCTGGGGCTCCATCGGCAGGCCTCTGGGGGGCTCTAAGGCTCGGCTGGCCCGCTCGGCATGACGTTTCCTTCCTCGGCTGGTGTCACCGCCCGATGCCGCTCCTCCGGAGATGACATTGATGTGGACCCCTCGGGGGGCGTTGTCGATCTCCTCTGCGGCGTCTCGGTCTTCTTTGTGCCCGGTCGTGAACCGGGCTAGGTGCCCCAGACGGATGAGGCGCTCGATCTCGTCCTGGAGCTAGTGGCAATCTCCGGTGTGGTGCCCGTGGTCGCCGTGGAACAGGCAATGCCTGTCCCGCTTGCGGTTCTTCGACCTCATTGGCTCGGGCTGGCAGAGAAGTCCCGAGTCTTTGATGTCTTCATAGATCTCGTAGACTGGCGCGGTCAAGGGGGTGTACCGCTCGTACTTTCTCTTGCGCTCTCCTTCTCGATCGCGCTTCTTACCCGAGCCAGGGTTTGGCTCGGAGGTCCGCTTCTTGTCCCCCTCCCGACCCGAGCCGGTTGCGTCTCGACAGGCGCTGAGTACTTCTTCGCACTCGGCGTGGCGCAGTGCCAGAGTCACTAGCTCGGCAAGGGTCGAGGGAGGGTGGAGGACAAGCTCGCGGCGGAGATTCTCATCCCGGGTGCCCCCGGTCAGTGCGGTTGTGGCTGAGGCCACATCCAGGCGGGGGATCCTGAGGGCTTCCGATTTAAATCGGTGGACGTAAGTCCGGAGCCTCTCCCCTTGCGCCTGTTTGAGAGCCAGGAGCCCCGCTACTGACCTTGGGGGGGCGCTACCGGCGAAACTCTCCTTGAAAATTCGCCCGAATTGCCTGAAGTCTCGGATGGACCCAGGGGCGAGGGCCCGGAACCATGCCTAAGCACCTTGGACCAGGGTGGCCGTAAAGGCTCGGCACTTGATGGGATCCGGCGTTCCATGCAGGGTCACCAGGGCATCGAAGCTGTCGTAGTGGTCGGCTGGGTCGCCCTGGCCGTCGTAGAGCTTGAAGGTTGGAATGGAGGCTCTGGGAGAGACCTCTCCCTTCAAGATGTACTCGAAGAAAGGGGATTTCTCCTCGTCTTCTGGGAAAGAGGTCTTCTGCAGGGCGCGGAGGACGCGCTCTTGCTCTGCGAACCGTCTTTCAAAATCGCGTAGCCGGAGAGACAGCTCTGGCTGCGGTCGCGACGTGGGGCTGGGGGGGGCGTCGTTGCGATCTCCCGGGGCACTAGTGCCCAGGCGCGGCGGCCTCGCCCCCTGCTTCCCTCTCCTCGGCGTGGAGGAAGCCTCTTGCTCCGCAGGTGGAGCTTGCGAGGGTCCTCCGACGTCGTTGCGGAGGAGCTGTCGGCCGCAGAGGGTGAAGCGGCCTCCGGCGGTGTGCTGCGTCGCACTCCTTCGAGGGGGACTTCCTGACGGGACGCGGGATCTTGCGTCCCTAGCCGCCTGGGCCTTCATGAGCTCCACGAGGACGTCCATCTTGTCGTTGAGGGCCTGGAAGGCGTCGGCGCCACCGTCGAGGGGTGCCCCTGTCTCCGCCAGGGGGGGTGGCCTGTTGGCGGGGATGCTGGCGTTGGAGGGGGGGCTCTGCGAGGCCCTAGAGGGGGCGCCTCCCGCCGCCGCCACAGCCTTACCCTTCTCACCGGTGGATCTCCTCCCTGAGCTTCTTCTCACCATCTTGGCTCTTCGTGCGTTTCCCACAGACGGCGCCAGATGAAGAGGCGAGATCTCGCGCTGGATCCTGAGCGGGCTGTGGATCACCAGAAGATGAATCTGCAAGAGAGGGAAACGTATCAGAGGGCCCAGGGGATCTCCCTGGGGCAAAACCCTCCGATGGCTAAGTCAGTAGAGCTATGGTGGAAGCGATAATGGGGGGGAGGAGAGAGCTGATGCGCGAGAATCCTCTCCACCAGAGGGTGAAGCGAATCGTGCTCAGGAGCTTAGGGTGTGTGAATGCCTTATTTTTCCTTCCTTTCTTCTCTTACCTTCCTCCCTGCCACCGGAGGGTATCCCTTGCTTAAATAGTGCGCCGCTTTCAGGAGTCCTGCAAGCTGAGGGGTTCCCAGCGGGAGTTACGTCTTTAACGGGGGCTTTCATGGCCTGATCGTGGGAACGTTATCTCCTTGAAGTCCGGTGGCTCCCCTGACTCTCTTGCTGGCGGGGGACTCTGAACGGCTGCACATGCGGATAATCAACTGGCCTTACCGAGCCACGGGGATGCTAGCTCTTGTCCGAGCGATAGGCATGGCCCGGCGAAGGTGGGGTCGGATAGGTCGGTGAGAGCCTATCTCTCCCGAACGGGGAGAGGGCTTAGGCCGGACCTTCCTTGGGACCTGACCGTTGTCTCGGGCCCTCCGAGCCTAGAAGGCCGCCGGGGAGAGTTAGTTCCTCGAGTCTTATTTATTGGGCTTTTCTTCCCTAAGTGGGCCCTGTGGGCTATCACTCGGGTGGGCTCGCCTAGTTGGACCCTGTGGGGTCTTGTTGGGCGGCCTTTGTGGTGGGCTACGGAAATCCCCCTCTCCAATTCCTATTTGCACATCATATCTATACATTGCTTCCTCTTTGCAAAACACACCACACACGCAAGAAAAATAAATCAACAGCTTTTTTTGGCGATCATTGTGGGACAACTTGTGCCAATCGTGTTTTGAGCTCTGTTTAAACCTGCCATCATTTCTTTGTTTGGTTTCCCCGGGTTTCCCTTTTATTTCCCTGCTATTTCTGGTTCTCTGGCTCCTCTGGCGGTCTTCGGTCCCTGCGTTACACTGTTTCTGACGGTCTGGTCTTCGACCGTTACATTATTTTGACGCAGGTCTCCTAGACCGTTACATACTCCAGACAGGTATGCATCCCGAGGTGCATTTTATTTCCGCAGTTTTTGCTGTGATCTTTGTAGTTGGGTGTTATCTGGTCCCCTCCCTGGTTGATATACATACTCATATCATTATGTGCATACTTGTTGGCTAGATTCTAGGTTAGAAATTGCATGCACTCCGGTGCACATTGGTTCATGCATATTTTCATACATTAGATTACATTTTATTACCTTGTTGTGCCGACCTCTCGTCTCCATATTCCTTGGGACCGAGTAGGAAATCACACCAGAGACCTCCATAAGTCACCGCGAGCTGTGGATTCCCACACAGACGCCGGGCTAGTTGTACCTTTCCCACCCCGTGTCTAGGGTTGCATAAGTGAAGAAGTGATTAACATTTAGAGTCAAACCAAGTCTTATATCCCTCTCCTATCAGGAACCCATTGTTGAGAGCACATTTTCAATTAATTCACTAAGGTTCCAAAGGAGAAATCGTAAAATCTTGCTGCATCATCTTAAGCAACTTGGTTGACTTTGAGTGTCTTCATTACTTTCTCACTTGCATCTTTGTCAAGAATCACCTAAGTTTGATTGATCATTGTGTGATTGTTTGTTGTTTTGTTTGCATATTCTAAGGTTGTCCGTTGCATGTGGAGTCACCTCCATCCGTTAGAAGCATCATCACCCGGGGGCGAGTCCCTCTCCTCATCTTATTTCAATCCACTCTTCGAATCTACCATGGCTTCCTTTGATCTTCCTTGGTCCCAAGAGGAGTCTCTCCCTCAAGGGCTTCTAGAGGATCCCTCTAGGGTTGTCTCGTTCCAACCCAGGGAGGAACCCCTTCCTCCCTCATCTTCCATCCCTATGCAGATTGCTCCATCCACTCAAAACCCTCCTCTTCCTTCCGCCAATTCTGTCCTTCAGATGATGGCTCAATTAGACCCGACCCAGCTTCAGGCGGTCTATCAGGTTATGCAGGGGTCCAACACCCCGCCTTCTCCTATTGTCTTTGGTCATTCCAATCCGTCCGTCGCCCAACCTATAGCCGATGGACCCACTGTGCAGCCCGTTGATCTCACTCCGGTCCAACCTAGGACCCTCCGCTTCTCCAATCTTGAAATGGGCCAGTCTTCTGGTTCGGCCCAGCAGTTCCTTGATAAGGGCAATACCTTTGTCCCTTCTTTCCCGTCGGATCATCACATCTCAGGCCCAGCTGTGCCGCAAGTTCTTGTTGGTCCGAATGATTTCATGCGCCCTCAGCAAGGGGTAGCCCAGGTCCAATCCAATGTGGGTCATCCATCGATCCACCATCCATCTTATGGGCCGCCTCCTCCGTTGACTTATCCTGCTATTCCTCAAAACTCATCCTGCACTGTCCCTGCTCCCTCCCGAGAGCAGGAGTTGCTTGATAAATGGGCCGCCATGCAGCAGCAACTCAATTTCCTTCAAAAGCGGATTGGCCCTCAAACCTTGGCGGACGTTCCAGTCCCTACCTTCCAAAACATCCGGTTCCCTCTACAGTTTGAGCTCCCCAACTACAGAAAATATGATGGGAACAGCAATCCCTTCATTCATGTGAGGGATTTCTTATATGAGTCAGCTCAATTTCAGTACGATGATCGCCTCATGGCATATCTATTTCGCCGATCACTAGATGGTGTTGCACCGTAATGGTTTTATTCTTTGCCACTGGAAGATGCCGAAAGTTTCAAGACAGTAAAGGACAAGTTCATTCGATGGTTCCAAGATAGAGTTGGCCTAGAATATTCATTCACCGATTTGGTGGCCGAGAAGATGAAACCAGATGAGGAATTTGCTACCTATGCTGACCGATGGAGGCAAATGGCCGCTAGGGTGCCCGGCCACATTCTGGAGGAAAGAAGGTCAAATTGCTTATTTCTAATGCTACTCTGACCTTCTGCAACATTCTAGCTATGAATGATATAGCAAACATGCATCAACTGTATAGCCGAGCGCGCTTTATTCAGACTCAGTTCAAAGATTCCCCCATACACTCGCTCTTTGAAAACCAAAAGCCCAAGTATCATAAGAAACCTCAAGGGCCGGTTACTGAGGGGATCCAAACAAACGAGCAGGTTCAAGCCGTTGCTTTCCCTTTTCAAGCCGCACCCTTTCGCTTCCCCCAAAACCCCCGCACTCCACAGAACCCTGCTCCCCAGAACTTCCAAGTCACTCCACAAAACCCTCCGCCTACCTTCGCCGCTCCACAAAATACTGTCGCCGCTCCACAGCAACCTCCACAACCACCACAATATCACAATGTCCCCCCACCCAACGGCTACAGCAACAACAACAAGCGTCCGGCTCCTAAGAGGGCACAATACCCACCCTTGCCAGAAACCCTCACGGATATCTTCTCAGCTCTCATGTCAGTTAATGCTATACAACTTCCTCTGGAACGGCCCAACTGGAACTCGGCCGTTGACTAGACAAAGTACTGCATGTTCCACAGGCAGTCGGGCCACACCATTGAAGGATGTTTTCAGTTCAGGGACCTAGTGTATGACCTTCACGAAGGGCAGAGGATTGATTGGGCCGAGATGCAAAGGGCCATTGTTGAAATCAAAGAGAAGAGAAGGCAGCCGCCGAGGCAGCAAGTACAGCAGCAACAAGCACTGCAGACGCAGCAGCCGCCACCACAGCAGCCACAGCAGCCAGTTCAGGATCTGGGAATTCACCAGAACCCAATGCCGAACCATCCTCCCGCTCCACAACCTCATCCGCCGGCACCGGCCCAGGTGAATGTAGTCCAACCCCCGACTCCTAACGTCGGGTGGTCCTTTGATGACGATGACACTACGCCGCAGATAATGGCCCTCCACCATAATCACCGCAATCCCCTTACTTCCTCCATCATTTTACCTACACACCCAATACCTTCCCCGCTCGTTCTCCCATTCACACCCATTCCAGTAAATCCACCACCATCTGCAGTCCCATCACGCCCCCCACTAGTTACCCCCACTACCGTCATTTCTCCGTCACCCAACCATCCACCCGTCGCTACACTTCCGCTAGTCTTTCCTCCGCACATACCAACACCCATCATCACCACCCCGCCTTCCACCAATCCCTCACCCATCATCCTTTCATCACAACCTATAACCCCCACCAACACCACATCCCACCAGATCCTTCCTCCCACACCACCTTTTCCACTCATCCACCCCACCGAACCAATCATATCATTTCCTGATGCTGTGCCGGCACAAAACCTCACCCTACGGAGCGGGCGGTTGTTCCATCGGAATTATCCCACTACTTCCAATCCCCAGTCTTCCCAGCCGGTGGCCGAACAAGAAGAAGCCGAACCCCTGCCGGGTACCCAATACGACCTACTACATCATCTGGACAGGGTGCCCACCAAGATTTCTGTTCTGGAGCTTATTAAGAGATCTACCCTTCACCAGGACGCTCTCAGAAATTTCTTACAAAAGGTGATGGTTAGCGAAGACATGGCAGTCGATAGTCTAGCTACGGCACTGGCAACAATTTCCAAAGGGCCGGCAATTACATTTTATGAAACCGAGCTAGCTCCTCCAGAAGCTCGGCAAATGCCACTGTGTATTAGGATCACTTTGAATAAAGTCAGCATTGATGCAGCACTGGTAGACACAGGGGCATCGATTAACGTGTGCCCACTCAGTACTCTTCGAGCTTGCAACATTCCAGAGGAATTACTACGACCAACCCCCACCACCATAGCAACATATGACAACTCGAGGAGAGCATGTCACGGGGTGGTCACTATTCAAGTAGAACTTGGGCCTCTTACCATGCCCGTGGAATTCTATGTGCTAGACATTGACCCTATGTTCAAGGCTATCTTGGGTCATCCATGGATCGATACCCTCAGTGCCGTACCCTCCACCGCGCATCAATACATCAAGTTCCCTTTTCAAGGGAGGGTCGTCAAAGTTAAGAGCTTATCCATGGTCCATTCTGTTAAAGCTATTTCAAAGAAAGTTCTTAGCACCTTATGGCCAAGCAGCCGACCTGTTATCTCAGTGCTGGATCTAGACTTTCCCTGGGCTTATACACCTCGGAAGCCTGTCACGACACCTATCAACATCAAGATGAAGCCCCAGATCCGAGATTCCAAGGGTTGGGATATTATACTGAAATTGGGCTATCAACCGGGGAGAGGCCTCGGTGCACAGCTGCAAGGTCGAACCAAGCCCATCCCCAAGGGAAGGAAGATGAACAGGCGAGGTCTCGGCTACCGAGATACTACATTATCTATGATAGGTGACTCTGGGCCACGTACCTAGGACTATCGTCAACATTTTGTCAGAGGGCCTCTCCAGCCAGGCACATTAAGCCCACAGCCAGTTCTGTTAGAAAAGAAAGATACAGTTTGTCCAGTTGCCAGTCCGCCTCTACTACCAAAAGGGGCAGTTGATGATATGATCGACTACAGTCAGGCCTTTGAAAGGCAATTCCATGTAGAAGGCTGCCGCCAGAAGAAGAATCAAGAAACCCGGCTGTTGATTCGTTTGCTTCCTTCTTTTGTGGTTGTGATGATGAGTGATAAAGATGATAAGCAAAAATCAATGATCTCAATCAACCTATGAACATGTGAACCATGAACCTAGGCAATTAGAACAAGCTCTAGCATGGGCAATACTATCTCAATCGAACTAAACTAAAGAAGGCAAAGAAAAACATACACCGGAGCGTGGAGCAAGGAGCAAATAAAAACACACCGCGTGGGTGGAACAAGCAAAGGAAATAAGGGATATGAGAGAGAAATCAATGCCCAATACTAAGGAAAGAACGTGATCGCCACTAAGGTAATAAAACAAGTCAAAGACTCGGTCAATACCTTAGAAATAGGAGGATGATGCACCCGCCCACGGGAGAGAGAAACCAATGAAATCTGCAGATCAGCTGAATGTAACGGCCCAACACCTGTGCGTCACAGGAGTGTGACGGTCGCCCGATGAACCGTTAGAGAAGACTGACGCGCCTGCTGAAGACCGTCAGAGAACCTACAGAAGCAACTTGTGAATTCTTTGAACTCCAAACCTTCTAGCCGGCCAGAAAGCTTGGGCCTCGTCTAGTGAACTCTGTAAACCTGCCAAAGAACGTGAAACACAAGAAAACAATCCCAAATTATCCCTTTAAACAAGCGTAGTATCAATTCTTAAAGAACTTAAGATCATGCAAAAAGAAAGGGGAATACCGGGGAAGTTTGGTTTTTTAACCCCTCTGGGCGTTTTAAAAGATGGGAAGGATGTTTAGATGATGAAAACAGATGAAGAACGTGGGAGAAAGGAGTGGGACAATGCTATGATGAAAAGCGGAAGGAAGAACACAAGTATGACAATGATGGAACCTCAAACACAATGAAACGAATACTCCCTTCACCGTGAAGCAGATGGACGTGAGGAACAGTTCTCCTTGGTTGGATGTAGCTCCAGGATGCGGCAGCACTTCGACGCGAACTCCAGATCTTCCTCTCCTAGGCCATGAAGTCAAGGGTGCTATTTATAGGCCCTCAAAATCTCTGGTCGAGCAGAGGATAATCCAGCAAGAAAGTAGGATAACTCTTAGCAAACTCTTGAAGATAATATCACCAAGAGTCCATAGAAACAAACAGAAGGTTCTGAGGATCAGATTTGGAAGAGAAATCACAAGATCAAACTCTCATCTCGACCACGGAGTAGCAGAGAAGAGGCAGACTTGGCCAGGACTCTCTGTTTGATGTAACGGCTGTACGACAGACCGTCACGTGGTTGTAACGCACCAGGGAATGACCATCACACAATTTTATCCCTAAGAAGATAAGATCAACGGAGGAAGATCAAAACAATAGGACTCTTGAATGAATGTAACAGCCAAGGGTTGACGCGTTAGAGGAAAGTAACGGCTGCACAACAGACCGTTAGAATCAATGGACAGGCCAAAGGATAAGGATTGAAACAAAGGCCTCAAGTTGCAGGACTCTTCAAGATGTAACGGTCCAGGGATCATGCGTTAGAAGAACGTAACGCCCCTGGTGTGGACCGTTCGAGACAATGAGGATCAAAATAATAAGAGAGCTTGCTAAGCTTCATCCAAATGAGACATCACGGAACCATACTCAACCAAGGGGCTAAGACCCATGAAATAAACTTCAAACTGATGAAGGAGACTCAATGAAGGAATGAATAACTTGGAGCATCACATAGAATGAACAAGGAGATGACCCGACTTATTGGTCATAAAACGGGTGTCAACAGATGCCCCTCCTTAACGTCCTCTTTGCAGGGGAGCGAGCGGAGGTGAAGCGAAAGTGAAATGGAACACGGAGATGAAGTGAAAATGAAGCGGAGTGGACCAAAAAGTGGGCGTTAAGGTAAACGACACCCGTTCTACCAACAAGCGACATGAATTTTCTGGAAAACTTCGAACCAATCACAAGGAAAGGCAACCAAAGGATGCATATATGGAGGAACTAACAACTAAGGAAAGGAAACACGGCTAGCCGCCGGAGGCAACGGAAAAAGAAAAAAGATCTGACTAAACTCCAGACAGGAATCTTCAGCCAACCAAATCAAGCGAAAAGATCGAAAGAAACCTTCCAATTCAGAATGTAATGATTCTCCTCATTCGAGATCAAGAATCACAGCTATTCACCAGCATTGAGACACCCTGAACAGATGAAGCACATGAATGCTCAAAAGATGTGTATGATGCATGATGGGCTAAAGGAAAAAAGAAATCATCAAAGCGAATGCAAAGAAAGATAAAATATAAAGATACTCGAGAATAATATTGCTAGACAGGAGAAATCAGGGTCAGGACACCATCTGCAACCACGGCGTGCAAGATAGAACCATCGTCCCCAAACTTTTCCAATCTAACGGCCTATCCAACGATTAAACATGTGAACTTAGATCATCATCATTTTTGTTTAAGGGGAACATCAGATCCCAGAACACATGAATGACCAGTCGGTTCTCGGGATAATATATCATAGATACCATATAGTACTGCATTAAAGGGTAAGGGAACGGGATACAATACCTGACTTACCTGCCTGACTAACGTGCAAAGCGTGATGTTCATAACTTCATTCAGGAGAAAGAGGTTAGCCAATAATAATAGATATGAGCATGAAACGAGGCATAACCATTTGTACGTATGAGAAGCATCAATATTATGCACCATGGCAGAAAAAGCAGTCATTTCAACATCAAATAGACCATTTTATTCATCAAGAAACTTGCAAGCTGTAACGGCCTACTGAGGGTGCATCACACAAAGTAACGATCTAGGACAGGACCGTTAGAGACTAGGCGGTTCACATTCTTCAATAAAACAGGACCAACTGACCTGACGGTATCAAGAAGGTGCGTCAGAGGATGTAACGGTCTGGCGATAGACCGTCACATTTCCTAAGCGTTCAAAAAAAATGAACCCTAACGGTCACAAGCCTCATTCAAGCATTCAACACTCAATCGCCCTCAAACGCCCACAAACCCCAACCGAGGAGACCACCGGCGACCACCACCAAGATGGCCGGCTACGAGGGCTCACAGCCACCGAAGAAGAGGGAGAAAGGCATGAAGAGGAAGGTGCTCCGCCGTTACCACCGTCGGATAGAACGGGAAGTCATCCCGCCGCCCGTGGAGGAAGGAACGGCGAGGAGAGTTCCACCGACGGAGGAGGAGGTTCCCACGGTCGAGGAGGATCAAGGGGAGGCTCCCCTGGATGAAGTAGAGGCCACGGCAACGGAGAAGAAAAGGAAGAGGGGCCCAGACCGAGAGGTAGGCCGTTGTCCCTAATTTGTCAATTTTTAATTTTTATAGTTTTTTAGGTGCATGCATGTGTGGATGGGGGGTAGAAAACGGGTCTAAGAACCCATTAGGATTGATTGTAGGCCTTTTTGGCCAAGGTGGAAAGCCTAGGAATCAGAATGGGAAATTCCCATTAGCAGAGAATGTGACGGTCCTTCCAGCGACCGTTACAAGCCTAATGCATCACCCTTGGTGCGTTAGAGACAAGTAACGCCCCACCCCAGGGCCGTCACAATCACCAGAGACCTAAAGCATATTTTTAGGTTTTCATTTATTCAGTTTTTGTTTTATTTTTCATTCTATGAGGGTTATGCAATGATTTTATAATGCAATTGACTAACTTATGCTCTAAATGAATGTAGGGAAAGAGACGGACGAGGATCTCGTGGCTTCAGATCCGGGCGGTGTACCAGGCACTGCCCGATTACCAGAGAGAGAGATTGGCCGACATGGGGTTCGCCGAGGTGCTGAGCATCGAGGTGATTCGGATGGACACGCCGCTACTATACGCTTTGCACGAGAGGTGGGATCTGATGTGTCCCCTGTGGTTCTGGAGTTTTGATGATGACAGATATTATGCCTCATTATGTTTCCATCCTTGATGATATAATCTTGTTGCATTATGAGAAACTGTCAGAACAGGTTTAAGGATGACTCACAGGTCATGAAGTTAACCCAAGTCAAAGTCAAATCATGACAGGTAAGGTTAATGCTCAGATCAGGTAATGCTCTGTCTACTCTCAGATCTGTATGCCTTGATGATATTTAGCTGATATGCATAAATTGCTCTGTGCATGCATTTAAATCTGTACAGCACACACACACCCAAGTCTACACATCATTGTTGTATGCATGCTTAGTCCATACACTTGTTGACAGCAAGTATATACATTGTCACCCGCATGCATTACTTCAAGTCTATACAGCCATTTCCAAGTCTGTACATTGGATTACCTTCCAAGTCTATACATTGTCCTGTGGCCTTCAAGCGTTTCAAGTCTGTTCATTACTGTTTTGGCCAAGTCTGTACATCCGTTTGCCTGACTTCATATGCAAAGTCTGTACATTCTTCTGTTGAAATTCTAAGTCTATACATCGGTCTGTTTGAGCAAGCCTATACAGCTGTTGCATTCATTGGAAGTCTATACATTGGGGTCTTTACCTACGTTGCATTTCAAAGTCTAGACATTGCACTGTAGGTTGTGATAAGTACAATATGAAGTGATCTAGAAGGGGAGGGGATGAATAGATCACTGTTTTCGTAGATTTAAAAATTATTGCAGAGTATATTGCTAAACGGAAATAACCTCGAGCTCTGACTATCGTAAAAGATGCAGTGCAGTTAATAGCTCAAGCAAATAGAAGGCATACCACAATATTACCACAATCGATCACACAAGGACTCAGAGGATTTTAAGGTGGTTCGGTCCTTCAGACCTACATCCACCCCACACTCAAACCGAGTGTGGCTTCACTAATGGCTGGGCAACACAGCTTGCCAGACAACTGCTGATACACAGCTTCCCAGGAGAACAACCTCTCCTCTTCCTCCTACCCAGAGGGAACCTCTAGCGACCAGCAGTCACTAGAACCCAGAGACTCACGTCTCTCTTCCTCTTTACCAAGAGGGAACCCCACTAGTAGCAGCCCTGCTACTAGTGAACCAGAGGTCGAAGACCCCTCTTCCTCCCAACCCGGAGGGAACCTACAAGCAGCTCACCTGCTGCTTGCAAACCGGAGATTGACTCTCCCTTCTCCTGATCTCACAGGAGGACCCCGACCTCAGTCCAGAGGATCGGAAACACAAACAATAACAGTTGAAGAAAAGTAAGAACAATAAGCGAAAAATACGAACGAAGGAAATCAAATGCCAGAAAATGGAAACAAATGTAGCTCAACACAGAGCAATAGACTTCGGATTTGATCCGCAAGTCAGAACAATTCTTCTGATCACTCTTCTGCTCTCTTTCTTTTTCTCTCTGCTTTTCTTTCTTCTTTCTTTTCTTTTTCCTCGATCGAAGGGCTCTCTATTTCCCTGTTTTCTTCTATGCCTCTCTTCTTCGATCACCTTCATCTGAGGATGAAGGATTCTATTTATAGCATCAACAGCAGGTGGATAGGGCATGAAACGCGTGTGCCTCCCACGCTCGATCCAGAAGTTTCCTGCCACGTGCCTTTATCAGATTGGTTCCTCTTGTCTCGGATCACGTGCAGCCCTGGAGTGTGGAATGTTCTTCCTCGGACCTGTAATGAGATTAAGTCCATTAATACGCTGCATGGCCATTAAAACCAAAACTGCATGAGGTATAGTAACAACAACACGACGTGACTATTACTCGAGATGACACAAGAACGACACGAGATACTCTGTAACAGATCAGATACACATAAGATAATGACACGAGGTGAGGTTATAAGCAAAAGAGACACGAGGTCACGAATGCAAAAACAACACGAGGACAACACGGGCTAACGACAGAAACCGACACGAAGACTAAAGCGAGAAACCAACACGAGGACAGAATATAAGGAAACGACTCGAGGTGAAAACAACACGAAGTGAAGTTAGACACGAAGTAAAAAGCAACGACACGAAGTATAGTGGTGACAAACACACACTACACAGAAAAACGACACGAAGTGAAAATAATGCTAAGTGAAAACAGTAATCGACACGCGGTGAAAACAACACGACGACATAATACAAAGAGACGACACGAAGTGAAGTTGACACGAAGTGAAAACAACACTAAGTGAAAACAGTAATCGACACGCGGTGGAAACAACACGGGGACAGTGAGAACAGCACGAGATGAAAACAACACGGGCTGATAACGACACGAAGTCGAAACAGTAAATGACACGGGATAACACTGCACGAGGTAAAACGACACGAAGACTTAATAATAAAAACGACACGAGGTGGCAAGAAAGGAGAACGTCATGAAAACAACATGGACTGCAACCGAAACCGACACGAAGTCAAACAGTACAACACGAGGTGTTGTAACCAAGACGAAGTGCCAATCAACACGAAGACAGTATGCAAAGAAACGACTCGAAGTGAGATGAGAACAGAAATGAAACAAAGAAGACGACACGGAGTGCATAAAACCAACACGAAGACGTGGACTATAGTAACCGTCACGAAGTGTGGTTACTAAGCAGGAACGACACGAGGTCTACAGAAAAACTACTCGAAGTTCATCAGAACTTTTTAGAGCAGCTTCAGGAACACGACACGAAGTCATGAGAAGAGAAAAACAATCACGAAGTGAAACGAACACTTGAACTTAGACTGACTTAGAGACTCAGCGAAAGGACTCGAAGACAGAAATAAAAAGGATGACATGGAAACAACACAGTAAACAAAGACTGCACGAGGTGAAAGACAACACTCAATCAGACGACAACATGGCTAACTCGACACGAGGTGAAAACGCGAAGCAAGAACTACATGAGGTTTGAGAAAAACAGCACGAGGACAGAACTTGTACGAACACACGAAGTGTTACCTCTTAGCAGCTTTTTCATATAAAACCATGGATAACTCAAGTGCAAGATATCTGATCAAAAATAACAAGAACAATTAACATAGTGTTGCTCATCATCAAAACACTTAGGGAAGACACACAATCCAACAATCTCCCCCTTTTTGATGATGGCAACACTATATTAAGTATGAGAGATAAGTTCAAAAGAGATCAATTCAGGATATTTAATGCAGACAACTTAAAACATACTTGCTTCCTTACTTCCCCTGATGAAACCTGAACACTCCCCCTCACTCCCCCTGAACACAGCAACAGTTTACCTCAAACTTGATAACTAACTCCCCCTCAACAAACTAACTCCCCCTCAACACCAACACTACTCTGAGCCCCCAACACAATTCTCTCCCCCTTTGACATCATCAAAACTAGGGGCAAATCTGAAGATACAGAGAAAGGAAAATTGCTGACTATAGAGAGAAAACAGGACAGAGTAAGGCAGATAAATGGAGACTATTGAGATGTTTAGTCAATTAAGAAAGCCATTAATTTTATGTGAGGATTTTTGAGGATCAGTTAGTCAGACTGTGCAAAAACTGTGAATAAGGATTCGCTCCATACACAGAACCAGATTCTAAGCAAGTGAGGTACAAGATACCAGTTTGATCAAAATAAGTCTTTACTGAGAGAGTATTATGTAAGACAGCCAGAAGACAAAGACCTGTGGTATTGAGAACAAACAAATCACAAGCTATACTTCAAGTGAGCAGGATCTTTAAAGATGGTCAAGATCAAAGGTAAGTCTGTCAAGTACACCTTTGACATTAGGGAGACACCTTGTTTAGAGGCAAGAATCCCCAGTTACTCGGTGGCAGGACCACATTACCCCTTCTGATAAGAGGACAGAGATAGTATTCTAGCTGGTGTTGACATTAAGGTGACACCTTTATCTGAGGCCAGCCACCCCAGTTACTAACCAGATATGTACCATAGCTCTGTATGATCAAGACAACTATTAAGACCAGATAATTACTGCCATCTCATGACATGGGAAGCTTTCACTTCATTGATGAAAATCCCAGTTTCTCAATGAGCAGTTAACAAAGTTGATAACAATTTTATGAATTTTGTTTTTATTTACCAGCTCTTAAAACCTTGTTAATGAAGCTTGAGTCCGTTTGAGAACAATACACCAGATCCAAGGTGATTCAGACTAAAGCACAAAATACCTCATTTTGGACTCACCATTGACTAAGTAGGTATGCTGTACTGACTAGATCAGAAGACAGTTACAGTGTATGAAGATTAATCTTGAATTCAGATTTTGATCTCAGTGGGACTAACAGCTGAAATTCCAACAAGAAATTAGATGAACAGCCTTAAGGAGTAAAGCATCCAACATTTTCTTTTATACACCTAATCAACCTGATTCTCTTATGATGTCAGCAAAATGTCGTTCGGAGTATGTTCAAATTAGGTCAAAGATCAAAACACCTATTATAAATCTAGCTCCCCCTGAGACCTTGACCCCAACACAAACTTAACCAAGATAACCCTCAAAACACTTCAAAGAGAACACCATGATGAATATGATAAGCATAATAACACATGACATGGTATTCAGAAATCAAATTTTCAATCATGAAATTCTGTAAATACCTAGTTCTCTGCGCATAGTGCTAAATTTTTCAGTATCCAGTGGCTTAGTAAAGATATCTGCAATTTGTGAGTTAGTGCCAACATGGATCAACTCAAAAGTCTTCCTAGCTACTTCATCTCGAATAAAGTGATGCCTGATTTTAATGTGTTTAGTTCGAGAATGAAGTACAGGATTCTTTGCAATATTTATTGCACTAGTATTGTCACAAAAGATAGAAGTACAACCTAGCTCAACCGAGTAGTCCAGAAGCTGGTGTTTTATCCATATAACCTGTGTGCCACAGCTCCCTGCTGCCACATACTCAGCTTCAGCAGTAGAGAGAGCCACAGAGTGTTGCTTCTTGGATCCCCAAGAGACTAAGCACCCTCCTAGAAATTCGCAGTGACCACTAGTGCTCTTCCTGTCCAATTTACATCCTGCATAATCTGCATCAGTGTATGCAATGAGATCTAAACTACATGATGCAGGATACCAGAGACCTAGATCATGGGTGGCAGATAAGTATCTAAAAATTCTCTTTACAGCTGCCAGATGCAATTCAGTAGGCCTAGCCTGGTATCTGGCACACATCCCTACACTAAATTGAATGTCGGGCCTGGATGCAGTTAAGTAGAGGAGTGAACCGATCATACCTCTATATAGTTTAGCATCCACCTCTTTACCTTTTTCGTCTGAATCCAGTGAGGAGCTGGTACCCATGGGTGTTGAGATTATCTTGAGGTTGGTCATTCCAAACCTTTTCAGCATCTCCAGAGTATACTTGGTTTGATTTATGAAACAACCATCCTCCATTTGTTTGACCTGCAGCCCAAGAAAATATTTTAGTTCGCCAACTAGACTCATTTCAAATTCTTGGGACATAGACTCAGAAAAATCTTTACATAATTTTGAATTGTTAGATCCGAAAATGATATCATCAACATATACCTGGACCACAATTAACTCCTTTCCGAGACTTTTGGTGAAGAGGGTTTGGTCAACCTTACCTCGAGTGTAGCCCTTGCTCACAAGGAACTCAGAAAGTCTCTCATACCAGGCTCGGGGAGCCTGCTTCAATCCATAGAGGGCTTTATTCAACCTAAAAACCATGTTAGACTGAACAGAGAAATTAAACCCAGGAGGTTGTTCAACATATACCTCTTCCTTCAATAACCCATTTAAAAATGCACTTTTGACATCCATTTGCTGTAGCCGAATGTTTCTAGAGCATGCAAATGCAAACAGAATTCTTATAGCTTCCATCCTAGCAACTGGTGCATAGGATTCATCAAAATCCACACCAAATTCCTGACTGTAGCCTTGAGCTACAAGTCTTGCTTTGTTTCTAGAGATAGCTCCATTTGCATCAATCTTGTTTTTGAAAACCCATTTAGTCCCAATGACATGAGTGTTTTCAGGTCTAGGAACTAGTTTCCATACATTATTTTTCTCAAATTGATTTAATTCCTCACCCATGGAGGATACCCAAGAATCATGCTTTAAAGCCTCTTCCACAGTCTTGGGTTCTACCTGAGATGTCAAAGCAGTTAAGTCCTGTTCTTGGACAGTTCTAAAGTGAGACCTTGTCCTAGTGGGATCATGCACATTACCTATGACATTTTCACTAGGATGATCTTTGTGAAATATTACCTCACCTGAGGGTTCACCTACCTCAGTTGCTCCTTCTTGTTGTAAGTTTTCTGGTTGAGCAGTTTGCTGCATCTCTCCTTCTTCAATTTTCTCCAAGAAATCTCTCTCATCAGGTGACTCCCTGTCATCATTTATCTTTTTGTCAGATAGAACATTCTCATCAAACACCACATGAGGTGTTTCTTCAACAGTTTGCTCATCTTTATTGAAGACTCTGTAAGCCCTAGAGGTTTCTGAATATCCGAGAAAAATTCCAGGAGGGCTTCTTGCTTCAAACTTATCCAAACCATTCTTACCATTATTGTGGATGAAACATTTGGAACCAAAGATTTTAAAGTAAGAAATGTTTGGGAGCTTACCCTTGAGGAGTTCATAAGGAGTTTTCTTATGAGTAGGTCTTACCAAGGCTCGATTTAAAATGTAGCATGCTGTATTTGCAGCTTCTGCCCAAAATCTCCTTGGAACTCCACTCTCAATCAGCATAGTCCTGGCCATTTCAATTATTGACCTGTTTCTTCTCTCAACAATTCCATTTTGCTCCGAAGTCCTGGGAGAAGAAAATCTGTGAGTCACTCCCTCTCTTAAGCAAAATTCAGAGAATGAAGAGTTTTCAAACTCTCCTCCATGGTCAGACTGAATTGTAATGATATTATGTTCACCTTGCAGTTTGATTTTATTAAAGAGTTCTTCAAAGTGAACAAAAGCATCATTTTTATTTGCTAAATAGAACAACCAAAAAAATCTAGTGAAGTCATCAACTATGACTAGACCATATCTCTTACCTGATAGGCTTTGTATTCGAGTAGGACCAAAGAGATCCATGTGCAAGTGCTGTAGTGGTTTAGATGAGAGACCCTCAGTTCTCAACTTAAAAACTGCACGAGTCTGTTTACCTTGAGCACAAGCATCACAGAGCTTGGACCCTAACTGGAATTTTATTTTGGGCAGGCCTCTGACAAGGTTATAATTAGACAGTTTATTCAAAGTAGACACACTAGCGTGGCCTAGACGCCTATGCCAGTCAAAAGCAACCTGTTCAGAATTAGTAGACAGACACAAGTTTGTTTCAGAATTATCATCTAGATCAACGATGTACACATTATTTACTCTATGACCTTTGAACATGATGTTATCAGAATTCAGCTCAAAAATAATGCACGAGTTGTGGTCAAAGAGTACCTTGTGTCCTTTGTCACAAAGTTGACTTATGCTTACCAAGTTGTGCTGAAGTCCTTCTACAAGATACACATCTTCAATGGAGTTAGTGGAGGACTTACCAACCGTGCCAATTCCAATTATTCTTCCTCTGTTATTTCCTCCGAATTTGACCAAGCCCCCAGACTTCATTTTTAGTTTGATGAATTTGGACCGGTCTCCTGTCATGTGCCTGCTACAGCCGCTATCAAGATACCACTTGTTATGCTCAGCTGCCAGGCTGACCTGCAAAAATTCAGACAGAGTAATGTGGGACCCAATTCAAATTGGGTCCAAAACCAGTTTTCAGATTATGCAAAAAGCACTTGGGAATCCACATTTGTTTTATAGTTCTCTTCAGTGGATTTATGTGGGTTGATTCTTCCCTTTTGGCATTTCTTGGTGGGTGTTGAATGAACCTAGTCTTATTAGAGCTATGCTGTTTCTGAGCAAAAACATTGTTGGTTGGCCTCTTAGAGGATGTGCGTGTGTGTTGAGCATAATTCATGTAAGCATTTTTACTCCAATAAAATTTGCGCTGAAACTGGTGATCGTTGCCATGCTCTACTTGATAATTAGCATGATGAGCTTTCTTAACCAAACTTTTCACTCTTTTTGTGGTCTCTATAGGACTGGTCCTGTGAGGACCTTTGTTCCACGCCTGCTGTACATGAGCAGTGCTTGTCTCAGGATTTCCTGACTTAGACTGCTGACCAGTGGATTGAATGAATTTGCTGGTCGAAGACTTCATTGTAGAGACAGATTTGGAACTGGATGGTGTTTCCAGTTTCTCTTTGCCTTTGGCGGGGCAGAATGTGGTAGTCTTAAATTCAAAGGGTTTTTTACTAGTAGGATTGTATCCTAATCCCTCCCTATTGAAGTTTACCCTCGACCCCAGAAGGACATTCAGGTTGTTTCTCCCCTCTGTAAACTTCTCAAGCGCTTTTTCTTTGTCCTCAATCTCCTTCTGAAATTCATTGCATTGGTCCTGGAGTTCCTGATTGACTTTTCTAACTGCCTCATATTTTTCAGCCATCAGTCTAATCTCTCCTTTAGACTCTTCAGCTTTACACTTCAGCTCATCCATTCTAGCTAGACTCTCCTCTCTTTCCATTCTCAACCTCTCAATCTCACCTTTAACCTAGTCTAGCTCAATGGCCATCTCCTTGGTTTTCATGCTATCAGTGACAATAGAAGAGTGTTCTTCAGACATAGAATGAAACTTACGTCTAAGCATTCTGTGCTCCTTGTTTAAACAATTATATTTACTTAACAGGTCGCCATAGGCGTCCTCCCAATCATCCAAAGTAAAATTCTCAAATAAGTTTGTTACCTCTTTCTCATGGTCGGCCATGAGGCAGGTCTTCTCTTCATTTTCACTGGATGAAGTGGCTTCTGGGTCCTCCTCCTCATCGCTCCATGTGCACAGCATGGCCTTCTTCTTCTTGTGCACCATGTTCTTCTGGTGTCCTGGAGCCTTAGCTTGTAGCTCTGGACATTCACTTTTCATGTGACCGGGTTTCTGACAATGATAGCAAGTGATCTTCTTAGCAGACCGGTTCTTCTCAAATCTTCGTTCAGGAGACTTCATTGCAGCATTAAATTTCTTCCTCCTGTAGAATTTTCCTTTAGTTCTTAGGAACTTTCTGAACTGCCTGGTGAGCATAGCTCGCTCGTCCTTGTCCAGATCTGAGAGTCCATCAGAGCCTTCGCTGCTATCATCACTGCTGCTGCTGCTGCTGTTGTTGCTCTTCTTAGTATGTCGTGAGACCTTCAGAGCAACATTCTTTCCCTTTATGGCATGCCCATCGTTTCCTCGTTTGAAATTCATTTCATGGGTCATGAGAGATCCAATCAGCTGGGTTACTGTCATGATGGATAAATTTCTTGATTCCTCTATTACAGTCACCTTGGTATCCCAGACGGGAGTTAAAGACCTAAGGATCTTCCTGACTATGTCTTCTTGTTGAATATCCTTTCCAAGGCCTTTCAGACTGTTGATGATCACAGATAATCTGGCATACATTTCTGTGATCGGCTCCTCTGGCTTCATCTTAAATAACTCATATTGAGTTGTAAGTATGTTGATCTTGGTAGCCTTCACCTGAGATGTGCCCTCATGAATTAACTGCAAATCATCCCACATGTTCTTTGCAGTCTTGCACGCTGAGATCCTTGAATACTCTTCCGGATGGACGGCGCACTGTATGATGTTAAGAGCTGTCCAATTCAGTGCGGAGAGTTTGACCTGATCTTCTGTCCACATATCTTCATTCGGTGGAAGGGTGTATGGACCATCTGTAATAACTTTCCATAGCTTGTTGCTTTGGGCCCTGATAAAGACTTCCATCCTGTTCTTCCAGAAGAAGTAATTATTACCATCAAAGAAAGGGGGACGGGTGATAGACTGCCCATCAGCTATGAAACTGCGAGGACCATTGGATCCGTTTCCCTGGCCGTTGGACCACATTCTGGGAAAAACCTGCTCTGATACCAACTGATAAGTACAATATGAAGTGATCTAGAAGGGGAGGGGATGAATAGATCACTGTTTTCGTAGATTTAAAAATTATTGCAGAGTATATTGCTAAACGGAAATAACCTCGAGCTCTGACTATCGTAAAAGATGCAGTGCAGTTAATAGCTCAAGCAAATAGAAGGCATACCACAATATTACCACAATCGATCACACAAGGACTCAGAGGATTTTAAGGTGGTTCGGTCCTTCAGACCTACATCCACCCCACACTCAAACCGAGTGTGGCTTCACTAATGGCTGGGCAACACAGCTTGCCAGGCAACTGCTGATACACAGCTTCCCAGGAGAACAACCTCTCCTCTTCCTCCTACCCGGAGGGAACCTCTAGCGACCAGCAGTCACTAGAACCTAGAGACTCACGTCTCTCTTCCTCTTTACCAAGAGGGAACCCCACTAGTAGCAGCCCTGCTACTAGTGAACCAGAGGTCGAAGACCCCTCTTCCTCCCAACCCGGAGGGAACCTACAAGCAGCTCACCTGCTGCTTACAAACCGGAGATTGACTCTCCCTTCTCCTGATCTCACAGGAGGACCCTGACCTCAGTCCAGAGGATCGGAAACACAAACAATAACAGTTGAAGAAAAGTAAGAACAATAAGCGAAAAATACGAACGAAGGAAATCAAATGCCAGAAAATGGAAACAAATGTAGCTCAACACAGAGCAATAGACTTCGGATTTGATCCGCAAGTCAGAACAATTCTTCTGATCACTCTTCTGCTCTCTTTCTTTTTCTCTCTGCTTTTCTTTCTTCTTTCTTTTCTTTTTCCTGGATCGAAGGGCTCTCTATTTCCCTGTTTTCTTCTATGCCTCTCTTCTTCGATCACCTTCATCTGAGGACGAAGGATTCTATTTATAGCATCAACAGCAGGTGGATAGGGCATGAAACGCGTGTGCCTCCCACGCTCGATCCAGAAGTTTCCTGCCACGTGCCTTTATCAGATTGGTTCCTCTTGTCTCGGATCACGTGCAGCCCTGGAGTGTGGAATGTTCTTCCTCGGACCTGTAATGAGATTAAGTCCATTAATACGCTGCATGGCCATTAAAACCAAAACTGCATGAGGTATAGTAACAACAACACGACGTGACTATTACTCGAGATGACACAAGAACGACACGAGATACTCTGTAACAGATCAGATACACATAAGATAATGACACGAGGTGAGGTTATAAGCAAAAGAGACACGAGGTCACGAATGCAAAAACAACACGAGGACAACACGGGCTAACGACAGAAACCGACACGAAGACTAAAGCGAGAAACCAACACGAGGACAGAATATAAGGAAACGACTCGAGGTGAAAACAACACGAAGTGAAGTTAGACACGAAGTAAAAAGCAACGACACGAAGTATAGTGGTGACAAACACACACTACACAGAAAAACGACACGAAGTGAAAATAATGCTAAGTGAAAATAGTAATCGACACGCGGTGAAAACAACACGACGACATAATACAAAGAGACGACACGAAGTGAAGTTGACACGAAGTGAAAACAACACTAAGTGAAAACAGTAATCGACACGCGGTGGAAATAACACGGGGATAGTGAGAACAGCACGAGATGAAAACAACACGGGCTGATAACGACACGAAGTCGAAACAGTAAATGACACGGGATAACACTGCACGAGGTAAAACGACACGAAGACTTAATAATAAAAACGACACGAGGTGGCAATAAAGGAGAACGTCATGAAAACAACATGGACTGCAACCGAAACCGACACGAAGTCAAACAGTACAACACGAGGTGTTGTAACCAAGACGAAGTGCCAATCAACACGAAGACAGTATGCAAAGAAACGACTCGAAGTGAGATGAGAACAGAAATGAAACAAAGAAGACGACACGGAGTGCATAAAACCAACACGAAGACGTGGACTATAGTAACCGTCACGAAGTGTGGTTACTAAGCAGGAACGACACGAGGTCTACAGAAAAACTACTCGAAGTTCATCAGAACTTTTTAGAGCAGCTTCAGGAACACGACACGAAGTCATGAGAAGAGAAAAACAATCACGAAGTGAAACGAACACTTGAACTTAGACTGACTTAGAGACTCAGCGAAAGGACTCGAAGACAGGAATACAAAGGATGACATGGAAACAACACAGTAAACAAAGACTGCACGAGGTGAAAGACAACACTCAATCAGACGACAACATGGCTAACTCGACACGAGGTGAAAACGCGAAGCAAGAACTACATGAGGTTTGAGGAAAACAGCACGAGGACAGAACTTGTACGAACACACGAAGTGTTACCTCTTAGCAGCTTTTTCATATAAAACCATGGATAACTCAAGTGCAAGATATCTGATCAAAAATAACAAGAACAATTAACATAGTGTTGCTCATCATCAAAACACTTAGGGAAGACACACAATCCAACAGGTTGCTTAGTTGAAGTCTATACATTGCTGATCGAACGTAAGTCTATACATTCCAACCTTTTCCTACGTTCGATGCTTTTGCTTCACCCTAAGTCTCCACATTGGCAAAGTATATACATCGCTTATGCAAGTCTGTACATCCAGCGCATTCATTGATATCAAGTCTACACACTGCATATAGGCAAAGTCTACACATTGGTAGAGTCTGTACATCCTCTAGGAGCCCTAAGTCTATACATCGCTTATGCAAGTCTGTACAGCCAGCGCATTCATTGATATCAAGTCTACACACTGCATATAGGTAAAGTCTACACATTGGTAGAGTCTGTACATCCTCTAGGAGCCCTAAGTCTATACATCGCAAAGTCTGCACATCGCTGTGTTCAAGCCTTTCAAGTCTATACAATTGCTCAAGCGTTCCAAGTCTGTACACTGGTCCTCAAGCGTTCCAAGTCTGTACATTGGTTCAGGCTTACCAAGTTTGTACATTGGCCTTCAAGACTCTCAAGTTTGTGCAGCCTGATTTGTCGTTCAGAGTTCAAAGTCTATACATCGTGGGCTTCAGTTCTTCAAGTCTGTACATCCTTCAAGGGCCAAGTGTATGCATCGTTCACAGCACACACGTTCAAAGTCTGAAGTCTGTACAGCCTTGGCATATGCCTCAAAGTCTATACATTCGTTTCTAAGGTAAAGTATATACATTCCCAGTCTTTACCTACGTTCAGAACTCCAAGTATATACACTGGTAAAGTCTGCACATTGTGCCTTGAAGTTGTTCAAGTCTATACATTATCTCGAGCATTCAAAGTCTATACAACGCTGTTGAGTGGAAGTCTGTACAGCCGTTGGGTTGCCAAAGTCCATACATTGTGAATCTCAAAGTCTGTACATCGCCCCTTTGGCAAGACTATACATTGAAAGTCTATACACTCGATTGCCTTGCCTTGATCAAGTCTGTACAGAGCTTCCTTGCTCAAGTCTGTACATCACTCAGTTGGCAAGTCTATACATTCCTTTGCCTTGCATCGCTCATCAAGTCTGTATAGCCTTTCTCTTTGCATGTCTATACATCGTCCATGAAGTCTGAACAACGAGCAAGTATGTACATTGCTCATTTGTCTTGGCAAGTCTGCACAATGTTAAGTCTACACTTTGTCCAGTGCATTGCATTCATCAGTCGTGAAGTCTATACATTGAGTTGAAGCCTGCCTAAGTCCATACACTGGATGTTGTTCTTCAGAGTCTGTACATTGCATACTTTGAAGTCTATACATTGGCTTTGAGCTGAAGTCTATACATTGCATGCTCGTTCATTCAAGTCCATACTTTGTCCTGAAGCATGTACAAGTCTGTTCATTGTCTGCCTGTCGATTGAAATGTCTATACATTGCTGTTTGCATTGTAAAGTCCATACATTGAACAATGTCTGCACATTGCATTACACTTCAGCAACTCTATACACAGCTTCAGCTCTGATTCATGAAGTCTATACATCACTACAGCTTTGTCTTCACATAGTCTGTACAACGTAATTGTCCGGCTTCATGAAGTCTATACATTGCTTCATCTTCACAAGTCTATACAGCGAAGTCTATACACTGCAATGCATATACTTAAACTGATAATGTGATTCTCTGTCTGACAGGCACCATTTGTGAAGCCTAGTGAAGGCACGTGATCCGAGGTTGGCACCTGGCACGTGATTCGAGGACAAGAGGGCACAAGCCCTTCACGCGACCTAGCTACGGCTGGTATAAATACAGAGCTTCTTCCACATGAAGAGAACATAGAGATCAGAAGAGAAGAGGGCTGATCGAGACTGTGAGTGAAGAAGAAGAGGTGCAGCAGAGAGTGAAAGAAGAAGAGAGCATCAGAAGAAAAAGAAAAAGAGAGAGAGAGCTCGTGAGGATCGAAAGAAGAAGGGTAGACAGTGAGAGAAAGAAGCAGAGAAGAAAAAGAAGAGTAAGAAGAAGAGAGATCGAGAGATAAGAAGCCTTCATTGAAGATTCGTCTGTCTGGCATTGGATCAAATCCAAACCAGCTTTTCTCCTGCGAGAGCTACTAGTGTATCTCATTTCCAACTTTACGTCTGCTGTGTTTTTCTTTGTGTTAGCCTTTTATTTTGTTCCTTCCATCTATTCATCTTGTTCTTTCGATTCTCAGTACTGAGGTCGGGTTCCTCCTGTGGACTCAGGAGAAGGGAGATTCATCTCCGGTTCTGGGCTTGTGGGTTGCAAGTCCAGGGGTCCATCCTGGTCTGGAGGAAGAGAGACTTGCGTCTCTGGTTTGCTAGTGACTGGTGTCACTAGTGGTTCCCTCCGGTTGGGAGGAAGAGGGGAGGTTGTTCCCCTAGTCAAGCTGTTTGGCAGCACCTGTTGCAGACTGAGTCTGCGGTTTCTAGCTTGTGCTAGTGGAAGCCTCACTCCGGTTGGGAGTGAGGGGTGGACGTAGGTCTGCGGATTGAACCACCTAAAAATCATGTTGTTCTGTGGTTTGTTTGTGGCCTGCTTTTCCATATCTCCTATCTCTTTCACAGGTTGCTTGAACAGTCTTGTTTCGATCTGCAGTGACTTTGAGCATTACATATCTTGTTAAGTGAGTCTGGTTTGCATTGTTCTATCTTTGGCATTAGACTTCATCAGGTTCCACTGGTATAGTTAGCAGTTCATCTAGTCGATCAAATGTTTATTTGAACTCTATAACTTTTATTCTGCGACTGTATCTAGTAGCAGGCGAATTGTTTTAATTTGGGCAATATTTTAGAAGGGGATATATTCACCCCCCCTCTGTATCGATCGCACTATCCCAACAATTGGTATCAGAGCAGGTTGTCTGCTTAGAAGGTCTAGCGATCTGTAGATTCGATCCTGCTGTCTTGGCGCTTCATTATTCCTGCTGCATTTATTTGATCAGTTTTCATGAGAGATCCATCGGTTTTCAACGGTTCTAATTTTAATGCGTGATTTGTCAGTCTGCGAAATTATGTTGATGTAGTTAATCCTGATTTGTGGAAATTAATTTCACAACGTCCTCACACATTACCAAAGAAAGTGTTCAAATGGACCAACAGCCACAGATCAAAGGATGGAGAAAATCAGAAAGCCTTCAATCTGATGAAAGCAGCCACTGACAGAGCTTTACACTCTTGTTTTTATGATTGCAGGTCTGCCAAGGACATCTTGGAGGAGCTGAAGTTAGCTCACAGTATAACTGAAGACAGCTGCATGATGGCTAACAGAAGTAATCAAAGTGGCAGCCAAAATGAAGAAGAGGATGATGCTGAGGAGGTAAATCCCTTCGAGAATTTTTCTTTAGATGATTGGGAGAATGCGTATGCTGAGTTGCTTGAATCTCATGAACAATTAAGAAAACAATACAAGAACTTGAAAAAGAAAAGTGATCGGGGTAGTTCAAGTTCACCATGTGAAACTTGTTCAAATATGAAGCAATCTCATGATGCCTGCTTGTCTGATATTCATATGCATAAAAATCAGAATGAAAAATTGACGAAGGAACTTGAATGTGTTCGCTCTGAACTAAGTAGGCTAAAATCTGAAAATGACTCGCTTAGAAAATCTGTTAAAGAAAATGAAGAAAAATTTGGGAAATTTGAGCAAGAAAAGAATTTGTTTGCTGAAAAATTTAATGCCATAAAATCTGTAAATATGGAATTGCAGAAAGATCTTGAAAAACAGCAAAAAGAATTGAAAGAATTTGAATGTGTTAGCTCTAAATTAGCTGTTCTAAAATCTGAAAATGAATGTCTTAAGAAACAATGTGAAAAATTCCAGGATCAAATAATATGTTCTGATAAATCTGCTTGCAATGAATGTGCATTCTTGAAGGAATTGATTGAAGACTTAGACTCTGATGAAAATATACAGAAGAACTTAATCACTTCCTTGAAGGAAGAAAATGATTCATTGCTGACTTAGAAGAAGGAAACTGATAAATTACAAGATAAGCTGATTGATGAAAACATTTATCTGAAGGAACAAAACAAAAAGCTGATGGTTCTTAACATTGTTTTCTCTGAAAAATGGCTGACGATTGAAAAGGGGAAATCTATCTTGAAAGAAAATGAAGTGAATATTGAATTCACATTGACATAGGAAAATGAGACTCTGAAGAGTCTGAATGATGAATTGCAAAATCAAATCATTTTGTGTGAAGACTACATTGTGTCTTTAGAGAGAGAGATTGAAGATCTAAGAAACTCCCTGTCAAAATTTGTTAAGGGAAGAGACAATTTGAATAAGCTCCTTGGAGCGAATGTGAATTGATGGGGACATCACCTCCCATGCCCACCTTCACAGCTCGTCTCCTTGCCCCGGTTGCATCCGGCATTGTTTAGTCATTTAATTTTGAGTCCTATGTAATTTTACTTGAGTCATTTGATGTAATTTGCATTTTATTTGAGTCATGTCCCTAGGTCTTGCATTTATTTTCCTATGTTTGAGTGTCATTAGAGTGTGTAATGTGCTAATTAGGCCCATTTCTTCGGGCTTGGCCCAATGAGCTCCCCTACCCCTTCGGTTATTTGTCAATGAGTCTTTTGTCAGGGTCTTATTGTAAAATGTGGGTTTCTTATATATAGGGCCCCATTTCCTTCATTTGGAGGTAATGAATCAATCAATGAAAAAATTGCCATTTGAGAGTCCAAAGCTTAGTTTAGTGAAGTGATTCCAACATTTTTTGGGTGACAAACCCTAGGGGAGAGATTCCCCACCCTTCCCTCTCTTAATCCCTCTTTTTCACTCCACTTTCTCTCTCCTCATCACCCAATTTCAAATTTTCTTCTCTCTCCTCCCTTCCCAACCACCTCAACCCCCACCTACCATCATTAAAGCCCTCCACTTCCCCATGGCCTCCATTACTCCACCCCCCTTGTCCCAAGGAGATCCCTCACCATTCCAACATCACTTTCCCCATTCCAACACAATCAACCCCTTCCCCACACAACCCCACAACTTCCAATGCCATTTCAAATTTGAAATCCACCCTTCCCTCCACTCACTTGTGCCCCCCCTCACCTTCTCCTCTCACCCACCTTCCCAAATTCGTAGCTCCTCCTCCCACCACCTGTTAGACCCCCTTCCAGACCCCATTCTTCCCTTCCCCCACCTTAGAACACCCCCTCCTAGACCCCCTCACAGCCCGGGCTTTCCCCACACTCATCCACCCCCATTTCCCCTCCCATATACCCCATTTCCCCCCATCATCATCAACCTACAGCTCTCAATTGAAGATCTACAGCAGACCAGTAAATTACAGCGGCCACCACGACCTACTCTGGACGAGTTTGAAGACCCAAGAGCCATCGTCGGAAGCGTCTGCCAGTCGCCTTCGCAACCGAAGTGGTTTCGTCTTCTTCCGATGTCCGAGTCGTCTAGGAGGTCCATTCTCCCATAGCTGCGCGGTTCTGCCTCGGTTGAGGACCTGAGCCGGCTTAGAAGCTCTGCCACGACCAGCCCCGAAGGAATCAGTCCTCAAGTCCTTCTTCAACGTTTTTCATCGGCCTGTCTAATTTCATAATCAAGAAGCGGAAGCCCATTCAGCATCGGGGAACAGAAGTTACCAATTTTCTTCCATGGTCGCGCAACTCTACCTTCCCCAGTCTGCAACAACACCTCCTCACTCTTCTAGCTCCACAGATCGTCTCCGTTCTCCTATGGCGTCCCTGTTTCTTTTTCTGCAAAGAGGACTCACCCACGGTTCTAACGGCGCTGACGGAATCAAATTTGGAGTTCGGGAGAGGCCAAGACAGCCTCTGCATCCTACTGTTGGTGACCTACCCCTGCTAGTCCGAGAAACAGAGGCCCTGTTCAAGCTTCTGCCTCGACCTGCAGCGACTCCAGAAGAAATTAAAAAAATTCTGAGGCATTCCCCTTCCTGTTACGAAGATCTTTCCACCGGTGTCGCCATCAGCAAAATTCCTGAGCAAGATCTACAACAGCAACACCGACCCTCTATCCTGGTTCGCAGACAGCAGGCAGATTCGGCGTCCACCCTTGTTCCTCGTTCTTTGCTTTGGTTTCCCCACCCCGCTTGGCCGGCTGAAGGCCCCTCCCTGCGTGGAGGTAGTATTGATGTAATATCATTAACCCCCACCCCAAGTTCCCCCTCCTGCGAGAGGTGTAGTGGTGTACTTTATTTGGGCAGGTCAAGCGACACCGCCGCGGCGTGTGGGGATCCACTCGCCTCCCCGCTCGCCCTCATCTCCGACCGGGACCGGTTTCTTCAAACCGGTCGAGTAAGTGCTCAAACCTTCACTCCACTTAGTGCTTGTCTTTCAATATTAGTTCTTAATTCCGCTGGTTATGCGAGTGAGAGCCCGATCCTCAAGCCCCGTTGTCTTGAGTGATCACCGTGGGAAGAGTGCAACCGGTGCCTTCGGCACTTCGTCGGCCCCATTGAATTGGGCTTCCAAATCCATTGGGAATCAAATCTTGGCCTTGCTGGCCCTCTACCAGCAAGGGCCCAACCCCACATCCTCCACTTGGCATCGCCAAGTTACCCCGGGCTTGGGTGAGCGACGAGAGAGCGGCGGCCCAAATTGGCCCATCTAGATTGCGAATGTGCTTGCTTGCTTAAGTCCAAGGTCGTGTCACATCAAGTGGTATCAGAGCATGTCTTTGATTTGTTCTCACAAGTCAAGTCCATGGGCACGCTTGCATTAGAGTTCTCATCGGATCGTTCTATGCATTATCCACCTCCCATTGTCATTGAGTCTACCGACCAAAAGGCCCCAATTCCCATCATATCCCAAGCATACCTACCTAATGGGAGCCCCACAGAAATTGACTTCATCGACATGGAAGAAGATAATTGGGTATCCCCCGAAATTGTAGCCACCCTCTCTACGACTGGACAAATTGTGCACAACGGAGACCTAGTCTTCGTTGAATTCCATAAATGGTTCGGGAAGACTAAGTATTTGGATGGGGCTTGGTGTCAAAAGGGAACATTGGCGGGTCCATGTATAATCCTAGGTAAGAAATGGTTAGATGAAAGGAATGCCGACATCGACCCAACACATCAGACTTGCCTAGTGCATCCGCCACACCTTTCGGGAACCTTTAAATTCAACAACCTTTTATTCTCCCACCCGCGGGAATCCCACCCTTGTTCACCACCCCGGGTGCACCATACTCCGGCCATCATCACCCCACCATCAAAGAACCTTCCCACTCCATTAGTTTTGGAAGAAGTCATCCACCCGCTTTGCCACATGAAGACAAATATCCCTCGGGAACCTATCCCCTCCATAGAGAGCTCCCATTTCCCAATTGAAGAGGAAGCCTCGCACAAGGATCTTCACCCTACACCACCCCCTCTAGATAAGGCTGAATTCATCTTAGAAGAGTCCCTTGTTACGTGGCTAAGGGAGAGCCTAATTAGAGAGACCTCGACCCATGTTTGCCCTCCCATAGAACAAAATTTTTCCCTAGTGCCCCTCTTCTCCTATCACACCACAATCCAAGCATCCTATCAAGTGGAGACCTTAGAGGATTTTCTTAGGGGCTTAGCATGGCAAATTGAGTTCACTAGCATGTTGACCCCTATGGCCGAACAACCTAGGAGCCTTAGCCTCCTACACCTATGTATAGGGTCTATCACCTCAATGTGCACCATTGGTTGCTACACTAGTGACCTTCTATTATTCCTCCCCACACCCGATGAGCCCGACCATCTCCTCAAATTGGAGCTTCTTATCTCGGGTAGAAAGCCAAGCTCTTCCCTCATAGTCGATCTACCTCCCAAGAGCTTAAACCAAATTACTTCATTAGAAGAGGATGACCCACCTTGTATGGACCTTGTGCGCATGGAGTTCCTTCCTATAGGAAGCCCAAACCATGACCCCTTTGATCCCTTCCAATGGGAGCCTAGTTACCCATGTCACCCGCCCACCTTACCCACAACCCACCTTTCTCTACCCCAACCAACTATGTTTGACCAATACCAACTCTTCCAAGACTCAGACCCCACAAAGGGAACCATCACCATAAACAACATATGCCTAGGAGACAAGGAAGAGCTCCTCTCCATAATGCCCACCTTCTTAGATCCCTTCGACCCATTCACATGGAAGTTCAAAGGTCATCCCACATATATGCACATGGAAGTCACCTTTGGGATAAACATGCATGTGTCTAGGCTTACCACACCACTTGGCATGATTCATAAGTCGGATACATTCATTCACATCACCCACATGTCAAGTAGGAAGCATAAGTGGACCGTATTTGGATGTCATGGTCCTCCTTCATTCATCATGGATCGTAAGCATGTCAAAAGCATCTACGGATGTCCGGGCCCCCCCACATTCATCACCACTTTGCATGATAGGTTCACCTACGGGTGCCCCGGCCCACCCAGGCCCACCAAAGTCTACATGACAACATTGCATGATAAGTCCACATATGGCTACCCCGGCCCTCCAAAATCCATCACAGTCTTCTTGGCATCAAAGCATGATCGGTCAACTTTTGGTTGTCCAGATCCAGCCATCACCCCTAGAATGTCAACATTCACGAAATTGCATGAAAGCCTTTGCAAGCACATAAGCAAAAAGAATGAGGCTTATAAGAGGCGGGCCGACTCTCATCGGCGTCACCAAGACTTCCATGAGGGTAACTTTGTGATGGTAAGGACTGAGAGGCTCTCCCCGGGAGCCATCTCCAAATTCAGGCCACGTGGGGCTGGTCCCTTCCAGGTCCTGAGGCGCATTGGTGCAAATGCCTATGAGTTAGATCTTCCCGAGGAGCATGGAATAAGTCCCACATTCAATGTTGCCGACCTAGTGTCATATAAGGGACCCACGGTGGTACCTAGTGAGGAGATTGAGCCTACGTCTTCCCTTGAGAGAGCACCCACCCGTGAGGAGAGACCACCAGCCAAGAGAGCCCAGCGTGAACAAATTGAACAAATATTGGATGAACAAGTCACTACCACTCGGAGCAAGGTATACGAGCGCTATCTCGGCAGGTGGATGGATCGGTCTCGTTCGGAAGGCTTGAGGGCAGTACCACTTCTACACCCTCCAAGGAGGGAAGGACACTTACTCGACAGAGTCGAGTTCTCCACACCTCGGGAGTATGATGGGGACATCACCTCCCATGCCCACCTTCACAGCTCGTCTCCTCGCCCCAGTTGCATCCGGCATGGTTTAGTCATTTAATTTTGAGTCCTATGTAATTTTACTTGAGTCATTTGATGTAATTTATATTTTATTTGAGTCATG
Organism: Amorphophallus konjac; assembly: GCA_022559845.1. NCBI lineage: Eukaryota > Viridiplantae > Streptophyta > Magnoliopsida > Alismatales > Araceae > Amorphophallus > Amorphophallus konjac. The sequence goes on from CM040124.1 coordinate 40,160,185, forward strand.
TCCCTAGGTCTTGCATTTATTTTCCTATGTTTGAGTGTCATTAGAGTGTGTAATGTGCTAATTGGGCCCATTTCTTCGGGCTTGGCCCAATGAGCTCCCCTACCCCTTCGGTTATTTGTCAATGAGTCTTTTGTCAGGGTCTTATTGTAAAATGTGGGTTTCCTATATATAGGGCCCCATTTCCTTCATTTGGAGGTAATGAATCAATCAATGAAAAAATTGCCATTTGAGAGTCCAAAACTTAGTTTAGTGGAGTGATTCCAACATTTTTTGGGTGAGAAACCCTAGGGGAGAGATTCCCCACCCTTCCCTCTCTTAATCCCTCTTTTTCACTCCACTTTCTCTCTCCTCATCACCCAATTTCGAATTTTCTTCTCTCTCCTCCCTTCCCAACCACCTCAACCCCCACCTACCATCATTAAAGCCCTCCACTTCCCCATGGCCTCCATTACTCCACCCCCCCTAGTCCCAAGGAGATCCCTCACCATTCCAACACCACTTTCCCCATTCCAACACAATCAACCCCTTCCCCACACAACCCCACAACTTCCAATGCCATTTCAAATTTGAAATCCACCCTTCCCTCCACTCACTTGTGCCCCCCCTCACCTTCTCCTCTCACCCACCTTCCCAAATTCGTAGCTCCTCCTCCCACCACCTGTTAGACCCCCTTCCAGACCCCATTCTTCCCTTCCCCCACCTTAGAACACCCCCTCCTAGACCCCCTCACAGCCCGGGCTTTCCCCACACTCATCCACCCCCATTTCCCCTCCCATATACCCCATTTCCCCCCATCATCATCAACCTACAGCTCTCAACTGAAGATCTACAGCAGACCAGTAACTTGCAGCGGCCACCACGACCTACTCCGGATGAGTTTAAAGACCCAAGAACCATCGTCGGAAGCGTCTGCTAGTCGCCTTCGCAACCGAAGTGGTTTCGTCTGATAAGTACAATATGAAGTGATCTAGAAGGGGAGGGGATGAATAGATCACTATTTTTCGTAGAATTAAAAAATACTGCATAGTATTTTGCGAAACGCAAATAACCTCGAGCTCTGACTATCGAAAATGATGCAGTGCAGTTAGTAGCTCAAGCAAATAGAAAGCATACCACAATATTACCACAATCGATCACACAAGGACTCAGCGGATTTTAAGGTGGTTCGGTCCTTCAGACCTACATCCACCCCACACTCAAACCGAGTGTGGCTTCACTAATGGCTGGGCAACACAGCTTGCCAGACAACTGCTGATACACAGCTTCCCAGGGGAACAACCTCTCCTCTTCCTCCTACCCGGAGGGAACCTCTAGCGACCTGCAGTCACTAGAACCCAGAGACTCACGTCTCTCTTCCTCTTTACCAAGAGGGAACCCCACTAGTAGCAGCCCTGCTACTAGTGAACCAGAGGTCGAAGACCCCTCTTCCTCCCAACCCAGAGGGAACCTACAAGCAGCTCACCTGCTGCTTGCAGACTGGAGATTGACTCTCCCTTCTCCTGATCTCACAGGAGGACCCCGACCTCAGTCCAGAGGATCGGAAACACAAACAAGGACAGTTGAAGAAAGGTAAGAACAATAAACGAAAAAAAATACGAACGAAGGAAATCAAATGCCAGAAAACTGGAAACAATGTAGCTCAATAAAGAGCAATAGACTTCGGATTTGATCCGCAAGTCAGAACAACTTTTCTGATCACTCTTCTGCTCTCTCTCTTTTTCCCTCTGCTATTCTTTCTTCTTTCTTTTCTTTTCCTGGATCGAAGGGCTCTCTATTTCCCTGTTTTCTTCTATGCCTCTCTTCTTCGATCACCTTCATCTGAGGACGAAGGATTCTATTTATAGCATCAACAGCAGGTGGATAGGGCACGAAACGCGTGTGCCTCCCACGCTCGATCCAGAAGTTTCCTGCCACATGCCTTTATCAGATTGGTTCCTCTGTCTAGGATCACGTGCAGCCCAGGAGTGTGGAATGTTCTTCCTCGGACCTGTAATGAGATTAAGTCCATTAATACGCTGCATGGCCATTAAAACCAAAACTGCATGAGGTATAGTAGCAACACGACGTGACTATTACTCGAGATGACACAAGAACGACACGAGATACTATGTAACAGATCAGATACACAGAAGATAATGACACGAGGTGAGGTTATAAGCAAGAGAGACACGAGGTCACGAATGTAAAAACAACACGAGGACAACACGGGCTAACGACAGAAACCGACACGAAGACTAAAGCGAGAAACCAACACGAGGACAGAATATAAAGAATCGACTCGAGGTGAAAACAACACGAAGTGAAGTTTGACACGAAGTAAAAAGCAACGACACGAAGTATAGTGGTGATAAACACACACTATATAGAAAACGACACGAAGCCAGTAAGAACAGCACGAGATGAAAACATCACGGGCTGATAACGACACGAAGTCGAAACAGTAAATGACACGGGATAACACTGCACGAGGTAAAACGACACGAAGACTTAATAAGAAAAATGACACGAAGTTTCAAGCGAGAAACAAACACGAAGTGAAGTTGTCACGAAGTGAAAACAACACTAAGTGAAAACAGTAATCGACACGCGGTGACAACAACACGAAGACATAATACAAAGAGACGACACGAAGTGAAGTTGACACGAAGTGAAAACAACACTAAGTGAAAACAGTAATCGACACGCGGTGAAAACAACACGAGGACAGTGAGAACAGCACGAGGTGAAACGACACGGAGTACATAAAACCAACACAAAGATGTAAACACAACACGAAGACGTGGACAACAGTAACCGTCACGAAGTGTGGTTACTAAGTAGGAACGACACGAGATCTACAAGAAAACCTACTCGAAGTTCATCATAACTTTTTAGAGCAGCTTCAGGAACACGACACGAAGACATGAGAAGAGAAAACAACACGAAGTGAAACGAACACTTGAACTTAGACTGACTTACAGACTCAGCGAAAGAGGACACGAAGACAGGAATACAAACGGATGACATGAGCTAAGGATGTCATGGAAACAACACAGTAAACAAAGACTGCACGAGGTGAAAACGCGAAGCAAGAATTACATGAGGTTTGAGGAAAACAGCACGAAGACAGAACTTGTACGAACACACAAAGTGTTACCTCTTAGCAGCTTTTTCATATAAAACCATGGATAACTCAAGTGCAAGATATCTGATCAAAAATAACAACAACAATTAACATAGTGTTGCTCATCATCAAAACACTTAGGGAAGACACAAAATCCAACAATCTCCCCCTTTTTGATGATGGCAACACTATATTAAATATAAGAGATAAGTTCAAAAGAGATCATTTCAGGATATTTAATGCAGACAAATAAAGCATACTTGCTTCCTTACTTCCCCTGATGAAACCTAAACACTCCCCCTCACTCCCCCTGAACACAGCAACAGTTTACCTCAAACTTGATAACTAACTCCCCCTCAACACTACTCTGAGCCCCCAACACAATTCTCTCCCCCTTTGACATCATCAAAACTAGGGGCAAATCTGAAGATACAGAGAAAGGAAAATTGCTGACTATAGAGAGAAAACAGGACAGAGTAAGGCAGATAAATGGAGACTATTGAGATGTTTAGTCAATTAAGAAAGCCATTAATTTTATATGAGGATTTTTGAGGATCAGTTAGTCAGACTGTGCAAAAACTGTGAATAAGGATTCGCTCCATACACAGAACCAGATTCTAAGCAAGTGAGGTACAAGATACCAGTTTGATCAAAATAAGTCTTTACTGAGAGAGTATTGTGTAAGACAGCCAGAAGACAAAGACCTGTGGTATTGAGAACAAACAAATCAAGAGCTATACTTCAAGTGAGCCGGATCTTTAAAGATGGTCAAGATCAAAGGTAAGTCTGTCAAGTACACCTTTGACATTAGGGAGACACCGTGTTTAGAGGCATGAAACCCCAGTTACTCGGTGGCAGGACCACATTACCCCTTCTGACAAGAGGACAGAGATAGTATTCTAACTGGTGTTGACATTAAGGTGACACCTTTATCAGAGGCCAGACACCCCAGTTACTAACCAGATATGTACCATAGCCCTGTATGATCAAGACAGTTAATAAGAAACCAGATAAGTACTGCCATCTCATGACATGGGATGTTTTTTTTTTTCACTTCATTGATGAAAATCCCAGTTTCTCAATGAGCAGTTAACAAAGTTGATAACAATTTTATGAAATTTTTGTTTTTATTAACCAGCTCTTAGAACCTTGTTAATTAAGCTTGAGTCCGTTTGAGAACAATACACCAGATCCAAGGTGATTCAGACTAAAGCACAAAATACCTCATTTCGGACTCACCATTGACTAAGTAGGTATGCTGTACTGGCTAGATCAGAAGACAGTTACAGTGTAGGAAGATTTATCTTTGAATTCAGATTTTGATCTCAGTGGGACTAACAGCTGAAATTCCAACAAGAAATTAGATGAACAGTCTTAAAGGATAAAGCATCCAACACTTTCTTTTATACACCTAATCAACCTGATTCTCTTTTGATGTCAGCAAGATGTCGTTCGGAGTATGTTCAAATTAGGCCAAAGACCAAAGCACCTATCATAAATCTAGCTCCCCCTGAGACCTTGACCCCAACACAGACTTAACCAAGACAACCCTCAAAACACTTCAAAGAGAACACCATGAAGTTTGAACAGATTATTCAATCAAAACGGAGTGAATCACCAAACACTCATAATGAATATGACAAGCATAATAACACATGACATGGTATTCAGAAATCAAATTTTCAATCATGAAATTCTGTAAATACCTAGTTCTCTGCGCAAAGTGCTAAACTTTTCAGTATCCAGTGGCTTAGTAAAGATATCTGCAATTTGTGAGTTAGTGCCAACATGGATCAACTCAAAAGTCCTCCTAGCTACTTCATCTCGAATAAAATGATGCCTGATTTCAATGTGTTTAGTTCGGAAATGAAGTACAGGATTCTTTGCAATATTTATTGCACTAGTATTGTCACAAAAGATAGAAGTACAACCTAGCTCAACCGAGTAGTCCAGAAGCTGGTGTTTTATCCATATAACCTGTGTGCCACAGCTCCCTGCTGCCACATACTCAGCTTCAGCAGTAGAGAGAGCCATAGAGTGTTGCTTCTTGGATCCCCAAGAGACTAAGCACCCTCCTAGAAATTCGCAGTGACCACTAGTGCTCTTCCTGTCCAATTTACATCTTGCATAATCTGCATCAGTGTATGCAATGAGATCTAAACTACATGATGCAGGATACCAGAGACCTAGATCATGGGTGGCAGATAAGTATCTAAAAATTCTCTTTACAGCTGCCAGATGCAATTCAGTAGGCCTAGCCTGGTATCTGGCACACATCCCTACACTAAATTGAATGTCGGGCCTGGATGCAGTTAAGTAGAGGAGTGAACCGATCATACCTCTATATAGTTTAGCATCCACCTCTTTACCTTTTTTGTCTGAATCCAGTGAGGAGCTGGTACCCATGGGTGTTGAGATTGTCTTGAGGTTGGTCATTCCAAACCTTTTCAGCATCTCCAGAGTATACTTGGTTTGATTTATGAAACAACCATCCTCCATTTGTTTGACCTGCAGCCCAAGAAAATATTTTAGTTCGCCAACTAGACTCATTTCAAATTCTTGGGACATAGACTCAGAAAAATCTTTACATAATTTTGAATTGTTAGATCCGAAAATGATATCATCAACATATACCTGGACCACAATTAACTCCTTTCCGAGACTTTTGGTGAAGAGGGTTTGGTCAACCTTACCTCGAGTGTAGCCCTTGCTCACAAGGGACTCAGAAAGTCTCTCATACCAGGCTCGGGGAGCCTGCTTCAATCCATAGAGGGCTTTATTCAACCTAAAAACCATGTTAGGCTGAACAGAGAAATTAAACCCAGGAGGTTGTTCAACATATACTTCTTCCTTCAATAACCCATTTAAGAATGCGCTTTTGACATCCATTTGCTGTAGCCGAATGTTTCTACAGCAAGCAAATGCAAACAGAATTCTTATAGCTTCCATCCTAGCTACTGGTGCATAGGATTCATCAAAATCCACACCAAATTCCTGACTGTAGCCTTGAGCTACAAGTCTTGCTTTGTTTCTAGAGATAGCTCCATTTTCATCAATCTTATTTTTGAAAACCCATTTAGTGCCAATGACATGAGTGTTTTCAGGTCCAGGAACTAGTTTCCATACATTATTTTTCTCAAATTGATTTAATTCCTCACCCATGGAGGATACCCAAGAATCATGCTTTAAAGCCTCTTCCACAGTCTTGGGTTCTACCTGAGATGTCAAAGCAGCTAAGTCCTGTTCTTGGACAGTTCTAAAGTGAGACCTTGTCCTAGTGGGATCATGCACATTACCTATGACATTTTCACTAGGATGATCTTTGTGAAATATTACCTCACCTGAGGGTTCACCTACCTCAGTTGCTCCTTCTTGTTGTAAGTTTTTTGGTTGAGCAGTTTGCTGCTTCTCTTCTTCTTCAATTTTCTCCAAGAGATCTCCCTCATCAGGTGACTCCCTGTCATCATTTATCTTTTTGTCAGATAGAACATTCTCATCAAACACCACATGAGGTGTTTCTTCAACAGTTTGCTCATCTTTATTGAAGACTCTGTAAGCCCTAGAGGTTTCTGAATATCCGAGAAAAATTCCAGGAGAGCTTCTTGCTTCAAACTTATCCAAACCATTCTTACCATTATTGTGGATGAAGCATTTGGAACCAAAGATTTTAAAGTAAGAAATGTTTGGCAGCTTACCCTTGAGGAGTTCATAAGGAGTTTTCTTATGAGTAGGTCTTACCAAGGCTCGATTTAAAATGTAGCATGCTGTATTTGCAGCTTCTGCCCAAAATCTCCTTCGAAGTCCACTCTCAATCAGCATAGTCCTGGCCATTTCAATTATTGACCTGTTTCTTCTCTCAACAATTCCATTCTGCTCCGGTGTCCTGGGAGAAGAAAATCTGTGAGTCACTCCCTCTCTTGAGCAAAATTCAGAGAATGAAGAGTTTTCAAACTCTCCTCCATGGTCAGACTGAATTGTAATGATATTATGTTCACCTTGCAGTTTGATTTTATTAAAGAGTTCTTCAAAGTGAACAAAAGCATCATTTTTATTTGCTAAACAGAACAACCAAGAAAATCTAGTGAAGTCATCAACTATGACTAGACCATATCTCTTACCTGACAGGCTTTGTATTCGAGTAGGACCAAAGAGATCCATGTGCAAGTGCTGTAGTGGTTTAGATGAGAGACCCTCAGTTCTCAACTTAAAAACTGCACGAGTCTGTTTACCTTGAGCACAAGCATCACAGAGCTTGGACCCTAACTGAAATTTTATTTTGGGCAAGCCTCTGACAAGGTTATAATTAGACAGTTTATTCAAAGTAGACACACTAGCGTGGCCTAGACGCCTATGCCAGTCAAAAGTAACCTGTTCAGAATTAGCAGACAGACACAAGTTTGTTTCAGAATTATCATCTAGATCAACGATGTACACATTATTTACTCTATGACCTTTGCACATGATGTTATCAGAATTCAGCTCAAAAACAGTGCACGAGTTGTGGTCAAAGAGTACCTTGTGTCCTTTGTCACAAAGTTGACTTATACTTACCAAGTTGTGCTGAAGTCCTTCTACAAGATACACATCTTCAATGGAGTTAGTGGAGGACTTACCAACCGTACCAATTCCAATTATTCTTCCTCTGTTATTTCCTCCAAATTTGACCAAGCCCCCAGACTTCATTTTTAGTTTGCTGAATTTGGACCGGTCTCCTGTCATGTGCCTGCTACAGCCGCTGTCAAGATACCACTTGTTATGCTCAGCTGCCAGGCTGACCTGCAAAAATTCAGACAGAGTAATGTGGGACCCAATTCAAATTGGGTCCAAAACCAGTTTTCAGATTATGCAAAAAGCACTTAGGAACCCACATTTGTTTTACTGTTCTCTTCAGTGGTTTCATGTGGGTTGATTCTTCCCTTTTGGCATTTCTTGGTGGGTGTTGAATGAACCCATTCTTATTAGAGCTATGCTGTTTCTGAGCAAGAACATTGTTGGTTGGCCTCTTAGAGGATGTGCGTGTGTGTTGAGCATAATTCATGTAAGCATTTTTACTCCAATAAAATTTGCGCGGAAACTGGTGATCGTTGCCATGCTCTACTTGATAATTAGCATGATGAGCTTTCTTAACAAAATTTTTCACTCTTTTTGTGACATCAATAGGACTGGTTCTGTGAGAACCTTTGTTCCCCACCTGTTGCACATGAGCAGTTCTTGTTTCAGGATTTCCCGACTTAGGTTGCTGACCAGTGGATTGAATGAATTTGCCGGTCGAAAACTTCATTGTAGAGACAGATTTGGAACTGGATGGTGTTTCCAGTTTCTCTTTGCCTTTGGCGGGGCAGAACGTGGTAGTCTTAAATTCAAAGGGTTTTTTACTAGTAGGATTGTATCCTAATCCCTCCCTATTGAAGTTTACCCTCGACCCCAGAAGGACATTCAGGTTGTTTCTCCCCTCTGTAAACTTCTCAAGCACTTTTTCTTTGTCCTCAATCTCCTTCTGAAATTCATTGCATTGGTCCTGGAGTTCCTGATTAACTTTTCTAACTGCCTCATATTTTTCAGCCATCAGTCTAATCTCTCCTTTACACTCTTCAGCTTTACACTTCAGCTCATCCATTCTAGCTAGACTCTCCTCTCTTTCCATTCTCAACCTCTCAAACTCACCTTTAACCTGGTCTAGCTCAATGGCCATCTCCTTGGTTTTCATGCTATCAATGACAATAGAAGAGTGTTCTTCAGACAGAGAATGAAACTTACGTCTAAGCATTCTGTGCTCCTTGTTTAAACAATTATATTTACTTAACAGGTCGCCATAGGCATCCTCCCAATCATCCAAAGTAAAATTCTCAAATAAGTTTGTTACCTCTTTCTCATGGTCGGCCATGAGGCAGGTCTTCTCTTCATTTTCACTGGACGAAGTGGCTTCTGGGTCCTCCTCCTCATCGCTCCATGTGCACAGCATGGCCTTCTTCTTCTTGTGCACCATGTTCTTCTGGTGTCCTGGAGCCTTAGCTTGTAGCTCTGGACATTCACTTTTCATGTGACCGGGTTTCTGACAATGATAGCAAGTGATCTTCTTAGCAGACCGGTTCTTCTCAAATCTTCGTTCAGGAGACTTCATTGCAGCATTAAATTTCTTCCTCCTATAGAATTTTCCTTTAGTTCTTAGGAACTTTCTGAACTGCCTGGTGAGCATAGCTCGCTCGTCCTTGTCCAGGTCTGAGAGTCCATCAGAGCCTTCGCTGCTATCATCACTGCTGCTGCTGCTGCTGTTGTTGCTCTTCTTAGTATGTCGTGAGACCTTCAGAGCAACATTCTTTCCCTTTCTGTCATGCCCATCGTTTCCTCGTTTGAAATTCATTTCATGGGTCATGAGAGATCCAATCAGCTGGGTTACTGTCATGATGGATAAATTTCTTGATTCCTCTATTACAGTCACCTTGGTATCCCAGACGGGAGTTAGAGACCTAAGGATCTTCCTGACTATGTCTTCTTGTTGAATATCCTTTCCAAGGCCTTTCAGACTGTTGATGATCACAGATAATCTGGCATACATTTCTGTGATCGGCTCCTCTGGCTTCATCTTAAATAACTCATATTGAGTTGTAAGTATGTTGATCTTGGTAGCCTTCACCTGAGATGTGCCCTCATGAATTAACTGCAAATCATCCCACATGTTCTTTGCAGTCTTGCACGCTGAGATCCTCGAATACTCTTCCGGGTGGACGGCGCACTGTATGATGTTAAGAGCTATCCAATTCAGTGCGGAGAGTTTGACCTGATCATCTGTCCACATATCTTCATTCGGTGGAAGGGTGTATGGACCATCTGTAATAACTTTCCATAGCTTGTTGCTTTGGGCCCTGATAAAGACTTCCATCCTGTTCTTCCAGAAGAAGTAATTATTACCATCAAAGAAAGGGGGACGGGTGATAGACTGCCCATCAGCTATGAAACTGCGAGGACCAGTGGATCCGTTTCCCTGGCCGTTGGACCACATTCTGGGAAAAACCCGCTCTGATACCAACTGATAAGTACAATATGAAGTGATCTAGAAGGGGAGGGGATGAATAGATCACTATTTTTCGTAGAATTAAAAAATACTGCAGAGTATATTGCGAAACCCAAATAACCTCGAGCTCTGACTATCGAAAATGATGCAGTGCAGTTAATAGCTCAAGCAAATAGAAAGCATACCACAATATTACCACAATCGATCACACAAGGACTCAGAGGATTTTAAGGTGGTTCGGTCCTTCAGACCTACATCCACCCCACACTCAAACCGAGTGTGGCTTCACTAATGGCTGGGCAACACAGCTTGCCAGACAACTGCTGATACACAGCTTCCCAGGGGAACAACCTCTCCTCTTCCTCCTACCCGGAGGGAACCTCTAGCGACCTGCAGTCACTAGAACCCAGAGACTCACGTCTCTCTTCCTCTTTACCAAGAGGGAACCCCACTAGTAGCAGCCCTGCTACTAGTGAACCAGAGGTCGAAGACCCCTCTTCCTCCCAACCCGGAGGGAACCTACAAGCAGCTCACCTGCTGCTTGCAGACTGGAGATTGACTCTCCCTTCTCCTGATCTCACAGGAGGACCCCGACCTCAGTCCAGAGGATCGGAAACACAAACAAGGACAGTTGAAGAAAGGTAAGAACAATAAACGAAAAAAAATACGAACGAAGGAAATCAAATGCCAGAAAACTGGAAACAATGTAGCTCAATAAAGAGTAATAGACTTCGGATTTGATCCGCAAGTCAGAACAACTTTTCTGATCACTCTTCTGCTCTCTCTCTTTTTCCCTCTGCTATTCTTTCTTCTTTCTTTTCTTTTCCTGGATCGAAGGGCTCTCTATTTCCCTGTTTTCTTCTATGCCTCTCTTCTTCGATCACCTTCATCTGAGGACGAAGGATTCTATTTATAGCATCAACAGCAGGTGGATAGGGCACGAAACGCGTGTGCCTCCCACGCTCGATCCAGAAGTTTCCTGCCACGTGCCTTTATCAGATTGGTTCCTCTGTCTAGGATCACGTGCAGCCCAGGAGTGTGGAATGTTCTTCCTCGGACCTGTAATGAGATTAAGTCCATTAATACGCTGCATGGCCATTAAAACCAAAACTGCATGAGGTATAGTAGCAACACGACGTGACTATTACTCAAGATGACACAAGAACGACACGAGATACTCTGTAACAGGTCAGATACACAGAAGATAATGACACGAGGTGAGGTTATAAGCAAGAGAGACACGAGGTCACGAATGCAAAAACAACACGAGGACAACACGGGCTAACGACAGAAACCGACACGAAGACTAAAGCGAGAAACCAATACGAGGACAGAATATAAAGAATCGACTCAAGGTGAAAACAAGACGAAGTGAAGTTTGACACGAAGTAAAAAGCAACGACACGAAGTATAGTGGTGACAAACACACACTATATAGAAAACGACACGAAGCCAGTAAGAACAGCACGAGATGAAAACAGCACGGGCTGATAACGACACGAAGTCGAAACAGTAAATGACACGGGATAACACTGCACGAGGTAAAACGACACGAAGACTTAATAAGAAAAACGACACGAAGTTTCAAGCGAGAAACAAACACGAAGTGAAGTTGTCATGAAGTGAAAACAACACTAAGTGAAAACAGTAATCGACACGCGGTGACAACAACACGAAGACATAATACAAAGAGACGACACGAAGTGAAGTTGACACGAAGTGAAAACAACACTAAGTGAAAACAGTAATCGACACGCGGTGAAAACAACACGAGGACAGTGAGAACAGCACGAGGTGAAACGACACGGAGTACATAAAACCAACACAAAGATGTAAACACAACACGAAGACGTGGACAACAGTAACCGTCACGAAGTGTGGTTACTAAGTAGGAACGACACGAGATCTACAAGAAAAACTACTCGAAGTTCATCATAACTTTTTAGAGCAGCTTCAGGAACACGACACGAAGACATGAGAAGAGAAAACAACACGAAGTGAAACGAACACTTGAACTTAGACTGACTTACAGACTCAGCGAAAGAGGACACGAAGACAGGAATACAAACGGATGACATGAGCTAAGGATGTCATGGAAACAACACAGTAAACAAAGACTGCACGAGGTGAAAACGCGAAGCAAGAATTACATGAGGTTTGAGGAAAACAGCACGAAGACAGAACTTGTACGAACACACAAAGTGTTACCTCTTAGCAGCTTTTTCATATAAAACCATGGATAACTCAAGTGCAAGATATCTGATCAAAAATAACAACAACAATTAACATAGTGTTGCTCATCATCAAAACACTTAGGGAAGACACAAAATCCAACATCGTCTTCCTCCGATCTCCGAGTCGTCCAGGAGGTCCATTCTCCCACTGCTGCGCGGTTCTGCCTCGGTTGAGGACCTGAGCCGGCTTAGAAGCTCTGCCACGACCAGCCCCGAAGGAATCAGTCCTCAAGTCCTTCTTCAACGTTTTTCATCGGCCTATCTACTTTCAGAATCAAGAAGCGGAAGCCCATTCAGAATCGGGGAACAGAAGTTACCAATTTTCTTCCACGGTCGCGCGGCTCTGCCTTCCCCAGTCTGCATCAACACCTCCTCACTCTTCTGGCTCCACAGATCGTCTCCGTTCTCTTCTGGCATCCCCGTTTCTTTTTATGCAAAGAGGACTCACCCACGGTTCTAACGGCACTGACGGCATCAAATTTGGAGTTCGGGAGAGGCCAGGACAGCCTCTACATCCTACTATTGGTGTCCTGCCCCTGCTAGTCCGAGAAACAGAGGCCCTGTTCAAGCTTCTGCCCCGACCTGCAGCGACTCCAGAAGAAATTACAAAAATTCTGAGGCATTCCCCTTCCTGTTACGAAGATTTTACCGCTGGTGTCGCCATCAGAAAAATTCCTGAGCAAGATCTACAACAGCAACACCGACCCTCTGTCCTGGTTCGCAGACAGCAGGCAGATTCGGCGTCCACCCTTGTTCCTCGTTCTTTGCTTTGGTTTCCCCACCCCGCTTGGCCGGCTGAAGGCCCCTCCCTGCGTGGAGGTAGTATTGATGTAATATCATTAACCCCCACCCCAAGTTCCCGCTCCTGCGAGAGGTGTAGTGGTGTACTTTGTTTGGGCAGGTCAAGCGACACCACCGCGGCGTGTGGGGATCCACTCGCCTCCCCGCTCGCCCTCGTCTCCGACCGGGACCGGTTTCTTCAAACCGGTCGAGTAAGTGCTCAAACCTTCACTCCACTTAGTGCTTGTCTTTCAATATTAGTTCTTAATTCCGCTAGTTATGCGAGTGAGAGCCCGATCCTCAAGCCCCGTTGCCTTGAGTGATCACCGTGGGAAGAGTGCAACCGGTGCCTTCGGCACTTCGTCGGCCCCGTTGAATTGGGCTTCCAAATCCATTGGGAATCAAATCTTGGCCTTGCTGGCCCTCTACCAGCAAGGGCCCAACCCCACATCCTCCACTTGGCATCGCCAAGTTACCCCGGGCTTGGGTGAGCGACGAGAGAGCGGCGGCCCAAATTGGCCCATCTAGATTGCGAATGTGCTTGCTTGCTTAAGTCCAAGGTCGTGTCACATCATGACTTTTCAGAAGGAGGGACTGGGTTACAATCCAATCATGAAGAAGGCTGAGAAGGTTGTTGGATACAAATTGAAAACTATTTTTGTTAAATGTTCAGAACAAGAAAAGCCTTCTACCTCATCTTCACCTCAGTACAAAAAATAGAAAGAGACTGAAAAATAGAAAACAAATAAAAAGAATTCTTCAGTGCATATTGATCACAGTCCTCACACACACTCACATGCATCTAGTAAGAAAATGATCTGTCACTACTGTCATAAATTTGGACATCTGATGCATGAGTGTAATTTGATGGAAAAGGATGACCTAGCAGCTGCACACAATGATCAGGGTAGAAAGCATGTCTTTAGGGAAAGGAAAATTCATTGTTATAATTGTGGAAAAATAGGACATGTTGCTGCACAATGCTGGTTAGGTTCTCATAGAAAAACCTTCTCTAACTGTTCTCATTGTGAAAAATATGGCCATATAGTCAAGGACTGTTGGCATGCTCAGGGAAAAACATTTTCTCAAAATATAAAACTCCCTGCAAATAGAAATAATTTTGGAAGGAATAAATCTGTTTTTAAAGAAAAGATTCATGCATGCTTTGAATGTGGAAAACTTGGCCACCGAGCTTCGGAATGCTGGTGGGCAGGTAAAGGTAAACCAAAATTTCATGCAAGTAACAGAAATGTCCATGCCAATGCACATAAAATTCATGTTCATAATGATGTGCATAAAATAAATCTAAAATCTGTTTCTTCATGCTACTACTGTGGAATATCTGGGCACTCCATGAATCATTGTGCTTTAATGATGAATGATGATAAACAGGCCCAAAGGTTGAGGAAAGCACCAATCAGAGGTGTTACCAACAAGGTAGGACCCAAGAAGTCTTGGGTACCTAGAAACACAAAATAAGATTTGTGCTTTGCAGGTATGCCTTGGGGATGAGGAATAAAAGGGGGGTCAAATAAACCAAGGCATCCAAAGTTTGGTAAACCCCAACTCTGCTGATTAAATGCTTGTTCACCTGAATTTTTGTTTTAGCTGAACATCATGCTTAATATGTCAATTAAGATCACATGCATACATGTCCATAACTGCATCTGCAATTTGCAATTTTTTTTCTGATCATGCACTGGTGCATACATGAGATTTAAAGGTTGTCTGCATTTGATGCATACATATGACATTTGCAGTTATTTGATATTTGTTAAAATGCATAATCATTGAAAATAAATTAAATTCTAAAAAATCTGAAAAGCTGAATTGAATAAATCTGATGCTTGGACGATGTCTCATGCTTAAAAATGTTCATCTGCACATTTGACATGAACATACATTCACAATTGCATATAAGTAGCATAATGTTAGCTTAAGATGCATGTAGAACTGCATATGCATTGGATTGTCACGCATGACTCTTGGTATATAAATAGTGAGATACTAAAGGGTAGATGAATGCTGTCTGGAAGTGCTTGCTATGTGTGAGGTGGTCTTTAGACCAAGTCCTCCGCCTGGTACCATAGGTCAGAGTTGCATACATTTAGGAAGGCTAGATCATGCATACATTTAGGGGGAACATTATTCATATTCTATCAACTGAACTTCCCATCTTCAGATTGAACTGCTATCTTGCTTAAATCCCTGTGATGAATGTGTAATACAACACATTTCAGCTTCCTGCTTCAACTGTAATCAGCCATCTTCACTCATCCTATTCATTGGTATCAACTGTTGAATTGGCTGTTCCTAAAAATGTTTCGGCCTTTCCTGAAAATTCAGAAAGAATTCTCTGTGCATATCCTGATCATAAATCTGAAAACAACTTAAAGAGGAATCTTCTATTATATAGGACTATGAATGTCTGATTCTTTCAGTCGGTTGAAGTTTCATGTATGCCTTGTGTTTCTTTATGAACATATCTTGAAAATATCTGAGTTAGTCTTAATAAACTTTAACCAACATTCTCATGTTGTGTCATTTTAAACTCTTCTGAATTCTGAAAATTCTGAAATCATGATATTCCTTGATTGATTTGTATGAAATTAGTATTGATTTTTTAAAACATCTGAGAATATGGATTATGTCTAAGGGTAAATTCTGTCAGAGCAACGACTTTGGTCACTGAGAAACCATGTCTAAAGGACTGTGTCATGAGGTGCCATAGTTAACTCTGCTTAAAAATGATTGATAATCTGGCAGAGCAATGGCATGCACATTGAGAAATACATCTCACTCATCAAAGAAATAATTTGTAGTGTGTCATGAAGTGTAAATGCAATCTCTGTTCTTTTGAAGCATGACAGTTAGTCCTTCCAAGTGCTCAGGGATACTGGCATCTAAACAACGTGTATCCTCTAGTTACAAGGGTGTACTAAACTCAAGTGCTCATGAAGAATGTTATGAAAATTGCTGCTAATCAAGTGTATCATTTGAAAATGTGTGCAAAAGAAATATTCTATTGGAATCCTTGACAGAAATAAATGTTTTCTTATGTGTTCAACTTCATTACTATTGATTGCATCTCTTAAAGGAATCCTTGAAATTAAGTGAGTAAGAAAGAAGAAGGTTAAACAAGACTGGCAATATGAAAGTAAGGTTCACTTTTATTAAAACTGATTTCAGATATGAGTACAGAAAGTTTATGAACAATCCTTGCATACATCATATTCTGATCTGACTTGTCAATGAAGATCATTCATAAATCTCTATAATAAGAAGAGTCTGAAATACTTGTTTAATCAGATTTATGAAATTGATATCCCATTGAAAACCTTTCTCATTCCTTCTGAATGCCTTCTTTCTCATAATGGACTCCATTATTTCAGACCTAACTGTTGACTTCTTTATGTCCTGAGCTTCACTCCAATCACTGTCCATCTAAGGGGGATAATTCTTGCATGTCCCTGTGGTTCAATGTTCATTCAGGAGAATATCTTGTCAGGGGGAGTCTTTGATGACTGTAACACACAGAATTGCATAATAGCTACTTCAACAGTCAATGACCATTTCATTCTTTTTGATGTTGTCAAAGGGGGAGAACTTTTGTGAGTCATCATTTGCATCAATCAACACTTGCATCACATGGTGTTTTACATGCTCACTTCTGACTGAGCTATTCTGTGGTGCATGTTATATGGTATTTCATAATCATCATGATGAATCTATTGCAATGACTCATAATATTGCCATCATAAAAAAGGGGGTGATTGATGTGTCCCCTATGGTTCTGGAGTTTTGATGATGACAGATATTATGCCTCATTATGTTTCCATCCTTGATGATATAATCCTGTTGCATTATGAGAAACTGTCAGAACAGGTTTAAGGATGACTCACAGGTCATGAAGTTAACCCAAGTCAAAGTCAAATCATGACAGGTAAGGTTAATGCTCAGATCAGGTAATGCTCTGTCTACTCTCAGATCTGTATGCCTTGATGATGTTTAGCTGATATGCATAAATTGCTCTGTGCATGTATTTAAATCTGTACAGCACACACACACCCAAGTCTACACATCATTGTTGTATGCATGCTTAGTCCATACACTTGTTGACAACAAGTATATACATTGTCACCTGCATGCATTACTTCAAGTCTATACAGCCATTCTCAAGTCTGTACATTGGATAACCTTCCAAGTCTATACACTGTCCTGTGGCCTTCAAGCGTTTCAAGTCTGTTCATTGCTGTTTTGGCCAAGTCTGTACATCCGTTTGCCTGACTTCATATTCAAAGTCTGTACATTCTTCTGTTGAAATTCTAAGTCTATACATCGGTCTGTTTGAGCAAGCCTGTATAGCGGTTGCATTCATTGGAAGTCTATACATTGGGGTCTTTACCTACGTTGCATTTCAAAGTCTAGACATTGCACTGTAGGTTGCTTAGTTGAAGTCTATACATTGCTGATCGAACGCAAGTCTATACATTCCAACCTTTTCCTACGTTTGATGCTTTAGCTTCACCCTAAGTCTCCACATTGGCAAAGTATATATATCGCTTATGCAAGTCTGTACAGCTAGCGCATTCATTGATATCAAGTCTACACACTGCATATAGGCAAAGTCTGCACATTGGTAGAGTCTATACATCCTCTAGGAGCCCTAAGTCTATACATCGCTTATGCAAGTCTATACAGCCAGCGCATTCATTGATATCAAGTCTGCACATTGGTAGAGTATGTACATCCTTTAGGAGCCCTAAGTCTATACATCGCAAAGTCTGTAAATCGCTGTGTTCCAGCCTTTCAACTCTATACATTTGCTCAAGCGTTCCAAGTCTGTACACTGGTCCTCAAGCGTTCCAAGTATGTACATTGGTTCAGGCTTACCAAGTCTGTACATTGGCATTCAAGACTCTCAAGTCTGTACAGCCTGATTTGTCGTTCAGAGTTCAAAGTCTATACATCGTGGGCTTTAGTTCTTCAAGTCTGTACATCCTTCAAGGGCCAAGTGTATACATCGTTCACAGCACACACGTTCAAAGTCTGAAGTCTGTACAACCTTGGCATATGCCTCAAAGTCTATCATTTGTTTCTAAGGCAAAGTCTATACATTCCCAGTCTTTACCTACGTTCAGAACTCCAAGTCTATACACTGGTAAAGTCTGCACATTGTGCCTTGAAGCTGTTCAAGTTTATACATTGTCTTGAGCATTCAAAGTCTATACAACGCTGTTGAGTGGAAGTCTGTACAGCCGTTGGGTTGCCAAAGTCCATACATTGTGAATCTCAAAGTCTGTACAGACTTTGCCTTGTTCATGTCTGTACATCACCCCTTTGGCAAGACTATACATTGAAAGTCTATACACTCGATTGCCTTGCCTTGATCAAGTCTGTACAGAGCTTCCTTGCTCAAGTCTGTACATCGCTCAGTTGGTAAGTCTATACATTAGAAGTATATACATTCCTTTGCCTTGCATCGCTCATCAAGTCTGTACAGCCTTTCTCTTTGCATGTCTGTACATCGTCCATGAAGTCTGAACAACGAGCAAGTGTGTACATCGCTCACTTGTCTTGGCAAGTCTGCACATTGTTAAGTCTATACTTTGTCCAGTGCATTGCATTCATCAGTCGTGAAGTCTATACATTGAGTTGAATATTGCCTAAGTCCATACACTGGCTGCTGTTCTTCAAAGTATGTACATTGCATACTTTGAAGTCTATACATTGGCTTTGAGCTGAAGTCTATACATTGCTTCAGGCTGAGCAAGTCTATACATTGCATGCTCGTTCATTCAAGTCCATACTTTGTCCAGAAGCATGTACAAGTCTGTACATTGTCTGCCTGTCGATTGAAATGTCTATACATTGCTGTTTGCATTGTAAAGTCCATACATTGAACAATGTCTGCACATTGCATTACACTTCAGCAACTCTATACACTGCTTCAGCTCTGATTCATGAAGTCTATACATCGCTACAGCTTTGTCTTCACATAGTCTGTACAACGTAATTGTCCTGCTTCATGAAGTCTATACATTGCTTCGTCTTCACAAGTCTATACAGCGAAGTCTATACACTGCAATGCATATACTTAAACTGATAATGTGATTCTCTGTCTGACAGGCACCCTTCGTGAAGCCTAGTGAAGGCACGTGATCCGAGGACAAGAGGGCACAAGCCCTTCACACGACCTAGATGCGGCTGGTATACCTGGCACATGATTCGAGGACAAGAGGGCACAAGCCCTTCACACGACCTAGATGCGGCTGGTATAAATACAGAGCTTCTTCCACATGAAGAGAACATAGAGATCAGAAGAGAAGAGGGCTGATCGAGACTGTGAGTGAAGAAGAAGAGGTGCAGCAGAGAGTGAAAGAAGAAGAGAGCAGCAGAAGAAAAAGAAAAAGAAAAAGAAAAAGAGAGAGAGAGCTCGTGAGGATCGAAAGAAGAAGGGTAGACTGTGAGAGAAAGAAGCAGAGAAGAAAAAGAAGAGTAAGAAGAAGAGAGATCGAGAGATAAGAAGCCTTCATTGAAGATTCGTCTGTCTGGCATTGGATCAAATCCAAACCAGCTTTGCTCCTGCGAGAGCTACTAGTGTATCTCATTTCCAGCTTTACATCTACTGTGTTTTTCTTTGTGTTTGCCTTTTATTTTGTTCCTTCCATCTATTCATCTTGTTCTTCCGATTCTCAGTACTGAGGTTGGGTTCCTCCTGTGGACTCAGGAGAAGGGAGATTCATCTCCGGTTCTGGGCTTGTGGGTTACAAGTCCAGGGGTCCATCCTGGTCTGGAGGAAGAGAGACTTGCGTCTCTGGTTTGCTAGTGACTGGTGTCACTAGTGGTTCCCTCCGGTTGGGAGGAAGAGGGGAGGTTGTTCCCCTGGTCAAGCTGTTTGGCAGCACCTGTTGCAGACTGAGTCTGCGGTTTCTAGCTTGTGCTAGTGGAAGCCTCACTCCGGTTGGGAGTGAGGGGTGGACGTAGGTCTGCGGACCGAACCACCTAAAAATCCTGCTGTTCTGTGGTTTATTTGTGGTCTGCTCTTCCATATCTCCTATCTCTTTCACAGGTTGTTTGGACAGTCTTGTTTCGATCTGCAGTGACTTTGAGCATTACATATCTTGTTAAGTGAGTCTAGTTTGCATTGTTCTGCCTTTGGCATTAGACTTCATCAGGTTCCACTGGTATAGTTAGCAGTTCATCTGGTCGATCAAATATTTATTTGAACTCTATAGCTTTTATTCTGCGACTGTATCTAGTAGCAGGCGAATTGGTTTAATTTGGGCAATATTTTAGAAGGGGATACATTCACCCCCCCCCTCTGTATCGATCGCACCATCCCAACAGGATCTAGTCAGCAGGGCGTTCATCTTCCCGTGGGGTCACATGATCCCCACGCTGGAAGACATGGCGAGGATTGCTGGACTGAGAGTGCACGGAGCCGTAGTGACGGGATGGACATACCGAGACTACCGAGTGATGGCCCAGGAGCTGCTGGGGCTAGATTTGATCAGACCGGGGTAGACATCATCCCAGCTCTCCCGACCAGGACTGCAGGAGAGCCTAGGACTGAGAGGAGCAGCGATAGCCGTGGGAGAGCTACCATAGGAGCATCTGGGTAGAGTGATCGATCAGGTGCGCCCACAAGTGGTGGCGGAGGCCGGACCAGAGGGAGATCGCATCCTGAGGCGCTTCCTCATGCTATTGTTCGGGAAGCTCCTATTCGCCACTCGAGCAGATGTCATCAGCTGTAGGCTGCTACCGATGCTCAAAGATTTGGGCAGAGTCAGAAAATACGCATGGGGAGCGGTAGTGCTAGCCTTCTTGTTCGAGTCCCTCAGCACCACGGACCGACAGACGATGCTGGGTGGCTTCTCGCCTTTTCTACAGGTAAATGCAATTTAAATGATTTCTATTATGCTTATGATCATGCTTATGCAATGCAATGCCATGGATTAACATTGACTTCTAAATGCAGATCTGGAGTTACATGTACCTCCCGGGCATCGGGAGAGGTACGCTACTCCACGCCGGCCGCATCCCGATCGCCAGGTGATGGGTGGTCGCGAGGGACCCGGGGTCGATCACCAGATTGACCCGGGCGATCCAGGACGACTTGGATTCCTTCCCGTATACGGTGGTAAGCCCGAAACTCAAAATGATTCCTAAATGCTTCTGAATGCTTCTAATATGCTGATGAGTATTTCTAAATGAAACATGCTTATGAATGGACTAATATGCTTTCAGGTGAGATGGACCCCGTACAGAGGCGAGAGTTACGAGGGACAGCCATGGGTGGAGGCAGCCCTCTCGTACCGGGGACGAGACATATGGCTCCATTGCATCCACATCATCGAGCCACTCCACTATCGACTGATCCTGCGGACTCGGGGACTACACCAGCCCGAGGTGACCTTTCCATGCCACAGCGACGAGCACCCGGGGAAATCATCAAAGGGTATTAGCGGCGACGTGGATTGGTGCGCCAAAAAGGTGAAGTATGTCCACGATTGGAACAAGCGGGGCAGAGCGGTAAAGGAGCGGGACGAGAGCGATGAGGCGTACTTGAAAGCCTTCGCTCGACTGTACGGGGACCAGGTGTACCGAGGTACCCGATGACCGGTATGACACTTCTAAACCCTAAAACTCTTTCTATATGAAAATGCAAAATGCTAGATGCACTGACTCATATGCTTTCTAAATGCAGCTAGACCCTGAGGGAAGGATAGCCGAGCTCGAGGGGCTACTTCACTCTACCATCCAACAGTGGGACGAGTACCGGGCCGCTCTGGAGCTCCTGGTAAGATTCTAAAACCTTGGACCTAAATGATTATGTTTATGATTATGCGAATGATGCAAATGATTAACTGACCATGACCTCTAAATGCAGCGGGCTGAGGGAGCCCAAAGAGCCAGACCGAACACCCCATCATCGTCCTCACAGCCTGCTGGGGGCAGAGCTGAGCGGGACGCCGAGTTCGCTCGAGCAGTTACTCGGGCCGAGGAGGCGGAGGCCACCCTCGCAGAGTGGGTAAGATGCTAAATGCGCTGACTTAAATGCTTATGTTTATTAAATACTTATGTGACTAACTATATGAAATGCAAACTATAGGCGAGAGAGCTAGCCACAGCGGTGGCCGAGGCGAAACAAGCTCGGATGGAGGCGGAGAGGAACCGGGCCGAGGCAGAGGTCCTCCGAGCAGAGGTGGCCCGATTGAGAGGAGAGCTTGAGCGGATGGCCACGCAGACGGTAGACTTAGAGAGATACCGGTCCGAGGCACGAGCTGAGCGACTCGAGGCCCACGACATGAAGGTCAAGGTCCGGACCTTGGAAAGGACCATACGGATGATGGGCCGAGGACCGGAGCGGAGCGTCTCTCAGAGCGGAGCATCGAGGAGTGCTGCCCGCACTGGATCAGCGGCAGATTACCTTGTCAGCTCTTCCAGCCAACGGAGGAATGAGAGGGCGGAGAGGGGTCAGCAGGAGGAGAGTGCCTCCATAGCGCCACCGGCGAGGAAGTCGGAGGGTGGTGATGATGACGGCCTGGCAGAAAAACCGGCCGAGTGATGCACTTTGATCTTTTGTTATCACTTTACTTGTACATGACTTATGTGGAAAATGGAATGAAAATGAATGAGAATTTCTTTTTCGTCTTTTGTTTGTTCTTCCTTTTATATGGATGTGTGAATGTGGTAAATGCAGAGATGAATGTGTGAATGGGAAAATGCAAGAAATGCATGTGAGAATGTGTGATTGGAAATGCAGGAAATTCATGTGGACATATGAAAGAACGGACAAATTTGTGAAAAATGAAATGGGCATGGATGAGATGTGATGTGTGGATGAAAGACTGGACCGGATGAACAGAATGAAAAGTATGTAAGACCGCCAGGTCTAATCATAGGCAGAAAGGAATAGCTCAATCTCAGTAGCAGACAAAGTGACGGTCTAGGTTCAGACCGTTAGGATCATGTAACGCATCAGATGGAGGTCGTCAGAGATGACAGAGGCCAAATTTGCAGAACTGAGCAGCAGGAAGTGTGACGGCGCATAACTGGTGCGTTAGAGATAGGTAACGGCCAAATGCTAGACCGTTAAAGATGGCAGAGCAATGGGATATCATCAGGGCGGCTAGCAGAAAATGCGACGGTTCAGGAGAGGGGCGTCAGAGATAGGTAACGGTCATGAGCAAGACCGTCAGGCATGATTGAACAAGAATAAGCCAAAACTGAATGGCAGAGAGTGTGACGGCTCAGAGTCCATACGTCACGAAAGATAACGGTCTGATGCTAGACCGTCAGGCTTGACAGAACGAGATTGGGCTAAATTAAACCCACAGGACATGTGACGGCCCAGAGATGGCGCGTCAGAGGCAAGTGACGGTCCTACGATAGACCGTTAGAAAATGAAGTGTACTCCGAGACGGATTATGCCGTGAGAGGCAAAATTTGAGATAAGAAGCCCTCAATCCACTCTAGACTTCTCCCAGACATAAGATAAAGCCTTCTAATCCAAACCTTATCACTTTAAAGCCAAAAGCAAGCCTTTAAAACTTGGAAACTTAGCCAAAATCGTATGTTTGCTGATTTCTCTGCTAGAAGGTTGAAAAACTTCTCCTAAGGGTGGAAAACATGATGAAGAGAAGCTTTGAGATGATGGCCATGGAGGAGAAGATCTATATCGGGCCTAAGGCTGCGAGAAAAGAGCACAGAGAGCTACAAAGGTTGACATCAATTCCCAAACATCTAAGCTCTAATGCTCAAAGAGTGGTAAGCTCTCTTCCTTAGCCAAGTTCAAAAATTTCTGCACTTCATCTTCTTCTCATGATCTTCTTCTTCTTCTTAGCCTTTTCCTAGTCCAAGATGTTATTCCAATCTGAAGTGGGTGGCTCCCATGGTAAAAGCACTCCCTCTAGAAGTTGTAGAAATCCTCAAAGCGTGGCACCTTCAACCTTATTTGGTTTTAGTCAAGAACTTTCAGAAAGTGTCATTAGATTGGCCTAGCATTTTAGCCCTCATAGAATTGTGGCATCCAAAAACATACACCTTCATCTTCCCTTCTTTCGAAGCAACAATCCTATTAGAGGAGGTAGAAACCTACCTAGCCCTCCCTAAGACTAAGGTGGGGGATGAAGACCTAATTTGCTATACAGTGGAACCTATTGACCCGTCCTTGATCTTGAGTGATTTTATCCATAATCCAAAGGATGTGAGGACCATGATCAGCCCATACCACATACATTTGATACCCTTAGCACAATGGATAGTCTCTCATTGTAAGAACAAGTGGGAGAGACACGAAGCAATAGCCAAGGCGGTGGCGGTTTGCTTATGTGGAGCTTTTCTTTTCACTACTACCGACCACCTCTTAGATACCCAAAATCTTAGCATTATCAGTGGGTTGTGGCGGGGAATGTCCATCTCTCAAGCGATCATCTCATACCTCTATGAAGGACTAAGTTCGGCTTGCCTAGGAGGACATTTGTTCGGCTCCATGATACTCCTCAAGTGTTGGATGGGAGTGAGAATCAAATTCCAACCCAAGGAAGATATTACTTCTGCTAGTCGGATCTTCGGGAGCCACCCTTTGTTCTTTATTGGAGGGGCATCTGGATTCTCTTCACAGCTTGAATGCAAGACGGCGGACAAGAAAACACGGGATGAATGGTGCCTCTTCTTCAACACTTTGCCAATAGACAAGTTCATCATGCGTCCAAGAATCCTTCGGAGCACTCTTCTTAAAATACCGCGGCGTCAAGGCCTGGACCTCCAGCTAGTGGGAAATACTACCATGGCGATCTACAACCCGCACCGGTGCCATCTTCAGATCGGACTACCCCGACTAGAGATTCCTGCACTATAACACTACCCCCCCCTTCTACCTAGGAAGATGAGAGAGCAGTCCGGAACGCGATGACCATGTGGGAGATCAGCAAGGTACGTTCGTGGCAAGAAGAAGTTGAAGAGAACGACAAAGCACGCTGTGGCTACGTGAAAGAGTTGAGGAAGATCCGCCCTCTTGCGGCCAAGAAGCTGAATGTAGCTTGATTTTCTTTGTTTATGAATGATGTAATTGACAATTAAGATTGAAACCTTATGAATCTTATGTTGCATTAAGTTCATTTGAATAAGACGGGATTGTCTTAATTGAGTGGACATGAATTGTGGTTTGACTTGGCTAGAATGATCTGAAGGATATTGCCTCTGGAGAATGTAACGGTCCTAAGAAGGGCCGCTAGAAGGATGTAACGGTCTGGAGATAGGCCGTCAGGAAGGATGAACTGAGAATTAAGTTCTCTGGAGGATGTAACGGTCCAACGGCAGACCGTTAGAAGGAAGTAACGGTCGTGAACCAGACCGTTAGAGAGGGAGCTGCTGAGAGAATCAAAGCCACTGCCTGAAGGAATGTAACGGTCTAGGATGGACCGTTAGATGAGTGTGACGGCCTGAACCTGGCGCGTCACAGTCCTGGACCTGCAAAATTGTGAATTTTAGCCCTGAGCTTAAATCTGTGTTCTGCACACACTCAGACAAGAGACAAGTTAGATCTGTTCTTAGACTCAACCCCTTGCCTTGAAGCAAGTTAGATAATGACCGTTTCCTGATATTTGGTCAAGGGGTGGAGCCTTATTAAATAGGTGGAAAACATAATAGAAATAATGTGATGCATGCAATGCATATGATGGTGTTTTTGAAAATTTGGAAAATATTTGGATTTTTGTGAGTTTTGAAAATATTTGATGTTTTTGGATTTTTAAATATGTGATTTGTTCGGATTTTGGACTATTCGATGTTTTTGGATTTTGAAAATTTATGATGTTTTTGGATTTTGAGAATATTTGATGTTTTTTTGATTTTGAAATATGTTGTGTTTTTGGATTTTGAAGATTTATGTTGTTTTTGGATTTTGAAATATATATTGTTTTTGGATTTTGAGATATATATTATTTTTGGATTTTGAAATATATATTATTTTTGGATTTGGAAATATATGTTATTTTTGGATTTTTAAAACCAGTGCTTTCCCCTAGCAACGTGAGCCCTCCGTATTGTATTGAGAGTCCCAAGGTTGGCGTGCAATAAGGTGGCAATCCCTGGCCAAGGCCCAGATTTTCATGACGGTGTTTCTACTAGGGCCATACCCAGGGTACTAGTTTCAATCCTGAAAAGGAAAACAGAACACGGGGGTAAGCTTAGGCCAGATCTAGAAGCTTTTAGGACTTGGGTTCCTCTCCAGACAACCCATTAGAGATTTGGTCTGTTGCGCCGGGGCTTTGTGTCCGTCATCGAACCTTAGTCCACCCTAGGCATGTATGCGACCGGGCTCATTCGTCTCGCGGGGAACTGTACTGCCACTCTTGCCATGCCTAGTTTCTCTTTCTTGCCTTTTGGAGCTTGGAATTTGGTGGGTAGACTTTTGAGATAATACTCTTGCTTTTGTCATAGAGATTACTCCTTCGCTTTCTCTTCTTTTCTTTGCTGGTGGCGTCAGGTCATAACAGACTGCCCCTATTTGAGACCTCCTCTCGTCAGGGTGCCTAGATTGGTCATCGCCTCCTTATTCACCTCTAGCCCCTAGATTCAGCCGAGGAAACAAACGGACAGGGACTTCGACTTTCCCCCAAGGCATGGCCGAGGAGAAACGGTGTCTTTAAAGCAGAAAACCTGACCAGGGACGTCGTGTAGGGTGTGATTGCCTTACTCGGGACCCTCTTTTATAGTGAAAGGGAGAAACATCTTGCTGCCGGGGTGGCACTGATTAGACTCTAAGGAAAGAAACGCTTAAGATACAACCCATTCCAAGCGTGAGAGAGTTCCTCACCTTCTGCGTTTACTAAGCGATAAGCATTCCCTGGATAAGCCTCTTTTACGACAAACGGCCCTTCCTAGTTAGGTTGCAATTTAGACCTAGGACCTACAGACCGAATGAATTTGCGTTTCAAAACCATATCACCCTTTTGAAATTTATGTTCAATTACCTTCTTTTGAAAAGAACGTGAAACTCTCTTTTGATAAACCGATACGTGATCGGCCGCATTCATCCTCTTCTCATCTAAGAGTTCCAACTAGACGAGCAACGCCTCTCGACGTTCATCGAGATTAAGTTCCTTATCGAGCTGCATTCTAAGGGAAGGGATTAAGATCTCATATGGGAGCACCGCCTCCATCCCGTAGGTAAGAGCATAGGGAGTTTGTCCCGTGGGGGTACGGACGGAGGTGCGGTAAGCCCACAGAGCTTCCACTAATCGTTCCGGCCAATCAGAAAACTTATGAGATTCACATGTTTTCTTGATGATTTTAAGAAGGGTTTTATTAGTGGCCTCGGCTTGACCGTTGCCTTGAGGATAATATGGAGATGAATGATGCAATGCAATATTGAACTTCTTACATAGGTCCTTGAGCTCTTGAGAGACAAACTGGGGTCCATTGTCGGTGATGATGCTGCTTGGCACAACGAACCGCGAGATGATATTCTTCATGATGAAGCGGTACACCGTTGAAGCTTTGATCTCTGCGTACGCCTCGGCTTCGGCCCATTTGGTGAAGTACTCAGTGGCGGTAAGGATGAAGGATTTCTGCTTGATCGGAGAATTAGGATCACCGAGCGGGCCGACAACGTCGAAAGCCTACATAGAGAATGGCCAAGGAGCGGAAAGAGGATGGAGAGATGAAGCTGGAGCATGGATTTTATCAGCGTGGAGTTGGCACTTAAGACACCTCCGGACATAGAGGGAGCAATCTTCCTCTAGAGTGGGCCAATAGTAGCCCTGTCTAAGGATTTTCTTCGCTAGCGCCTGGCCATTGACATGACCTCCACACTCACTAGAATGGGATACTTCAGCCACTTTCCAAGCCTCATCATCATCTAAGCATCTCATGAGCATTCCATTGGTAGCGCGCCTGTATAGTTCTCCTGCAACAATGGTATACCTTGAGGCGGCTCTCCTTATTGACTTGCGCTGCTCGGCGTTTGCCCCTTCTGGGAATGATCCTTCATTGTAAAATAACTCAATCTCGTGATACCAAGGCAATTCTTCTTCATCCAGAATCTCTTCTAGCTCCATTAAAGATACTTCCTTAAGATCCTCCTTCTCAGCCCTCGCCTCTACGGACTTCCTAAGGTTGATGAACCAAGGATCCTGAAGAGAGGGTGCGTCCAATCTCTGAACGACGATAGTCTCAGTGCTCTGACTGAGAGGGAAAGATAGAGAGGAAGCAAGCGATGCTAGAGCATCGGCTAGAATGTTCTGAGAACGGGGAGTATGGATATAGATCAGCTTACGAAATTGCCTAGCCAAGAGCGTGACCAAATCTTGATATGGCTTGAGTTTGGGGTTACGAGTGCGGTAAGTGGACAGAACCTGCCGCAGGACGAGCTGAGAGTCTCCTATGATATTCAAATAGCGCGCACCTAGGAGATAGGTGTGCTTCAGTCCAGCTAGGAGAGCCTCGTACTCAGCGATATTATTGGTAGCATGAAATCGAAGTTGATAAGTAGAGGGAATAGTCACTCCCTCTGGAGTGAGCAGAACAGCGCCGATCCCTCGGCCTTGAGAATTGAGTGCGCCATCAAAGTGCATAGACCAGAAGGGATGATGAGTGAGGACAGAGAGATGCTCATCAGGGAAATCGTCCTGAATAGAATCGATGTGAGGAATGGGGAGATGGGCAAGATGCTCAGCAATGGCGTATCCTTTGACCGCCTTTTGAACGACAAATGTGATGTCAAATTGGGAGAGGAAGCTCTGCCAGCGAGCTAACCTACTAGAAAGGACAGGTTTTTCTAAGAGATAGCGGATCGGGTCCATTCTAGAGATCAACCTAACTGGGTGGGCAAGGAAGTAATGTTTAAGCTTCTGAGCTACCCACACTAAGGCAGCACAAGTCTTTTCCATAGCAGTGTATCTGGATTCAGCTGGGTTGAATAACCGAGAGAGGTAATAAGCAGCCCGCTCTTTCCCTTCGTCATCTACTTGTGCTAAGACCGCCCCTAGGGAGTCCTCAATGACCGGGATGTATAGGATTAGGGGTTTCCGAGGGATAGGAGGTTGCAAAACTGGGGCATTGGATAGATATTCTTTTAGGTTCTCGTAGGCCTTTTGACAATCCTGATTCCACTCAAACTTGACCCCCGCCTTAAGCAATTCATAAAACGAACGGCACCTTTGAGAATGTTGGGATATGAATCTTCTAATGAATTGCAATCGACCAATCAATTCTCGAAGTTCCGTGATGTTCTTCGGTGGAGGCATGTCCATGATGGCCCGTTCTTTGTTAGGATCAATCTGAATCCCCCGTTTGCTCACTATGAAACCTAACAGCTTCCCTGAAGAGACTCCGAATACACACTTTTTCGGATTCATTTTAAGCTTGTACTCCCTGGCTCTTTGCAGCACCTTAGCCAGAATAGATAGGTGTTCTTCTTTAGTCTTCGACTTCACCAGAATGTCATACACGTAAGCTTCCATATAGATATGCATCATGTCGTGGAAGATGGCCATCATCGCCCTTTGATAGGTGGCACTCGCGTTCTTCAGACCGAACGGCATAACCACATAACAGTATGTGCCCCAGGGCGTGGTGAAGGAGGTTTTCTCTTGATCTTCCGGAGCGAGACGGATTTGATTATAGCCTGAGTAACCGTCCATGAATGATAAAGATTCGTACCCGGCGGTGCTATCGACCAGGACGTCTATGTGAGGCAGCGGGAAGTCATCTTGGGACATGCTTTGTTGAGATTCCTAAAATTGATGCAGATACGCACCTTTCCATCCTTCTTGATAACAGGGACTATGTTTGCCACCCACGGAGGATATAGAACAACTCTAATGAACCTGGCCTTGTACAACTTATCGACTTCTTCCTTAATCCTTAAGGCCATGTGGGGGTGGAATCTTCTTGACTGCTGTTTCACAGGTGTTTCCCCTGGTTTAGGCACAAGTCGATGTTCCACTAAAGAGGGGTCAAGACCGGGCATGTTCTCATAAGACCAGGCGAAGGAATCGCTATACTCCCTCAGAACCATAATTAAATCTTCTTCTACTTGTGAAGGGAGATTAGCAGCAATAATGATGGGCCTTGGGTCTTCTTCAGTTCCCACATTTATTTCCTTCGTAGGTTCATCCACTGTCGACGACGGCTCATCGAATTTCTTAAGTCCTTGTGCATACAAATCGGCAGTGTCATCTACGTCGCTGTCCTCATTAATCGGATCTTTTTCATCCAAGATCTCATAGACACCTAATCCATCATCGCTCCACACCCCTTCTATTTCCTCTTTATCTTCAATTACAATTACCGTAGCAACAAATTCTGGACACCTCAAAAGAGCCTGACATCGCTGAGCTAGATCTTGCAAGAACCTATCAGGAACAGATCTGGAAGGACGCGCAAGCGAGCGCGGCTCTGAGGAGGAAGGGTTGGACGACCTATAACAAGACCCTACTTCTCTAGACCTAACTGACTCTACTTCCCTAGACTCGATGGACCCTAATCCTAACCTAGGAGAAAGAAGACCTAGTGGAAGGGAAGGAGCAGGGGACTCGTGCCCTTGGGAGGAGGATGGAGACAAGGTAGCATAATCTTCCACTGAAATCTCCGTTTCGAATTTGACATTTTTTTTGGAGATCAGTAGAGACTACACAACAAGATTGAGGAGGCGGGAGCTGCATGGGGAACAGCGCGGGGAAGATGCCGTCGAAGAAAGGATCGGAAGACGAGAACCACATCTCGTGGAGCTAGGCGTTGGGGGGAGGAGGAGTGAATAGAGTGGATAGATCAATGGGCGGGCAATGCCCGCAAGCACAAGGAACGAACAGAATTTCAGGTGGATCAATGAAGGATGGATTTACCATGATAGGAGGAAGACGGGGTAAGCATTCCCATTGCTGGAGGAGAGATTGAAAGCGGGAGGGAGACCAAGAAAAGACAATCGGCGAGCTCCCCTTTTTCCGTGGATGCTGAACTGGTTGCTTCTTCGGCCTCCATTGGACGAGCCGAACCTCTTGATGCTTCCAGCAGTCTTCTTCATGAAATATCCCCTGAAGGGCTTGACCATAGTCAATCACATCATCAACTGGCCCCCTTAGAACTGGGGGTGGACTGGCAATCTGACAGACTGTATCTTTCCTTGGCGGAGCTGGCTGCGGAGCTAATGTGCCGGGCTGGAGAGGCCCTCGAACAAAGTGTTGACGGTAGTCCCACGTGAGTGGCCCAGAATCACCCATCATAGACAATGCAGTCTCTCGGTAGCCGAGACCTCTCCTGTTCATTTTCCTGCCTTTGGGGATGGGCTTAGTTCGTCCCTGCAATTGAGCACCGAGGTCTCTCCCCGGTTGGTAGTCTAGCTTTAGTATAATGTCCCAGCCCTTGGAATCTCGGATCTGGGGCTTCACCTTGATGTTAAACGCTGCAGTGACGGGCTTGCGGGGTGCGTAAGCCCAAGGAAAGTCAAGATCTAGCACTGACATAATGGGCCGACTGCTTGGCCATAATGTGGGAAGAACCTTCTCTGAAATAGCCTTCACCGATTGGACCGTGGATAAGCTTTTAACTTTGACGACCCTCCCTTGGAAAGGGAATTTAATGCATTGATGTGCAGTGGAGGGTACAGTGCTGAGGGTATCGATCCACGGACGACCCAAGATAGCCTTGAACATAGGGTCAATGTCCAGCACGTAAAACTCAATGGGCATAGTAAGAGGCCCAAGCTCAGCTTGAATGGTGGCAATCCCGTGACATGCCCGTCGAGAGTTGTCATAAGTAGCTATGGTAGTGGGAGTCGGGCGTAGAAGTTTCTCTGACAGATTACAAGCCCTTAGAGTGCTGAGCGGGCATACATTGATAGATGCCCCTGTGTCAACCAATGTCGCATCGATGCTGACTTTGTTTAGAATGATAGTAATGCACAGCAAAATTTGCCAAGCTTCTGGTGGTGCTAGCTTGGTTTCAGAGAAGGTAATGGCTGGCCCCTTGGAGATTGTTGCCAGTGCGGTAGGTAAGCTATCAATCTTCACTAACCATCACCTTCTAAAGAAAGTCTCTTAATGCATCTTGGTGAAGGGTAGATCTCTTAATTAGTTCCAGCACAGATATCTTGGTGGGCACCCTGTCCAAATGATGTAACAAGTCGTACTGGGTCTCGGGTAGTGGCTCGGCTTCTTCTTGTTCAGCCGCCGGTTGAGAGGACTGGGGATTGGAAGTAGAAGGATAATTTCAATGGAACATGCACCCGCTCCGTAGGGTAAAATTATAAGATGTCGCGGCCTCAGATGGGCTCAAGATGAGTGATTTAGTAGGCCCAGTGGGGTGGATGAACGGTGCGGAAGAGGGTGTGGTGGAAAGGATGACAGGCGAGGGGTTAGTGGCAGCAGGTGCGAGCGGAAGTGGAGATATAAAAGTGGGCGGAGGCGTGACGAGTGGAGGGTTAGATGGAGGTATGGCGATAGTGGATGTAAGCGCAAGCGGGGAGGGGGTGATGGTAGCGGATGTGAGCAATGGCGAGTGCGACGGAGGCACGGGTGATGGTGCGTGTGATGAGATGGGGGTGAAGGGAAGGACAAGTGGAGGAGG
This sequence comes from Amorphophallus konjac, assembly GCA_022559845.1. NCBI lineage: Eukaryota > Viridiplantae > Streptophyta > Magnoliopsida > Alismatales > Araceae > Amorphophallus > Amorphophallus konjac. The sequence continues at coordinate 40,192,889 of CM040124.1, forward strand.
AGTTTGATGTGTAGGTATGAGGATGGGGGAAGCGGGAGGATTATGGTAGTTGTGGTGAAGGGCCATGACCTGCGGTGTGGAGCTATCATCGTCGAAGGACCACTCGTGGTTAGGAACCGGGGGTTGGACGACATTGACCTGAGCTGGTGCCGGCGGCGGAGGCTGCGGAGCAGGAGGATGGTTTGGCATTGGGTTTTGATGAATCCCCAGGTCTCAAACTGGCTGCTGTTGCTGCTATGGCTGCAGTGCCTATTGCTGCTGCACTTGCTGCCTCGGCGGCTGCCTTCTTTTCTCTTTGATTTCTGTGATGGCCCTGTGCATCTCGGCCCAATCAATTCTTTGCCCTTCATGGAGGTCATAGACCAAGTCCCGAAATTGAAAACATCCTTCAATGGTATGCCCCGGCTGCCTGTGGAACATACAATACTTCGTCTGATCAACGGCTGGGTTCCAGTTGGGCCGTTCCGGAGGGAGCTGTATGGCATTCACCGACATGAGAGCTGAGAAGATGTCTGTGAGTGTTTCTGGCAAGGGTTGATACTGAGCTCTTTTAGGAGCCGGGCGCTTGTTGTTAGGGTTGTTGTAGCCGTTGGGTGGAGGGACGTTGTGGTATTGCGGAGGTGGTGGTGGTTGCTTTGGTGCGACGAAGGTATTTTATGGAATGGTGAAGGTGGGCGGAGGGTTTTGCGGAGTGGCCTGGAAGTTTTGGGGAGCGGGATTCTGTGGAGTGCGGGGATTTTGAGGGAAGCGAAAAGGTGCGGCTTGGAACGGGAAAGCAACGGCTTGAACTTGCTTGTTCGTTTGGACCCCCTCGGTGACCGGCCCTTGAGGTTTCTTGTGGTACTTGGGCTTTTGATTCTCAAAGAGCGAGTGAATGGGGGAGTCCTTGAACTGTGTTTGGATGAACCGCGCTCGGCTGTAGAGTTGGTGCATATTGGCTATGTCGTTCATGGCCAGAATGTTTCGGAAGGTCGGAGTAGCATTGGAAATAAGTAACTTGACCTTCTCTTCCTCCGGGATATGGCCGGGCACTCTAGCGGCCATTTGCCTCCACCTGTCTGCATAAGTAGCAAACTCCTCTTCCGGTTTCATCTTTTTGGCCACCAAATCTGTAAAAGAATATTCCGGGCCGACCCTGTCTTGAAACCGCTGAATAAACTTATCTTTCACTACCTTGAAGCTTTCGGTGTCCTCCAATGGCAGAGAGTAGAACCATTCCAATGCAACGCCGTCAAATGATCGGCGGAACAAATATGCCATAAGGTGATCATCACATTGGAATTGGGCCGATTCATACAAGAAATTCCTCACGTGAATAAAGGGATTGTTGTTCCTGTCATATTTGTGATAATTGGGGAGCTCGGACTGCAGAGGGAACCGGATGTTCTGAAAGCTAGGAACTGGAACATCTGCCAAGGATTGTGGGCCAACCCGCTTCTGGAGGAAATTGAGTTGATGTTGCATGGTGGCCCATTTATCAAGTAATTCCTGCTCTCTGGATGGAACAGGGGTAGTGAGAGATGATGGTTGAAGTTGAGGAGCAGAAGGGTGGACCGTAGCAGGAGGTGGGAGCCCATAAGAAGGAGCAGAAGGATAAACGGCCAAGGCAGGGGGCCCATAAGAAGGATATTGGGCCGGAGATTGACCCAGATTAGAGTGGGCTTGGACAACCCCTGGCTGAGGGCGCAAGAAATTTGAAGGGCCCACAAGGACTTGTGGAACCATTGGGCTAGACATATGATGATCCAACTGAATGAAAGAAGGGATGGCAGACTTCCCCTTGTCAAAAGATTGCTGGGATGAAGTAGAAGATTGGCACGTCTCCATGCCAGCAAAGGTGATGGTCCGGGGTTGGACCGGAGTAAGATCAATCGGAGTGGGCTGGATGGAAGGCCCACTGACTCTAGGTTGGTCGATGGAGGGATTAGATTGACCCTGCATAATCGTGGGAGGGGAGATATTGGATCCTTGCATGTCTTGATAGACAGCTTGGAGTGGGGCCGGATCCAATTGGGCCATCATTTAGAGAATGGAGCCCGCAGAAGGAGAAGAGAAAGAAGGGGTGGCTTGACCACCCTCCATGGGGGTAGAGGACGAAAGAGGGGCTGTCCCCTCTCCAGAAGGGAATGAGGTAACCCTAGCAGGGTTTTCAAGAAGTCCTTGAGGATGGGAATCCTCTTGGGAACGGGGAGGATTGAAAGAAGCCATGGTGGATTCGAAAAGCGGATTTGAGAAGAATTTGGAGAAGGAATTGACCCTAGGAGGTGCTTCCAACGGACGAAAATAACTCCACATGCAACGGACAACCTTAACAAGATGTAAACAACACAACACAAATAATCACACAATGAGCAACCAAACTTAGATGATTTCTAACAAAGATGTAAGTGACAAGAGATGAAGACACTCCAAGTCAACCAAGTTGTTTAAGATGATGTGACAAGATTTTTATGATTTCTCCTTCGGAACTTTAGTGGATTGATTAATATGAGCTCTCAACAATGGGTTCCTGATAGGAGGTGGATGTAAAGCTCGGTTTGACTCTAAATGTGATCACTCCTTCACTTATCCAACCCTAGACACGGGGTGGGAAAGGTACAACCGGCCCGACGTCCGTGTGGGAATCCACGGCTCGCTGGGACTTATGGAGGTCCCTGGTGTGATTTCTGAGTCGGCCCCAAGGAATATGGAGATGAGAGGTCTGCACTCCAAGGTAGGAAAGTGCAACCTAATGTATGAAAGTATGAATGAACCTATGTGCACCGGAGTGCATGCAAATTCTAACCTAAAATCTAGCAAACAATTATGCACACAATGATGTAAGTATGTAAACCAACCAAGGAGGAAGTCAGATAACACCCAAGCACAAAGATCACAGTAAAAACTGTGGAAGTAGAATGCACCTCGAGATGCGTACATATCTGGAGTGTAATAGTCTATAACCCCTGCGTCAGAAGAAGGTGACGGTCGAAGACCAGACCGTCAAAAGCAATATAACACAGGGAATCAGGACCGTCAGATGAGCCAAAGAACCAAAAAACAACCAGAAATAGAAGGGAAATCCGGGGAAAGCCCAAACAGCAGGATTAGGAGTGTAACGGTCTAAAGCCCCTGCATTAGAGTAGGGTGACGGTCGAGAACCAGACCGTCAGGATCTGCGTAACGCAGGGACAGAGGACCGTCAGACTACCCAGAAAACCAAAAACAACAGGAAGTAAGAGGGAAATCTGAGAAAAACCAAACAAGGAAATGATGGCAGGTTTAGACAGAGATCAAGACACGATTGGCACAAGTTGTCCCACCGTGATCGCCAAAAAATTATCTATTGATTTGTTTGCTTCCTTCTTTTATGGTTGTGATGATGAGTGATAAAGATGATAAGCAAAAATCAATGATCTCAATCAACCTATGAACATGTGAACCATGAACCTAGGCAATCATAACAAGCTCTAGCATGGGTAATACTATCTCAATCGAACTAAACTAAAGAAGGCAAAGAAAAACACACGCCAGAGCGTGGAGCAAGGAGCAAATAAAAACACACCACGTGCGTGGAACAAGCAAAGGAAATAAGGGATATGAGAGAGAAATCAATGCCCAATACTAAGGAAAGAACGTGATCGCCACTATGGTAATAAAACAAGTCAAAGACCCGGTCAATACCTTAGAAATAGGAGGATGATGCACCCGCCCACAGGAGAGAGAAACCAATGAAATCTGTAGATCTGCTGAATGTAACGGACCAACACATACCTGTGCGTCACAGGAGTGTGACGGTCGCCCGATGAACCGTTAGAGAAGCCTGACGCGCCTGCTGAAGGCCGTTAGAGAACCCGCAGAAGCAACTTGTGAATTCTTTGAACTCCAAACCTTCCAGCCGGCCAGAAATCTTGGGCCTCGTCTAGTGAACTCTGTAAACCTGCCAAAGAACGTGAAACACAAGAAAACAATCACAAATTAGCCCTTTAAACAAGCGTAGTATCAATTCTTAAAGAACTTAAGATCATGCAAAAAGAAAGGGGAATACCGGGGAAGTTTGGTTTTTTAACCCCTCTGGGTATTTTAAAAGATGGGAAGGATGTTTAGATGATGAAAACAGATGAAGAACGTGGGAGAAAGGAGTGGGACAATGCTATGATGAAAAGAGGAAGGAAGAACACAAGTATGACAATGATGGAACCTCAAACACAATGAAATGAATACTCCCTTCACCGTGAAGCAGATGGACGTGAGGAATAGTTCTCCTTCGTTGGATGTGGCTCCAGGATGTGGCAGCACTTCGACGTGAACTCCAGATCTTCCTCTCCTAGGCCATGAAGTCAAGGGTGCTATTTATAGGCCCTCAAAATCTCTGGTCGAGCAGAGGATAATCCAGCAAGAAAGTAGGATAACTCTTAGCAAACTCTTGAAGATAATATCACCAAGAGTCCATAGAAACAAATAGAAGGTTCTGAGGATCAGATTTGGAAGATAAATCACAAGATCAAACTCTCATCTCGACCACAGAGTAGTAGAGAAGAGGCAGACTTGGCCAGGACTCTCTGTTTGATGTAACGGCTGTACAACAGACCGTCACGTGGTTGTAACGCACCAGGGAACGACTGTCACACAATTTTATCCCTAAGAAGATAAGATCAATGGAGGAACATCAAAACAACAGGACTCTTGAATGAATGTAATGGCCAAGGGTTGACACGTTAGAGGAAAGTAACGGCTGCACAACAGACTGTTAGAATCAATGGACAGGCCAAAGGATAAGGATTGAAACAAAGGCCTCAAGTTGCAGGACTCTTCAAGATGTAACGGTCCAGGGCTCATGCGTTAGAAGAACGTAACGCCCCTGGTGTGGACCGTTAGAGACAATGAGGATCAAAATTATAAGAGAGCTTGCTAAGCTTCATCCAAACGAGACATCATGGAACCATACTCAACCAAGGGGCTAAGACCCATGAAATAAACTTCAAACTGATGAAGGAGACTCAATGAAGGAATGAATAACTTGGAGCATCACATAGAATGAACAAGGAGATGACCCAACTTATTGGTCATAAAACGGGTGTCAACACCGGCTTGTTCAGTGGAGGTCGAAGAAGTAGCCAGTTGATGATCTACGAGAGAAAGGGAGCTCGCCGATTATCTTTTCTTGGTCCCCCTCCCGTCTTCAATCTCTCCTCCAATAATGGGAATTCATACATCGTTCTCCCCTGATGATGGTTGATCCGTACTTTACGGAGGGGCCGCCTGAAATCTTGTTCATCCCATGTGCATGTGGGCATTGCCCGCCCATTGATCTGTCAACTCTATTCACTCCACCTTCCTCCACCACTCCACTCCACGAGATGTGGTTTCGATCCTTTGATCCATTCTTCGATTGCATCTTCCCCGAGTTGTTCCCCATGCATCTCCCGCCTCCTCCATCCTGCTGTATGGTCTCCACTGATCTCCAAAAAAAAACGTCAAATTTGAAACGGAGATTTCGGTAGAAGATTATGCTACCTTGTCTCCATCCTCTTCCCAGGGGCACGAGTCCCCTGCTTCTTCCATTCCACTAGATTTCCTTTTCCCTGGGTTAGGATTAGAGTCCATCAAGTCTAGGGAAGTAGAGTCAGTTAGGTCTAGAGAAGTAGGGTCTTGTTCTAGGTCATCCAACCCTTCCTCCTCTGAGCCGCGCTCGCTTGCGCGTCCTTCCCGATTTGTTCCTAATAGATTCTTGCAAGATCTAGCTCAACGATGTCAGGCTCTTTTGAGGTGTCCGGAGTTCGTTGCTACGGCAATTGTGATTGAAGAAGATGAAGAGGAAGGGGTGTGGAGCGACGACGGATTAGGCGTCTATGAAATCCCGGATGAAAAAGACCCGATTGATGATGAGGACAGCAACGTAGATGACACTACCGATCTGTACGCGCAAGGACTAAAGAGATTCGACGAGCCGTCGTCGGCAGTGGATGAACCTACGAAGGAAATAAATTTGGGAACTGAAGAAGACCCAAGGCCCATCATTATTGCCGCTAATCTCCCTCCACAAGTAGAAGAAGATTTGATCCAGGTTCTGAGGGAGTATAGCGATTCTTTCGTCTGGTCTTATGAGGACATGCCAGGTCTTGAACCCTCTTTAGTGGAACATCGACTCGTGCTTAAACCAGGGGCAACACATGTGAAACAACGGTCAAGAAGATTTCACCCCCACATGGCCTTAAGGATCAAGGAAGAAGTCGATAAGTTGTATAAGGCCAAGTTCATTAGAGTTGTCTTACATCCTCAGTGGGTGGCGAACATAGTCCCTGTTATCAAGAAGGATGGGAAGGTGCGCATTTCTATCGATTTCAAGGATCTTAACAAAGCATGTCCCAAAGATGATTTCCCGCTGCCTCACATAGACGTCCTTGTACACAACACTGCCGGGTACGAAGCTTTGTCATTTATGGATGGATATTCAGGCTACAACCAGATTCGTCTCGCTCCGGAAGATCAAGAGAAAACTTCCTTCACCACGCCCTGGGGCACGTATTGTTATGTGGTTATGCCGTTCGGTCAGAAGAATGTAGGTGCCACCTATCAAAGGGTGATGATGGCCATCTTCCACGACATGATGCATATCTATATGGAAGCCTACGTGGATGACATCTTGGTGAAGTCAAGAACCAAAGAGGAACACCCTCTATTCTGGCCAAGGTGTTGCAAAGAGCCCGGGAGTACAAGCTGAAAATGAATCCGAAGAAGTGTGTATTCAGAGTCTCCTCAGGGAAGCTGCTAGGTTTTATAGTGAGCAAACGGGGGATCCAGATTGATCCTAACAAAGCACAGGCCGTCATGGACATGCCTCCGCCTAAGAACATCACGGAACTTCGAGGATTGATTGGTTGATTGCAATTCATCAGAAGATTCATATCCCAACATTCTCAAAGGTGCCGTCCGTTTTATGAATTGCTAAAGGCGGGGGTCAAATTTGAATGGAATCAATATTGTCAGAAGGCCTATGAGGACTTAAAGAAATGTCTATCCAATCCCCCGATTTTGCAACCTCTTATCCCTGGGAAACCCCTAATCCTATATATCTCGGTTATTGAGGACTCCCTAGGGGCAGTCTTAGCACAAGTAGATGATGAAGGGAAAGAGCGGGCTGCTTATTACCTCTCTCGGTTGTTTAACCCAGCTGAGGCCAAATACACCGCCATGGAGAAGACTTGTGCCGCCTTAGTGTGGGTAGCTCAGAAGCTCAAACATTATTTTCTTGCCCACCCAGTTAGGTTGATCTCTATAATGGACCCGATCCGCTATCTCTTAGAAAAGCTTGTCCTTTCTAGTAGGTTAGCTCGCTGGTAGAGCTTCCTCTCCCAATTCGATATCACATTTGTCGTTCAGAAGGCAGTCAAAGGATATGCCATTGCTGAGCATCTTGCCAACCTTCCTATTCCTCACACCGACTCTATTCAGGACGATTTCCA